>PUFA01000394.1:0-450000 GCA_003508835.1 Eonycteris spelaea
GAAAAGAAACCAACAACAAAACAAAACCCCCCCAACCTATTGAATGGGAGAAGATATTTGCCTATGATACATTTGACAAGAGTTAATATCCAAAACATATAAAGGACTCATACAACTCAACAACAACAACAACAACAAAATAATTGGATTAAAAAATGACAAGACCTGAATAGGTATGTCTCCAAGGGAAATACAGATGATGAACAGAACATATTCAAGGTCACTATCATCAGAGAAATACAAATTAAAATTACAACGAGATATCACCTCATATTTGTCAGGTTGGCTATCATTAATAAATCAAAAAATAACAAATGTTGGTTGAGGATGTGGAGAAAAAGGAAACCTTCGTACACTGTGGTGAGATTGCAAATTGTTACAACCACTCTGGAAAACAGTTTGGAGGCTCCTCAGAAAATTAAAAATAGAACTACCTTTTGACCCAGCAATCAAATTTTGAGTATTTATACAAAGAAAACCAAAACACTAGTTTATAAGATCTACGCACTCCTATGTTCATGGCAGTGGCTATGGAAGCAGCCTAAGTGCCCATCAATAGATGATTAGAAAAGAAGTTATGATACATATATGCAATAGAAATTACTCAGCTATTAAAAAATGAAATTTTACATTTTTGCAACAACATGGTGTCCTAAGGGATTATACTGAGTGAAACAGGTCGGACAGGGGAAAAATAAATACCATATGATTTCACTTATAGTGGACTCTAAGGAATAAAAGAAATAAACAAACTAAATGAAAACAGACTCACAGATACAGAGAACAACTAGTGATTGTCGAGGGTGGGGATTGGGGAGCTGTGTGAAAAGGTGAAGGGATGAAGAAGTACAAATTAGTAGTTACAAAATGTCATGGAGATTTGAAGTATAGCATAGGAATTAGTCAATATTATCATAATGTTGTATGTGTTGCCAGATAGGTGCAAGCGTAATCAGGGGGTCACTTCATAAATTACATAAATGTCCAACCATTGTGCGGTATACCTAAAACCTAATATAAAATAAAAAATAACAACAAAAAAAGTATTTAACAAACAATTCTAGTGGACAGAAGCCAAGATTTCTGAACCAAAAAGTCTTGATTACAGAGGGAGTCAATCTTCCCTTTTTGTCTGTGCTTCTAATGTTTTGCAAGGCCAAGAATGCAAGGCCTTGCTCATTCTTTACCCCAGCCACTTGTCACTTTTGTGATTGTAGTCAGAAACCTCGAGGGATAAATAATCTCCCTCTTAGAGCAAAGGCAGCTTTGCTTACTTCTCACTAAAAAAAAAAGGGTTTAATTCTCAAGGCTCAGAGTTCTCAGCTTGAATGCACAAACACACACATGTTTAGAGTCCAAGAAGGAGAAGAGAAATAAAAAGTAGGGCAGAACTAACATTGGAAAAATGTTGGCTGGGAATTTTTAAAAGTTAATCATAGACATCAAACCACAGACTCAAGATCTCAGGAGAATAAGAAGTAGCATTAAATAGATAGATAGATAGATAGATAGATAGATAGATAGATAGATAGATAGATAGATAGATAGATAGATATCAGGATTGACCTGGGCATATTATATCCAAATTTCTGAAAACAAAAGACCGAGAACACTTTGGAGGTAACAAAGAAGAATATTACATGCAAAGAAACAAAGATAAGAAATTAAGCAGAATTCTCTTCAGACACCATGTAAAATTTTAAAGACAAAGAAATTACAACTTTTAAAGTTCTGAAAAGAAAAAAAAACTGTTAATCTATAATTTCTATGTCCTCCAAAAATGTTTTTTTAAAAAAAGAATGAAGAATAAAACTTTTTAAACAAACAATAATATGGAAATTTATTGCTGGCAGGTTCTACTTTACAATAAACATGAATGTTTTTCTGGCTGAAGAAATTATATCAAGAAAAACTTAAATCTTCACAAACATAATATGCAATAGAATGAAAATAATGAGGGTAGAGTAAAATTGTTTTTATCTTACTTTTGTTTTAAAAGATAGCTGTCTAAAGTAAAATAGTAGTAAAATATTGTGTGTTTATATGATACACAAAAGTAAAGTTATGACAATAATAACACAAAGGTTGGAAGGTAGAAATGCAAAAATGCCATTGTAAGGTTCTTATAGTATGTGTAAAATGTATAATATTACTTGAAGGAAGACTTATTGGATAAAATTTATATATTTTAAACACCAGGGAAATACAAAAATATTTAAAGAGGTATAAATAATAATTATAAAGGAGATAAAGTAAAATTTTAAAAATACCAGAGTAGGTAAAAAAGTCAAAAAGTAAAGAACAGATTTAACAGAGAGAAGAACTAGCAAGGTGGTAAATGTTTTAGGCAGAATTCTAAGATGCCCTCTGCCAAGATTCCTGACTCCTGGATATACACACATCTTCTTCCAGTTATTCAACTGAATACTGATTTTGGTGCTGTTTGAAGGGATTTTGCTGATGTAACTAATGCCCATAATCAAGTGTCCCTAAGATAGCAAGCCTATTTGTTAATAATGAGCCAGGTCTAATCTGTTACTTTTTAAAGGGATAGGGCTCTTCCTGGTGAAAGAAACTTCAAAGTATGAGAGACTTTATATGAGGCAGATTTACTATTGGTGACTTTAAAATGAAAGGAGCATGTAGCAAGGGATAAGATCTGACTCTAAGGCAGAGAAGCCCTTAGCTGACAGCCAGAAATGAAATGACTTTAGTCCTACAACTACAGGGAAACAAAATTCTGCCAATAACTTAAATGAGCTTGAAAACAGATTCTTTCCTTAAGCATCCAGATGAGAATGCAGCCCAGGCAATACCTTGATTTCAGTCCAGACTTCTGATTTACAGAACTGTTCTTTAAGCTGCTAAGTTGTGGTAATTTGTAGCATAGATAACTAATACAATAAAGATATTCATCCATCATATTCATAGTTATATTAAATTTAATAAACCTAAACACAGAGTTTGGCTGAATTAACAACGACAATAACAAGAACAAAAGAAAACAAAATCATATATTATCTACAAGAAACTCACTTCAAAATAGGGACATTAGTAGGTTAATAGTAATGGATAGAAAATATGTACTATGCAAACATTAACCAAAACATAGTTCAAGTAATTATAAACTATAAAATAAGAATTATTATAAGGGATATAGGAGTTTATTACATAGTGATAAAGGGGTCGATTCTCTGAAGCCATAACAATTCCAAATATATATACATTTAACATCAACAATTCAAAGTAATGAGACAAAAACAAGAAACAGAAAAAAGAAATAAAATGGTAATTATAGATGAAGATTTTAACAGTCCTTTCTCCATAATTGAAAGAACAAGTAGACAACACAAGTAAGGACAAAAAAGAGTAGAACAACGGTATTATCAACTTAACCTCATTGACGTTTATGAAATGGTGCACCCACAAAAGCAGAATACATATTTACTTAAAGCGTGTAGAGTAGATCATATTCAAGGCCCAAACACGAATCTTACAAAGTAAGTTTTCAAAGTATAATGAAATTAAATCAGAAACCAAAAATAGAAAGCTGAAATAGTCCTCAAACATTTGGAAATTAAACAACACAATTATAAATAATGCATCAGTTTAAAAGGAAATTCCAATAGGAAATATAAAATATCTTGAAGTGAATTATGGGATTCAGTAAAGCAGTGCTTAAAGAAAAATTTATTGCATTAAATGCTTATTAAAAAAGATCAAATTTCTCAAAATCAGCAGTCTTAACTTCCACCTTAAAAAAACAGAGAAGAGATATTGGATACAAAATAAGCAGAAGGAGGAATATAATAAAAATAAAATTAGAAACCAATAAAATTAAAAACATAATAACAATAGATAAATTCAATAGAATGTATAGCTAGCTCCTTGAAATAAAATAATCAATAAAATTAATAAACTTCTAGCCAGACTGATAAAGAAAAAATGGAAGTCTCAAATTACCAATATCAGGAAGGTATCACTATAGTCCTCTTAGATATTAAAAAGAATTATAAAATAATACTACAAATAACCATATAGTCATAAATTGCAAAACCTACATGATGTGGACCAATTCTTTGAAAGACATAAACAAAACTCAATTAAAAAATAAATTAATTGAATAAAGATGTCCATTCAAATAGACAAATTGAATAAATAAATATATTAAAATATTTAAATTCATATTTGAAAACATTCCAATGTAGAAAATGCTGCTCATGAATTCTCCAAAAACATCTAAAGAAGAATTAATATTAATTCTACCAATATAAAAGAGGAGGCACACTTCCCAACTCATTTTTTTTACCATCATTACTTTAATACCAAAAACAGATAGCGATATTACGGAAAACAAATCCCCCAAACAATATTTTTCATAAGCATCGACACAAAAATTCTCAACAAATTGCAAATTTGTTTAACAAGTTGAATCCAGCAGCATATATGTGTGTTTAAAATATATAAAAAATTATACATCATGACCAATTCAGTTTTATCCCTGGAAGGCAAGGCTGCTTCAACATTTGAAAATCAATTGTTATGCACCATGTTAATAGACTGGAAAAGAAAAACCATATGATTATCTCAACTGATGCAAAAATAGCATGTGACAAATTTCATAAAAGTTTATGATAAAAACTCTGGGCAAACTAGGAATAAAAAGGAATTTTCTTAAGTTAATTAAGGGCATGTACATATCACCTAAATTAACATTATAGAGTTTCTATCTAGTGCATAATACAAAAATACATACATTCATAAATGTTGTACAGGTTGAAAATAAACAGTTTCAAAGATGATTTAATTATCTCTGTAAAAATTCCAAAAAATATTTTAAAATTCATGAAACTAATGAGTTCAGCAAGTTATCAGGATACAATCTCAGTATACAAAACTCCATTAAATTTCTCATACTATCAATGAATAATTGGAATTTAAATTTTTAATTAATATTTTAATAGTACCCCAAAATAAAATACATTGGTATAAATCTAATAAAAATGTATGCAGGATCTTGTATATTAAAAACCATAAATCACTGGTGAGAAAAATCACAGATCTAAATAAAAGGAGAGTATTGCCATTAGTTCACAGATTGGAAGACTTAACATCATTAAGATGTTAATTCTCCACAATTTAATTTATAGATTCCATGAAATCCCAATCAAAATACAGTTTTGTTAATACCTACAATTTGATTTTAAAATTTGTATAAAAGACAAAATTCCTTACATAAACGAAGTGATTTTGAAATAAAATAAAAATGAATTGAAGACCAACACTGCTCAATTTCAAGGCTCACTATAAAGCTACAGTAATCAAGACAATTATTGGCATTATTGGCAAATAATTAAACATATAGATCAATAGAATTAAAATAAAAGTTCAGAATTAAGCTCACCCAGGTTTGATCAAGTGATTCTTTCTAAAAATGCAAGGGTAACTCAATATAGAAAGGAGAGTCTTTTCAACAAATTGTGCTGGAAAGATTAGTTATCCATATGCAAAGAATAAACTTCACACATACCTCACAACTTATATAAAAATTAACTCAAAATGGGTCATAGAACAAAGTGTAAATCCATAACATTTCTGATAGAAGACAGGAGAAAATCTGAGTTTCCTTGGGTTTGGCAGAGATTTAGTTAAAACATCAAAAACAATCCATCAAAGGCAAAATTGATAAAGTGTCAAATGAACACACAAGCCATATACTGAGAGAAAATATTTACAAACCACATATCTAATAAAGGATTTATTTCTAAAATATACTTTAAAAACTCCCCAAACTCAACACTAAGAAAACTAACAAGCCAATTTTTAAGAATAGGCAAAGGATCTTAAGAGACAATTCACTGAAGAAGATATACAGACATTAAATAAACATATGGAAAGATACTCAACATTATTATTCACCAGGAAAATACAAATTAAAACTATTATGACATATCACTACACTCTTACTATAATAGCTAAAAAACAAACAAACAAACAAAAACAAAACAAAACAAAAACCAAAAAAAAAAAAACCCCTGACAATACCAAGTGCTGATTGTGGAATGCTCATACTATGCTGGTAAGAATGTAAAATGGTACAATCACTTGGAAAAATGTTTGCAGTTTCCCATAAAATTAAATATACATTTCCCACACCACCTAGCAATACACTCCTAGTTATTTAGTCAACTTAAATGAAAATATATTTTCTCACAAAAACATATAAAAATGTATACAGCAGCTTTATTCAAAATTGTCAAAACCTGAAACAATTCAAATGCCTTTCTATAGTTAAATGAATGAACAAACTGTGTTACATTCATTCAATAGATTACTACTCAGCAATAAAGTAAATGAACTTTTGATTCACATCATAATATGGAAGAAAATGTGTTGTACTAAGTTAAATAAATCAGACCCATATATATGATTCCATTCATATGCTATTTGCAAAAGTATACAGACAGAAAACAGATTAGTGGTGGCCACAGTTAGAAAAGTGGCAGTATGGGAAAGTTTTGTGTGGTAGTAGAATGGTTCTGTTTGGTACTGTATTGGTGGACACAAAAATTTTTGTGTTTCTCAAAACAAAGTTTTTATGAAAGCAATGGATTAAGCTGATCCTAAATGATGAATAGAACTTAGACAATTGCTGTAAAGAGAGAACATTTCATGAAGAAAAATATTATATAAATTCTTGAAATAATCAACTGAATAAAGTAGAGGATTTGTGTAAGTAGTAGGAGAAAATTTTAGAAATATTAGCAGGTAATTTCTTAAACATTTTAGTAAAGGTCTTTTTGATTGGTTGATGTATGTATGCAGGCATCAACAGAAAAATATATGCTTTGATTAAAGTATATTCAATGAGCTTCACCTTCTACCTACCAACTAGGAACATACTTTTCAATCCTCTCTCTCTAATAAAAATTCTGTTAAGGAATTATTTTTTATCAACTAGGTAGCAAACCCAGTGAAGTTTTTCTTACACATTACTTTCTTTTGCCCACCTACAATCAAAGGTGAAAATTAGCTTTATTTTCATCTCTTTTTATCTGCCATTTGTCTCCCCCTACCCCCGATGCTGAGATTTCTTTTTACATAGTAACTTTATGGTGCAGCAGAGAGTGCCCATGTGCTGAGGGTTCCCAGGCCTGGGTTTGAATTCTGCCTCTGCTCTTTATGTTATTTGTGTCTTTGGACAAGTCACTTGACCTCTCTCAGCCTCAACCTTAATATTGTAAAGGAATAAGGTTTCTGACTTCCTATGCCTGTCTGAAGTATCAGATCCCATACATTACTCATGAGCTGTGCACGAATCCCTTCACACCTAGGTTATGATTACAAATAATAGATCCTCTTTATCCTTTATAATCAACTCCAACCCAGAACTGTTCGTGTCCTAGATGTTAAGGTTGTCATTTTACTCATATACCAATCAAAATACCATTCTCACCATAGTCTTAGGTTAGGTTGCAGCATTCAACCAATACTAGAATATACTCAGTTAAAAGTTTATTAACTCAACTGTGGTAGCTGAAACAGTCCCTCTAGTTAAAGTCTGTAAGTTAAGATAAATGTTATCTTCATCTTACCTACACTAAAATATTTCTTTCACAGGCCTATCTGAAACACCTAGGTGTGCTCATAGCTTCATTTAGATTATCCCCTGCTGGTTGAGTATAGAACTGACTTTCTACTGTCACATCCTTATTTATACACTTAACAATAACAGTCAATAACATTTTATAAAGACAAATTTACCAATTAAGTCAAATATAATCAAACACTATAATGCAGTGCTATAATTATCAGGATTTTTGTGTCACAAGAGGCTACTCTCAACATCATTTCACAAGCACACAAAAGTGATTAAAATTAAGAAGAGGATCTTTCTGCTTCCAGGAAGATGGAGTAGACATACTTTCCTCTATTCTTCCCACTAAATACAAATAAAAATACTGAACATTATAAGTAAAGCAAACATAAGAAAACTCTGAAATGTGGAGAGATGAAATGAGATTAGGTAAGGAGAAGTTAGGGACCGTGGCACTAAAGGAACAACATGATGGTAAGTTCCTTGAGTTTTATTTTTGCTTCACATATCCCAGACTTGAAAATGAAGAAGCTGAAAACACAGAAATATAAATAAGTGTAGAGAAAAAAAAAGCCCAACAGAAGTCTGTTTTCTCTAGCTAAGAAATTCAATTTGAAAATTGGCAAAAGAAATAAACAGATATTTCTCTCTCTCAAAAAAAAAACAACAGCAAATACATGAAAAGATTCTAAACATCAAAGGCATTAGGAAAATGAAATTTAAAACCACAATTAAATATTGATACACACATCAAAATGGCTACAATGAAAAATAATTGAAAACACCAAATGTTGGTGAGGTTATAGAGAAACTGGATCACCCATTGCTGGTTGGAATGTAAAATGCTATATTACTTTGGTAAACAGTTTAGCAGTTTCTCAGAAAACTAAATATGTAACTCCCCTACAAATCAGTAATTCCACTACTGAGCATAAATATCCCAGAGGAATGAAAACCTATGTTTTTACAAAATCTTGTATACAAATGTCCATAGCAGCTTTCTTCAAAGTAGCCTAAAACTGGAAACAACCCCAACTTTTTCAACAAATGAATGGCTAAATAGTGTGATACTGCCATAAATTATTTCTCAACAATAAAAAGAAATGAATATTGATATATACAATAAACTGGATGAATCACCAAAAATTTTAATGAATGAAAAAGCTAGTCCCAAAAGTTTACAAACTGTATGATTCCATTTATATAATATTCCTGAAATGGAAAACATTAGCAGTTACCAAAAGTTAAAGTTTTGTGGGAGTGAGTATGGGTATAAAAGAGAGATATGAGGTATCCTCTGGTGATGGAACTGTTCATTTTTACTCTATCAATGTCAATATCCTGGTGTGATACTGTATGATAGTTTTGTCTTATGTCACCATTGGGGAAAACTGGGTAAAAAGTACAGGGAATCTCTATATTACTTTTTACAAGTACATTTGACTCTTCAATTACTTCAAAATAAAAAGTTTAATTAAAACATAGAGAAAAGAAAATCCACTAGGGAAACATGGCAGAGTGATAGATGTCCCCAGAAATCTCCCCTTGAAACAAGAACAAGCTGAACATGTAAAACTCAACAAAAAAACACCCAACCTCACACACACATGTCTAAACATGGGATCTGTGCATAAGAGCTACCACAGAATTGAAAAAAAACAACTAGATCAGCAGAGGAGTTTTTAATCAAAGAGATTGAAACCCTCAAAAAGAACCAAATAGAACTTCTGGAGAGGAAGAACACATTGAAAGAGATGAAAAATAAAATAACAAGCCTGGAAAATAGAGTCGACTAAATGCAGGAAAAGATCAGTGATATCAAAGACAGAAATCTAGAAATAAAGAGGGAAGAATAGAAACTGAAAAATGAAAAATAATGAAAGAGAAGTACAAGAACTAACCGATACCATCAGGAAAAGAAACATAAGAATAATGGGCATTATTGAAGACAAGGAAAAGGAACAGGGATTTGAAAGCAGTTTCAGACAAATAGTGGACAAGAATTTCCCAAGACTAATGAATGACCTGGAGTTTGGAATTCAAGAAGTCAAAAGAACACCCAATTATCTCAACCCAAAAAGGCCTTCTCCAAGACAGTGTCTTAAAATTTTTGAAAATCAATGGCAAAGAAAGAGTTATCAAGGCAGACAGGTAAAAGAAGACAATAACCTACATATATATATATATATATATATATATATATATATATATATACACACACACACACACACACACACATACATACATACATACATACATACATACATACATACATACATACATACACACAATTAGATTATCCTTGGACTTCTCAGCACAAACCTCATAGCCAGGAAGGAGTAGAATCAAATACTCAAACTATTAAATGAAAGAAACTATCAGCCAAGAATAATGTATCCAGCAAAGCTCTCCTTTGAATATGAAAGAGAAATAAAGACCTTTCTAGACATACAAAAATTGAGGAAGTTCTCCACTATGAGGCCTTCATTACAGGAAATACTAAAAGGGTTCAGCTAACCTAAAATGACAAATATATATATAACTAGGAGTAAGGCAATTAGCAAGCAGATATAAGCAGAGGAATGAAACCCTAATTAAGAACAGGGCATTATAAGCTTAAACCATAAGAAGTGATTTGCTATAGCAAGATAGTAATGAATGTTCAGCATACATATGGACAGATTGAGACAACAATGACTGAAAAGGGGAAGATATAAAGATCCAAATTCACAAAGGGGAATGGAGATAAAGCACATGCAGAAGAAAATATATATATACTCTACATATTTGTAATGGTAACAACATGAGAAAGATTCAGAACTGAAGTGTGTAATACAAAAGAAGATTTAATGCCTATTCTCCTCAAATTCTTCCAAAAATTTGAAGTGGAGACAATACTTCCTAACTCATTTCATGAAGCCAATATTACTCTGATACCAAAACCTGGTAGAGATAACACATGAAAAAAAACTACAGATCAATATCTCTCATGAACACAGACACAAAAATCTTAAATAAGATACTAGTGAACCAGATACACCAACATATTAAAAAGAGGGAACTAAGCGGTAACCCTCTGGGAGAGTCATTTCCTGCACATGTCCATCTAGGCCTAGGCTAGGGATTGACTTCTTTCCCATGCCTAAACAACAATTATGAATATGATAAATGACAGTGAGTTCTTCTCCCATGAGAGCCTCACTTACTGGCTGAACTGAGGAGAAAAGTGGAGTGTACAATGTAAGAATAGCTGCCTCCCTCACATCTATCCCTTGCTTGCTTCTGACATTTACTTTTTCGCCTGTTATAAATTTCATTGAAAGGAATTCCATGTATTTTTTTTTTCAGTTTTAGGACAATTTAAAGGATTGAAAGAAGGTTGTAACAACAACAGACACAAAACCTAAAGATCACACGTACATACATCTCATTATTCTGGTTGGAATATCCTGAAATAAATTCCTGTAGCAAGCAGATTTACTGTTCTCAGGAAAGTTTATGCTGAGTGCTTAGCCAGAAATATAAGACTCCAGGAGGCAGCAGAGCCCAGTGAGAAAGCTCTACACTGAAAGTCAAGGCAATTGGCCTGGCTGCACTGGTTTGATGCACAATGTTAGGCAAGTAATTTCATCTCTCCACACAGCTGTCCCCTTCAGTAAAAACAGGGTTGGACTCAGTGATGACAATAGTTCCTTCTTGCACTAATATGTTGTGATTCTAAATGAAAATGAAATCTTGAATTAAAATTCCTCAAAAACTTTGGCTATTCCAAAGTTTTCAAAGTTCACAAATCAGCAAATACTTATATCACAGAATGGCACCAAATTGATAAATCTTGTACAAACTATTTAAAAAGTATTGTATTTAAATTCCTACTATTTCACCATCTATTTGGAGAGACACAACCCCTGAGTACAATGAACTGCCAATAGAGGGCTCTTCTATTTGCTTATTGTCCTATATCTAGGAAGTTGCTGTTTCTCCTCTTTTTCTTATTCATATCATTCTAAACTCACTGTCCTTTGCACACACCACTATGATAAGGTGAACTATATTGAATTAAAGAAAAGCAACCTAGGTAGGGAGGATAAAAGAAAAGAATAACTAAATCATATATACCCCAACAATCACAAAATGTAGAAAACTTCACATATAAGTTTCCATGTGTTTATGTTTGAGAAAGAGGCTGAAATTTAGTATGAAATAGCCTTTTACAATTTTGTATTATCTTTGAGTATGTAAGTCCATCTATTAAGTGTCATGGATTCTTAACTATTGATAGTAGTTAAATAATTTAGCAATCTGCTGTTCCATCTTAAATATTAGTTGTCTGTAGAGAATGTAGTTAAATTTTTTTAGAAAAATTAACATCTTAGTGGTAGTTTACCATCTATAGATGGTAAAATTTTGTTTACTTCATGAGATATATTGTATTCAAAATATTTATGATAATAATCAGAGCCTTCAAAACCTTTGGGTAAACATAGCCTTTCCCCCTTCTCCTGGCATGGCCAAGGAAACGTATTTTATTTTAAGAAATAGAATGTTGTCAGATATTTAAGAGAAAAAAATTCTCTTAGCGTATATCCTTGTCTCAAGGTAATTGAAGATAAAATCATTAAATATATTCAGAGAGTGTTGTACTTTGATGTTACCTTCAAGATATAAATATCTTCAAGAAATAAACTATAGTATATGCAAATTCTTAATAATTCATTAAAATTTGGTGGTTAAGGCATTATTCATAGTTCATTATTTTTTTTCACATATAGAAATTATATAAAGAATTGAGAAGACTTTACATAGGTTAAAAGGGGAAAATATTTTTACCAGGGGGAACCGTATGAAGCCAAAAGGGATTATTGCATTTATTTTTCTAAATAAATGCCCCAGTTCTCCATTTCATCTCACATATTTGTCAGGCCTCTCTGGAAAGATTACTGCATAACTCCTAAACTCTATCCATGTTCCAGTTTCTCAATTCTGAAATTGAGATCTTACCAACCTACTCATATAGTGGGGAAAAAATCAAACACTATATGAAAATGTTTCTGGCCCATGGTGACTCTGGACCTTAAAGCTAAGCAGGTACTGTGTAAAAGCAAGAGAACTCCAAACAAACTAGCGTGGGCTCACTCATTCATGCTTTATTTTCTGACAAGTGTAGAAAAGCAGTTCTCTTGACAGGCAAATATGGTGCCATGTTTTATTAACAATTGTGGGACTACAGTGAGGGCTTTCCTCCAGGCTTCCTTTCAAGAAGGTGGGAAAGCAAAATTTGAGAATCAATTCAGTATGTCCAATATCAATCTTATAGCAGTTTCACAGAGAAAAAGAGAAAGAAGTTATCAAAAAAATAACATTAAAGTTTTCCATTGCTGGAAGATTCGAGTCTCTGGTATAAAAAGATTCATTAATAATGCTACACAATGCATTAAAGAAGAAAATTTCACACAAGAAGCATGATAATCAAAATGAGACTAGACTTTTTAACAGCAGCAATAAATTGTAAAGGAAAATAGCAATGCCTTCCATTTCTGAGAATAAATTACTTTTAACCCAGAATTTTCTACCCAACAAATATAGGTCAAGTGTGAGAGGACAATAGACATTTTCAGTCAGATATGAAAAGTAAAATAAATTTACTCTTCATGCACACTTTCTTTGAAAATTACTGGAGGATATGCTTAATGAAAACGAGGGAGTATATTCTGGAAGGGGATCCAGGCATGAGGAGCTCCCACTGAGAAAGGAACTATGCAATTGCCAGTGAAAGAAAGTCCTAAAACAGCAAGTAATCTGAATTGTGGAAGACAGGGCACTCTAAGATTGACTGCCCCCAGACCACTGAAGTCGGTGAAGACACTTAAACATTGAATCCAAGAATCTAAAGCAAATTTTAAAATGAGAATATTTATTAATTCTTGGAAAATAATACATTGTAAAAAAAATTGTGATAATGGCATATATTGTGGTTCATCAGTGCATACTCAACCCATTCATTGTAATACAAACACTGAATATGACTGTAACCAGATATAGTCATCCAGCTGCACTAGGAGGTTGAAGAGAGAAGAAAGAGGGTGTGACAACAAGATTCCTCAACTGTTTTTAAATGAAGCTAATTGGTAATGCTTTAAAGACAGAATAAAGACAGTGAAGGAGGCTAATATTTAAATCAACAATGTGATAAATGGATGGAGAGTATCACAAGTGCAGATGAGGAAGCTTCACACATGTTATGATATTTGGGTTGGGCCTTAAAGAATATCCAGGAGTTTTCCAGTAAACATTTAATGTATATAATCTAGTACAAAGAAGACATTCATTTACTTGGTAAGTAAAGTGAATTAATAAATATGTTACTGGGAGTCATAAATGCCATGCATTGTAGCAGATACTAGGAGAGCAATAATGAACATCTTGTACCAGCAAAACAGGCAATTTTCAGTTAGTTCAAACACAAACACACTATAAACTATTCAGCATAAACACTTTTAAACATTTGAGAAATATGTATTGGTCAATTAATAGTTCTCTGGAGAATTTGTGATTTGTCCTAATCATAACTTATACTAAGGAGAAGAAAGGTAGAAGGAGAAACATGTACTTTAGCATCTCCAATGTGCTAAATCTGTGAAGGTGGTATTTAAAAAAAATTATATTTTTGGTTTTTTTAAATATAGTTGACACACAATATTATATTAATTTCATGTGTATAACACAATAATTAGGCATTTATGTAACTTATGAAGTGAATATCCTTATAAATCCAGTACCCATCTGACAACATATATATAGTTATTACAATACTACTAACTATATTCTCCATGTTTATTTTGTAACTACCAATTTATATCTCTTCATCACCTTCCTCCTCATACATCCTACCCCCCACCCCACAATCTGACAACCATCAAAATGCTCTCTGAAGTATGAGCTTTTATCTGTGGTTTGTTTGTTTGTTTTTCCTAGTCTCTAGATTCCACACATGGCATTTGCCTTTCTCTGCCTGACTTACTCCACTCAACACAGTACTCTCTAGGTCCATCCATGTTGTTACAGATGGCAAGATTTCCTTCTGTTTTATGGCTGAGTAATATTCCATTGTAGATATGTGCCACCTCTTTATACATTTATCTATTGATAAACACTCGGGTGGCTTCCATATCTTGGTTATTATAAATAATGTTGCAATGATCATATGGATGCACATGTCCCTTCAAAGTAGTGTTTTGGATAAATATCCATAAGTGGGATAACTGGGTCCTTCTTTGTCTCTTTTAATAGCCTTTGTTTTAAAGTCTGTTTTGTCTGGTATAAGTATTGCTACCCTAGCTTTTTTTCCTTTCCATTTTGATGCAACATCGTTTTTCATACCTTTCCTTTCAGTCTGTGTGTGTCTTTTGATCTGAAATATTTCTTGTAGGCTGCATATGTAAGAGTCTTGTTTTCTTATCCATTCGGACACCATATCTTTTTATTGGAGTATTTAATTCATTTACATTTAAGGCAATTGTTGCTAGATATGTAGTTATTGCCATGTGATTATTCAATTTTTTTACCTTTTTTTCTTTTTCTTCTTAAAAAGTCTATCTAACATTTTCTGTAACACTGGCTTGATGGTGATGGACTCTTTTAGCCTTTTCTTGTCTGAGAAGCTCTGTATATGTCCTTTGATTCTACATGATAGCTTTGGTGGAAAGACTAATCATTGTATTGTAGGTTCTTGCTTTTCATCACTTTGAATATTTCCTGCCAGTTCCTTCTGTCCTGTGAAGGTTTTATTGGGAAATTAACTGACAGACTTATGGGAAATCCCTGTGGGTAACTGCTTTTCTCTTGCTGCTTTTAAGATTCTCTCCTTGTTATTAAGCTTTGACGTTTTAATTATGAAGTGTCTCAGTGTGAGCCTTTTTGGGTTCATCTTCTTTGGAACTCTCAGCTCTTCCTGGGCTTGTCTGTCCATTTCTTTCACCAGGTTAGAGAAGTTTTCTGTCATTATTTCTTCAAATTTGGTTTAAATTCCTTGAGATTTCTTTTCTCCTTCTGGTACCCCTATGATGTAAATGCTATTACATTTGATGCTGGACTCCTCATTTTGGGGGGTTCTTTATTCCTGTTCTGTTTTGATTGGGTATTTTCTGTTACCCTGTCTAAATCACTGACTCAATCCTCTATTTCATCTAATCTACTGTTAATTCCTCCTAAAGAATTCTTTATTTCAGTTATTGTATTTTTCATTTTGGACTGGTTCTTTTTTGTGTGTTCTCTATTTCTTTGTTAATGTTCTCACTGAGATCCTCTACTCTTCCCCTAAGTTCACTGAGCATCTTTATAACCAGTGTTTTGAACTCTGCATCAGGTGATTGGTTGTTTCCACTTGGTTTAGTTCTTTTTCTAGAGCTATGTTATGTTCTTTCATTTGAGATGTTTCTTTGTCTCCTCATTTTGGCTGCCTCTTTGTGTTCATGTCTATGCATTAAATTGGGCTTCTATGTCTCCCGGTCTTAATAGAGTGGGCTTATGTAGTAGGTGTGCTGTGTGGTCCAGTGGCACAGTCTCCCTTGGTCACCTGAGCTGGGTGTACCAGGTATGTTCCTTTGTATGGATTGTATGTGTCCTCCTGTTGTAGTTAAGCCTTGGTTGTTGTTTGCTCATATATGGGAGAAATTAACCCTCAGGCTGGTTGGTTGTGATGACTGGCATGACCAGTGGAGCAGATGTTGTGCTGGGTTTACCCTATGTAGCAAGATTTACTTTAGCAGGGCTCTAGCGACTGTTCTCTCTGTCCTTTGGATTTGTTGTCCTCAGACGAGACCCTAGGAGGTGCTCTGGCTCAGATTGAAGCCAGCTACTGAGTGTGCAGGCTGGGGCCTCCTGGGAAGGGACCTGCTATAGGCCAAGTTAAGCTGCATCCTCAGCCCTGCCCAGGGCTGCCTGGCATGAGACACCAAGCAATCTGCAGATGTCCACCTCCCACGTTGGGCTTGGAATTGCCTTGAGAAGCCTGACTGCAAATCAAGGCTGGCTGCCACTAGTGCCTGGCTTAAGGCTACTCAGCAAGAGGTATGGGGCATGCTAAAGCCAAATGTTGCTTGTTTAGGTTTGTGAACCATTGATAGATTTTAGGAAAGTCCACAGCATGAGCCAAGACAGGTTGTTTCTATGGAAAATTCACTGGCAGAGGCTTGGGTGGACCCACAAGTTGAGAGAGGTGAAGCCTCAGGAACTCACCATGGAGGGGCAACCAGTGTTAGCTATATTTCTGGGAACTCAGACATGGCTGCCTCCTGTGTCAGCAAGCCAGATAGGTAGGGCTCAGCAAAGGAACAATATCCTCTGTAAGCACTTCTGTCTGGGAGAAAGCTGCCCCTTTAGCTCTTGCCCTGAAACCAGACAATTCAGTTCCTCCTTGCATGTCTTTAGCACCTCTCAAGCAGCTGCCCCAATACTGGAGGTCAGAGCAAGTGGGTCCATCCCCAAGTAAATTCATGCAGGGCCCTTTAAAAAGAGTGACTGGAACTCTCCTAGCCCTCAGTCTCACTCAGCCAAAATCTCTGCTGGTTTTCACAGCCAGAAGTTGTGAGGACTTCTCTTTCTGACACTGGAACCCTAGGCTGGGGAGCCCCTTGTAGGACTGAGACCTCTGTAGCTGAGATATTTCTTCTTATTCTCAACTGCCACACCCAGCAGTGAGAACAGCTCTTTTCATGTCTTCGCCCCCTCATGCCAGTGTTGAAGTAGCCTCTTCTGTGTGTCTCTAGTTTTAGGACTTTGTTCAACTAGACTTCCAGCAACTCCAAATGATGACTATTCTGTAGTTTGGTTGTAATTTAATGTGGTCATGAGAGGACACAAGCACAGCATTTACCTTCTCCATCATCTTGACCAAAACAAAAGGCAGTATTATTATTGTTATTTTAGAGATGAAGAAATGGAGGAGCAGGAAGGTTGAATGTCTTATGTACAATCATATAGTCCAAACGGGTGTCTATTAACACAGAGCAGTATCTGGTATGCAGAGTTTAATTTGGGTAGATAGGAGCGGAGTAAAGAAAATAACAACTGCTTTTCTAAATGCTCACTAGATCTAGAGTGATAATATATTAGTTATCTATTGCTGCCCAAAAAATTATGCCAAAACATAGCATATTAAAACACATTCATCTTTTAGTTTTTGCAAGTCAGGAATCTGGGCACAGCTTAGCTGGGTGACTCTGGTTCAGCATCTCTCACAGGTGGTATTCAAGGTGTTGGCTGAGGCTGTGGTTTATTCAAGGTTAAACTGGAAGAGTTTAAACTGACTAATGTGGCTGTGAGCAGGATGTTGGCTTAAGTCTTTGGTTGCTTGACATATGGGCCTCTTCACAGAGCTATTCACAACATGGAAGCTAGCTTCCTTCAGACCAAGCAAGTGAGAGATTGGGTGAGACCTCAAGATGGAATTACTGTCTCATTGTAACTTAACCTTGGAAGTAATATTCTATCAGTTATGTTATATTCTGCCCATCAGAAATGAGTCACAATGTTCTGCCCACACTCAAGAGGAGAGTGTTATACAAGATATGAACACTAGCAGGCTGATAGCCTTCTTGGAGACTGCCTACCACAACAGGATGAATATAATTTGGTTCAGAGTCACTGTATTTTGAAATATATAGCCTGTAGGCACCTGTTGTCCCAGTATGAGAGTGTAACAGGACCATGTGTGTGTTCAGCTGAGAAAACCAGGGGAGGGGATGGACAAACTGACCAAAAAGTCCAAGATCTCTTGAGAGAGAAGGGTTCAAGTCACAGTCCCTCCCTGGCCTGGAGATCTAGTGTTATGGGAACTTGACAGAGTGAACTGACCAAAAGCCCGAAATTATGAAAGAGGCAAGTAGAGCTGCTGGTTTGAGCTCATCTTAGGGACTCAGGGGAGTTAGGGGATGGCTGGTTGGGCAGTATATGCCTTATGGCTTAGCATGTGCTGTGAACTGAAAGAGCTGAGCCTTTGGTGAGCAATGTGGGATATCACTAAGGATGGTGCAGGTTCTGGTCCAAGAAGAGCCTCATTGCTGACTGGACATATTTCTGAGTGATTGTGTAGGACTCCTCTTAAACAGCAACACCAAAACACAAGAAGAGCATAGAGTAGCAGTGGGAACTGTTCAGTATTTTTAGTCCTCTCTGTATCTGCCATTTGGAGTAAGCTCTGGGGTTCTTAGACAATTGGAAATAAGAATGAAGATAACTAATAAGAGCAGGTGGAAAATAAATCTGTATTTCTACCTTAAGAACACTAATTAATTTCACTTGTTTTCAGAGTCTTCAACCAGGACTTAAACACAAGTCCATCTGATTATGTACATATAGTCATAGAACTCTTCAAATAGAAAATCTAAAATTGTCTTGAACCACCACTCTGGAACACATGGATCAGAAGAGATGTAAGAACCGACAGAAAAGGTAGAAGATTCAAAAATAATTTTACCTGTCTAACATGCTATCCCTCTAGGACAGAGATCCTCCACTTTACCACCGCTTGGAGAACTTGGAAAACAAAAAGATTCTCAGGGGTGCTACCAGGGATTCTGACTCAGTTACAGAAGAGGGGGCTAAGGGATGGGGAGTAGTTACAGATTTTTTCCCCTATTTTTTTACATTGTACAATTCAATATGTTTTTCTTCAATTATAGTTGGCATACAATAATATATTAGTTTCAGTTGTACAGCACAATGATTAAAGTTGTATATAACTCACAAAGTAATCACCCCACTAAATCTAGTACCCCCTTTCCCATTACATATCTATCACATTGTTAACTATTTTTCTTATGCTACACTTATATCTCCATGTTTATTTTGTACCTATCCATTTGTACTTCTTAATCCCATTGCCCTTTTTTACCATCCCCAGCATTCCCCCTTCAATCTAGTAGCTCTCAAAATATTATATGCATCTACGAGTTTATTTCAATTTTTTTGTTCTTGTTTATTTTGTTCTTAAATTCCACATGTACATGAAATCAAGTGATAATTGTCTTTGACTGACTTATTTCATTCAATACAATGCCCTCTAGGTCCATCAAGGTAATATCTTTTGCCATTCCCTTCTTTTCAGTCTCTGTGTGTCTTTTAATCTGAATTGAGTCTCTTGAAGGCAGCATATGTAGAGGTTTTTTTTCTTATCCATTCAACCTTTCTATCTTTTGGTCGGAGCACTTAAGTCTTTCCCATTTAAGTTAGTTGTTGATAGAAATGTAGTTATTACTATTCATGTTATATATATATATATATATATGTAGTCTTTTTTTCTTAAAGAATTTCTCCAACATTTCCTGCAATACTGGCTTGGTCTTGATAAATTCCTTTAGCTTATTTTTGTCTGGGAAGCTTTTCATCTGTCTTTCAACTCTAAATGATAGCTTTGCTGTATAAAATATTCTTGGTTGTAGGTCCTGGGTTTTCATCATGTTGAATATTTTCTGCCAAGCCCTTCTGTCCTGCATAGTTTCTTATAAGAAATCTGCTGCCAATCTTATGGGTGCTCCCTTGTAGGTAAGTAACTGCTTTTCTTTTGCTGCTTTGATTCTCTCTTTATATTTAACTTTTGGCATTTTAATTATGATGAATCTTGGTGTGGGCCTCTTTGGGTTCCTCTTTCTTGGGACTTTCTGAGCTTCCTGGGGTTTCATGTCTATTTCCTTCACTGGGTTAGGGAAGTTTTCCATCATTATTTCTTCAAACAGCTCTTCAACTTCTTGTTTTCTTTCAGGTACCCTATGACACAGATATTTTTACATTTAATTGTGTCCCATAGGCTCCTTACATTATTCTTATAGTCTTGGCTTCTTTTTTCTTGCAGTTCTGATTGAGTGCCCTTGACTTCCCCATCCTCTATGTCAGTGGTTTGATCCTCTTCTTTATCTACTCTAATGATTGCCTGTAATATACTCTTCGATCTCAGAATGTGTTCTTCCTTTCAACTGGTTCCCTTTTATAATTTCAATTTCATTTTTAGTTTTTTATCTCTTTATTAAAGTTCTCATTGAATTAATCTACTCTTCTTCTAAGTGCGTTAAGCATGTTTATAACCAGTGTTTTGAACTCTGAATCTGTTAGGTTGCTTGACTCCATTATTTCTGGATCTCTGTCCTGTTCTCTCATATGGTTTCTGCTTCTTTGTCTTCCCATTTTGGCTGCCTTTCTGTGACTTTGTATATGTACTAAGCAAACCTCCTAAGTCTCCAGGTCTTATTAGCATGGCTTTGTGTAGTATGTGTTCAGTGGCACAGTCCTGAGAGGGGTTCATCGACAAGCTAAATTAAGCTCCAGCTTGTGCCCCTCCTCCTGGGTCCACCAGTTAAGAGTCACCAAGCAATCTACAGATGCTGTGCTTTTAGTTGCCTCAAGAAGCCACTCCAGAAACGTGGTCAGCTCCCACCAGTGTTGGTCTTGTGCTGCTCTGCAAGAAGCAAGGTGGCATTTCAGGGAATCCTCTGGGTGGAGCAACCTTCGTTATCAGTTCGATGACATCTCAGATATGGCTATGCTGTCTCCACACTCTGGGATGGTGGAGGACTCAACAGAAAACAATGGATACCTCTGGCACTTCTACCCAGGAGAGAACTTTGCTTCTGGCCCTCACTCTGACAATTCAGTGTACCCCTGTAAGTCCCTGGTGTCCCCCAAGCAGCCAAACTGGCACCGATGCTGAGTGAACAGGTCCATCACTGCAAAGTCCACTTATGGACCATCCCTTTCAAGAGGCATCTACTGCTGCAGACTGCCATAGCCTCTGTCCACTCAGCTGCTCTGGACTGGCAGCTTTGTGTCTTCGCCTCCTCCTACCTTATACCATTACAGGTAATTTCTTATTTCTCTCCCTAGTTGTAGTGCTTCTGTTCATCTAGATACTATGAGACTTTGCTTTGCTGTTTGTTCCATGTTTCTGTCACAACTTTGATTTGGTCTCAAGAGGAATAGACAAAGCCTCTATCATCTATGCCATTTTGTTCCATCAATCTTTGGAAAATTTTTAAGTGATCCCCACATAATTTTAACTGAAATTCAATGTTGAGAGCTACTGCTCTAGGGGACTCCAATGGCAGCATCTCTGACCCTTCTATTTGCTTTCCACATCCTGTGTCTCTTTAGTGTCATCTAAGTAGATTTAATTCATTAAGCTTCCATATGCATATGACTAGGAAGGGTCAGCTTATCTATGAAAAATGTTTAATACAGTGTTTTTCACACAGTGAACCCTCAAAGATCATTAACCATAGTCCTGCTGTCAAGATTTCACTGAAAGTAATGGTCTCAGACTATACACACATATACAAAAAAGGCCCCTGGTCACTGACATGAAGCTTCTATCCAGGGAGTTTTCTGTATGGCTCTTAAACTAATCAAATTAATAAAATAACGGTCAAGTTCACTTTGCTGTGTAGACACTCAGTGCCACAAAAGTCTATGTTCTAGAAGTGGTCATGTATACAAAACCTGAGTGTGCTTGTTCATCTAGAAGCTAATTGGGTAAAAGGTGGAGAAGAAGATGGCAGACTAGGTAAAAGCAGGGTTTGTTTCCTTTCAGGTCTGCATTGAAATTACAACCAAATTATAAAATAATAAATGTGGAGAATCACTTGCAGTCCAGCTGATCATAACACATACATCTGATAATATAAAGAAGAAGCCACATCAAAGTCAGTAGGAGGGGCAAAATCACAAATCGGGTGGGCCTGCACTGACAGATTGCAGAGGAACATCAAGAGGGAGAGCAAGGCTGCAGAGGATTTCCTGAAGGAGAGAGGGGCCCAGCCTCATTCAGAGGTTCCCTAGCCTAGGGGCCCAGCTCAGGAAACAGGAGTTCCCCAAAACTCTGACTATAAATATCAGAGAGGATTCTGACCATCTGGTAAGATGGAAAGAGACTGAAACCCTAAATGCCCCTTTAAAGGGCCCATGCACAGGCTCTCTCACCTGTGTTATTTACACAGGGCACCGGTGGTGGGTTAGAGGCTCACACAAGATTCATACAGGGAAATACTGCATTACCTGGCACCAGAACAAGGACTGGACAGGCCACACCATTGTACATTAGTTGGGCTCCACTATGGGACAATCTTCAGACCTTGACGGATTGCTTGTGCAGATCCCTCCAATAGGGCAAATTCAAAAGCTGCACTAGCCTAAGGAGATTGGCCCACCCTACACAATCTGCAGATTTCCATGGGCTTTTGTTGCTAGGCAGCTGCCATGCTCTACACTAATTCAGAGCCAAACATTCACAGCAGACAGCCAGCTCTGTGAGTGCGCCTTCAGAGACAATTTAAGGCACATCATTGCTGTCAACATGAACTTGGGTGAATCTTGGCTTTTGTGGGCCAGTAATAGACAGCAGCTGGTCTTGTTGTGATCTGTGACTTTTGTGGGAGCACCTGAATGGTTACCAAAGTTGCAGCAAGACCGAGGCTATATTGATCTGATGGCCATTATCTCCCTGAGACCAGACCCACCAACCCACAAAATGCCCAGGAGACTCGATGATAGACAACTGCCACCAACCTGTCCTGCCCAGTCTCTCCCTATCTGGACAGGTAACAAAATTTGGCTAGCACAGTGCAGGTATTGCAGGCAGACACCTGTTGCCTGCAAGAGCTGCATATTGCAAAGGGCGGGTATTGTAGGAGTCTGGAAACCACCCTAAACAGAAGCTTGTTTCCCGTGATCTGTGACTACTGTAGGAATGTGCAGGCACAGAAGTTTCAGAAAACTGAGGCTGTATTGGCCTGATGGACCTTGAATCCCTGAGATCCTGCCCCATCCAATCCACAAAGTGCCATGGCACACTGACAGGCAGTTCACCTGTCCTGGGGTGGTGCATTCTGTGCAGTCAACAGATCTCAGCCAGCAAAGTGAGCAACATTCAGGGGATACAGCAACAGAAAGATCACTACTGTCAGTATGAGTTACAGTGTCACTTGGGCAGATCTCAGGGATTTGGTGGGCCTAACCCACAAATATCATGTCCAGAGTCTCCAGCAGAGAAAATCAGGGAAAGTGCACCCCTGGACCACATAGGACACCTTCCACATAAGGCCATCTGGCCAAGGCACATAGAAATGAACATAGAGAGGTTAATAAAATGAGAAAACAAAGGAACATGCCACAAATGAAACAACAGGAGAAAATTCCAGAAAATAAGCTAAATGAAATGGAGGCAAGCAACCTACCAGAGACAGAGTTCAAAATAATGGCTATAAGGGTGTTCAATGAACTTCGGAAGAGAATAGATGAGCACAATGAGAACCTCGGTAGAGAGATAGTAAGCATAAAAAAGGACATAAAAACCATAAAAGAGACAGACAGAAATGAAGAATACACTAGAAGAAGTCAAGAAGTGAATAGAACACTCAATTATTTCAACCTAAAAAGGCCTTCACCAAGACAAATTGTATTAAAATTATCAAAAATCAATGACAAAGAAATAATTCTCAAGGCAACCAGGGAAAAGAAGACAGTAACCTATAAAGAAAACCCCATTAGATTATCGTTGGACTTCTCAGCACAAACATTACAAGTTGGAAAGGAGTAGAATCAAATATTCAAGCTATTAAATGAAAGAAACTACCAACCAAGAATAATGTATCCAGCAAAGCTCTCCTTTGGACATGAAGGAAAAATAAAGACCTATCCAGACATACAAAATAAAAAATTGAGGGTATTCTATGAAGCCTGCACTACAGGAAATGCTGAAATGGGTCAGCTGACCTAAAACCAAATGATAAAAAAAATCATAACTATGAGTAAGGCGACTAGCAGATAGATAGAAGCAGAAGAGTGAAAGGGGTCAAGTATGTGGTGTCAGAAAAAAATCTAACTGTGGACAGTGAACACACAATGCAATATATAATATATACACCTTACTGTTGAGTTGTACACCTGAAACTTACTGGATTTCATTAACAAATGTCACCATAGTAAAAATAAATTTTAAAAATAATAATTATATATTGTTTCAACTGTAAAAAAATACAGCATCCATTTATGATAAAACTCTTAGCAAAGTGGAAATAGAGGGAACATACCTCAACATAACAAAGTCCATATATGACAAATCTACTACTAACATCTTTCTCAATGAGGAAAGGCTAAAAGTGTTTTACTTAAAATCAGGAACAAGACAAGGATGTCCACTCTCACCACTCCTCTTCAACATTGTATTGGAAGCCTTAGCCACAGCAATAAGATGAGAAAGAGAAATAAAGTGTGTCTGAATTGTAAAGGAAAAAGTAGAACTCTCATTATTTGAACATGACATGACACTATATAGAGAGAACCCTATAGCTTCTACTAAAAAAAACACAACTGTTAGAACTGAATAATGAATTCAGTAAAGTAGCAGGATACAAAATTAATATTCAAAAGTCAGTGGCATTTTTATACACCAATGATGAACTTTCAGAAAGAGAAATTAAGAAAATGATCCCATTTACAACTGCATCAAAAACAACAAAATACCTGAGCATCAAATTAACCAAAGAGATAAAAAAAAACCTGTTCTCAGAAAATTATAAGTCATTGAAAGAGAAATTGAAAAAGATACAAATAAATGGAAACATATATCATGCTCTTGAGTAGGAAGAATTGACATCGCTAAAATGGCCAAACTACCCAAAGCAATCTATAGATTCAATGTAATTCCTATCAAAATACCTATGGCATTTTTCAGAGAGCTAGAACCAATAATCTTAAAATTTATATGGAACCATAAAATATCCTTAATAACCACAGCAATGGTGAGAAAGAAGAACGATGTTGGAGGTATCACACTACCTGATTATCAAACTATACTGCAAGGCTACTGTAATCAAAATAGCACAGTACTGGCATAAAAACGGATACATTGATCAATGGAACAGCATAGAGAACCCAGAAATAAATGCACAATTATATGTTCATTCAACAGATGACAAAGGAGGCAAGAATATACAGCGGGGTAAAGACAGTCTCTTCAATAAATGATGCTGGGAACATTGAAAAAGAAACTGGACCATCTTTTACACTGTATTCAAGAATATACTCAAAATGTATAAAGACTTAAATGTAAGACCCCAAACCGTAAAACTTCTAGAAGAAAATACAGGCAGTAAACGTCCTAATATTGCTAACAGTAATTTCTTTTTGACATATCTCCTTTGCAAAAGAAACAATAGAAAAAAATAAACAAATGGGACTATAGCAAATTAAAAAGTTTTTGCACAGCAAAGGAAACCATCAACAAAACAAAAAGACAACCAACTTAATGGGAGAAGATATCTGCTTATGATACATCTGATAAGTGGTTAATATCCAACATATATAAAGAACTCATACAATGCAACAAGAAAAAAACAAATAAATCAATTAAAAAATAGGGAGAATACCTGAACAGATATTTCTCCAAAGAGGAAATACAGATGGCCAATAGACATGCAAAGATGCTCAGGGTCACTAACCATCAGAGAAATTCAAATTAAAGCCACATGATACATCACCTTACACCTGTCAGAATGGCTACCATCAATAAATCAAGGAATAACAAATGTTGGCAAGGATTTGGAGAAAAGGGAATCCTCATATACTGTTAGTGCGATTGCAAATTGGTACAGCCACTATGGAAAATAGTCTGGAGGTTTCTTGAAAAAATAAAAATGGATCTATCTTTTGACCCAACAATTGCACTTCTGGGTATTTACCCAAAGAAAAGCAAAACACTAGTTCGTAAAGATCTCCACACCTTTATGGTCACTGCAGCTCTGCTCGTAACAGCCAAGATATGGAAGCAACCTAAATGCCCATCAACAGACAATACGATAAAGAAGTTATGGTTCATATATAGTGAAATATTACCCAGCCATTAAAAAAATGAAACCCTATTATTTGCAACAACTAGGATGGACCTAGAGGTCTGCTGAATGAAGTAAGTCAGAGAAAGAGAAATACCATATAATTTAACTTATATGTGGAATCTAAGGGACAAAAAAACCCAAACAAACTAATCAAAAACAGACTCACAAATACATAGGACAATCTGGTGATGGCCATAGGGGAGGGGGCTTGGCAGGCTGGGAAAAAGTGGTGAAGTGTTAAAGAAGTACAAACCAATAGTTGAAATGTAGTTGAAATGGTCACGCGGCGGATGGGAGTATGACATAGAGAATGCAGTTAGCATTAACATAATAGCTAGGTGGAGAGCCAGAGGAAAGAAGGAGCAATTAGGGTGATTGTTTTATAAACTATATAAATGTCTAACCAAAGTACTCCATACTTAAAACTAATAATAAAATAAAATTTTTAAAAATAAAGGCATTGGACTAAATTATTTCTTTGACCCCTTCTTTAATATTCTATGATTTTATTTCCAAATGCCTATTGCCTATGTTAAATGCTTCCTTCTTTCTGTCTTTTTACTGCAAAGTAATTCATGTCAATGACAACTGGTTAAAAAGAAATTCAGAGAAAGGTGAGATTGCTGGTGCCTGGATGGACTTAATAGAGGTGTAGGTGAGGGTATATATAGTAAATAAATATGGAGAAATGGAAACACATGAAGTTGATCTGATTGACCTGACTACCCTGAAGGGAAGGCTCCTGATGTTCTTGAGGGAGAGTCCCATGGTATTCTGGGTGCTAAGGAAGTACTTTGGATCTGAACTGGAGTAAAAGACATAAATGAACACCAGTACAAGAGTCTAAAGACAGATTTCTTAATCCTGGCTCTGCCACTATCTGGGTGATGTGGATCAATTTATTTAGCTTTAGTGAGATTAGAGATATATTAAAAAAAAAAAAACATGTCAGGAAATACTTGAAGTTCATGCCACTACTCAGCACTCTTGATCCCAGGGAAGGAAGAGCTATGTGGTCTCCATACTCTCAACTCCTGTGCTCACAATCATCTTTACCATACGCCAGGAAGCTGCCACCAACCAACCAGAGCATACAGAAGACAAAACTCACTTGGGATCCCTAAAGGCCTCTTCAGTCTAAAATTACTTTGCTGCAGAGGTAGAAATGAGGCTGTGAGAAAACAACTGCTGAAAAATGTCAAGTCCAAATTCACACACAACTGAATCTTGAAAAACAGATGTATTCTCAGCACAAATGAACCGTGGATGGTTTTGGAGTGTTGACTCGAGCTCCATAGAGCAGCCTTTTGTTGGCCACACAGGACACTGGGCAGGAAGGTAGGGTCTTTCAGTGCCAACCCCTTCTTCCCTAACATGTTCTCTTAGGTCTGAACCTGTCACCTGGAAAGTGGAAGTGACCCAGGCAGCAGTGGACTAGGGGATGCTCATCTGCCCTCATATTCCCACCTCAATCTACCATGCCTTTCCTGTCTATCCCCAAGTTTGTCTTTCTGACTTTCAACACATATTTTAAAGGTTAAAATACCTATGCCGTCACTCTTTCTTTCTCTTTGCACTCCTGCTATAACCACCTTAATTCTCCTCCATGAGATAGACATGCCTCTGACTCACCTAGGAAGGAACAGTGCAACAATTTTTTTTAAATACTAATATTTCAAGATATTATCTTGCTTCAAATGCTTATAAAAATTCTCTCAGTTTCATATCTCAGTATGTTTAAATTCTATGGTGAAAAATAATTTTATAGTACCTGCAAAAAAAAACAGTTGAAAAGGTTGAATGAAAATGAGGTTAAGATTTGGTTTTGAGGAGTACTCCCTTTTGATTAGAAAAAAGAAGAAGAAGAAGAAGAAGACATAACTGACAAGAAATGGGCTATTTGGAAATAGAAATTGCCTGTGATATTTTCTTCTTTCTGGTCACCATGAGAATGCAAAGCCTCAGAAAGACATAAATAGAATAAAATTTCTTTCTGAGCCATGTAAGGGGGAACAAGCACATTAGACCAATAGGTGAAGTTCAGATTTTGGAATAGGGGGACCAATGGAAAAGACAGACTTAGAGTTCTGTGCTGGGTGAGGCAGAACAGCATATACCTGAACAAATGCAGAGTTGAGGTAGGTGGGATGTGTGAGGGTGGCAGGAGCCAGAGTACCTGCTCAACATGCATAGTGGGCAGAGTGAGGCTTTGGCATAAGAAAGTCCACCAGGAGGTTTAGGCTCTCTAAACTATCAGACTTGTCCCACTCAATACCAGTCTGCATGGGAGGATATAGGACAGGAACCACAACTTTTAGCATGGTTTCTCTTCTGCAGGAGCTGTTGGAGCAGCCCCCACAGCAGTCCGGCCAGATGCAAGATGAGATCCACTCTGGAGAGGTCAGAGCCACCCTGGCTTCAAGCCTCATGTTCCCCAGGAATCAATATCTCTTGTTATAGCCTCATAGGCATAGCCTCTAGAGTTCCCCAGCCACAAGAGTGGTTATAACCAAAGGAGGCCAAAGCTCTGGTTTCGTATCTAATATTTATGGTTAACCCATAGGTTTTTTTTTTTTAAACCAGACGCAACCACACATTATTCTGGCATAAGTAGTGCTTCTTAGTAACATAGTTAATATACTCCATTTAGCAAGTTACAGGGAACCAAATTCTCATGCAGATATAAAGTGGGTTGCCCCCATTCTAATGTCTCACCACCCACAGTCTTTGAACAGAGAAGCAGCATAACAACATTTTTAGGTATATTCATCAGGCAATGTGGCATAAAGTTGGATTAGAGGGAGTAGAAAATAGAGGCAGAAAGTGAGAAAGGAGTTTGTTGAAATAATCTGAATGATAGGCCACACTTCAAGCAATGCTAGTGCTAGTGGGAATAAAGAAGAATGTAAAAGCTGCTTCTGAGACTCTTATACTAAGCTTCAGGAACATCTGAGGATTTTACCATGTGTCAGTCCTCCTGCAACCTTAACAAAAATTGTTAGGGAATTGGCCAACTGAAACTAAGATAAATAAGTTGTTGACTTAGAACACACTGTTGATGATTTGCCAGAGAAAGCATTTGCATTTCCCTGTCAAATTGTTTTTAATTCATTAGTATTGGTAAGATGCAGCAGCCTCTGAGAATGAGGGTTGGTCCCATACACTTGTGGGAGTCTATGCCATGCTAGAGGTAAAAGTGAAAGGACCTGACACAGGTTGTGTGTGTATGCTGTGCCTCATGCCTCCTAGATATATGCATCCCCAGACCAGTGTGACTGACACATGGAGTCTGCGCCTATAAGGCTGGAGACTCCGGCTTTGCAGGTATGTCATGAGCTGAGTGGCTTTCAGTCCTGTTATCTACCTTAAAGCTAAGTCAGCCTGGCAATGGGGAAGCCTGTTGTGTCTCATGAGTTAATCAATCCAAACCTAAGAGCACTACTGCTACTCCAGCAGAATAGGAATTTCAGATGTACAAAAACAAGAAAGAAATGGCAAAATTCAATTACTGATTAGATAGGGGATGAAATTTATGAAAAGTAAAATATATCCACTACAATTACTGGAAAAATGATGGTGACATCAATAAAGATGGATATTGGCATGGAAGACATCATCCTGTTAACTTCAGTTTAGGATATATTAACCATAATATGTTGTCAGCCCATTCAATTGATCTCAGAAATTAGTGGGAGCTGAAGACATAGAGTAGGAAATCATCAACAGAGAGGTGATCATTGAAGGCTTGAGATAGGAAAAAGATGAACAGAGCAGTTAAAATTAAATTTCAAGGAATACTAGCAGAGGACAGGAAGAAAAGAAAAAACAAAAAGAGAAGTAGGTGTAACAAGCTTTACTTTTCATCTTTTTCTGGAATAAACATTAAAGCTGCATTATTGTCCAATATGAACATTATCAGAAAAATTTAGACTAAGTTTTCTTAACATTTTTGAGTCACAGACACATCCCCAAATAATCTGATGAAAACTATGAACCCATTCTCAGGAAAATACATATACACACATATGTATGGTACTCCACAAACAATTTCTGTGGTTCACGAAGCCACTGAAAGCCATCTGGGGCCATTATAGAAGCCACAGGAGATCTGCATGAAACCTCTATCCTGGGGAACTGATTAACTACATTTCTTCCCAGAACTTTTGGCCACATTTTCCCATAGTTCTACAACGCTCTCCTTTCTCCTTCCCACCTTTCAAAACCCATATTTATTCTCTACCCTTCTCTAAACCTAATAACCCAACCGTAAACTGATCTGACTCTTCCCAGAATCCTTTACCAGCACAATGCATGTGACTCTAGGACTATCATAAGAATTCCCTGCTTTGACTGTCCAGGACTTAGTATTGTATCCAGAGCACAAAGTTTGCAATTTTGTGATCTGTGAATATTATTTGGCTTAATTCTTAAGTTATAGACATTTGTTATTTATATCATTTTCCAACCAGTAAACTCTCTTAAACTAGCTTTCCTCCTCTAAGTTCACCTTTTCATAACTGACATTTCACATATACTTTAGAACACGATCCTAAGCATTGATTACCCTGGGGAAATGTTCCTAGACTCATCACAAAAATAGGCTTCAGGAGAAAAATTAAAATAAATGTATAGGAAATCACATCTCTTTTAACATAACAGAGGCAAGCATTGCCTTTAATTAAAATACATCATATTTTTCCTTTCTGTATCCTGATATAGAAACTGATATAGGGATTTCTTCTGAGTTCCATAATGTATCCATGAAGCTAAGTTTCTGAAGCCCAAACTGAATTAAGAGTGGGCAGCTATGACCCTTTCAGAGTCTCTGGACTCTAAAATTCCACAAGTAAAAATAATACAAAATATATCAAGAAGTGAATAGGAAAACACTTCCTTAATATATAAACAGAATCAAAGGCCTACATAATCCTAAAGATCTAACTATCTGGCAAGAAGAGAGAAAGTAATTACCTAGGGCACATAAAATTATTAGGAAGGAAAGAAGCCTTACTGGCCAACGAATGTAAAGTCAGATTTAAAATAAAAGGGAAAGTATCAACCACTGGGATTGATTTGTCAAGGTTAAAGACTCAATGTCTGACATGAGGGGCCAATGTAAGAAAAATGACAATGAGTGAACTATAATGGTTTTTCAATAGGTGGGAATGTTTCCCTGGCAATGAGGAAAATAATATTTGAGAAACTTGAGGTTATTGTATTTCACTATGGTAAACATTCTATTTGGGGACCAGGAGATTTGTCACAAGCATTTGGTAAGAGTGCCAAACTCTTGTAGCCAGGGGCTGACTGAAGGTAACAAAATAAAAGCTCTGGAAAGTTTAATGAGCTTTAGCACGATGCTCACACTCTGCAAAAGGCCATGTAAAGCGACAAATTAAGAATTAGGATGTCTAAAATAAAACAGATTTGAATTTGAATCTCATTTCTATGACTTACCAGTCATGTGACTTTGGGGAAATTATGTTAAAGCCTTAGTTTTGTAATCTTTAAAAAAAAAAAAAAAACATCTCACAGGGTAGTTATGGACAACAAATGGAATAAGACATGCAAAGCATTTAGTTCAATGTCAAGACAATAATACGAAGGATTCTATCATTTAGACACATTATCTCATTTAACTCTCACATGCAGTGGTACATTGAACTTTGGCACAGGAACGTCACCTCACTGCATCACTCAGGAGATACAGAGCATTCCCAGAACAAGGTTCTGGTCAAGATGGCAGAGTAGGTAAGCACTGTGCTTGCCTCCTCCCATGACCACATCAAAATAACAACTTTATTACAGAAGAATCAACCTGAAGAACCACCTGAAGACTAGCTAAATAGGACTCCTATAACTAAGTATATAGAGAAGAGGCCACCAGCAAGACTGGGAGGAGGAGTGGAGACTCTAAAAGGAGGGATATCTTGGCTGCAAAGATCCCTGGCCAGGAGCAAAGGGTCCCAGAGCTACAACAGGCCCCCAATCCCAGGGATCCAGTGCCAGGAAGAGTAGTCACCACACAGCTGGCTGTGATGATTAGTGGCAATTTGCCCATCTAGATCAGATGGAGGGCTACTAGAAACCCAGACATCCTATTAAAGGGCCTGTGCACAGACTTACTTGTTCAAAGGCACTCATCATGAGCTCCAGAGAAGGGAAAGCAGCTCGACAGGTGCCCGAGATATATGGTGGGAAACTGAATTGTGAAGCTTCAGGTCAAAGGCCACAACTGTTCTTGTGTTAACAGGTACCCAGATCTGAATCTGCATTAACTTGGTGAACAGAGCTTGCCTTACTGTGGTAACTCCCTGAGACCCCTCTCCATCCAATTCACACATAGCCCTTAGCTCTTACAGCAGCTGTGCCTCATGGACCATCTTGTCCTGCTGTGCAAGCTTTCTTTAAAAACATTCCAAGGTCCACATGCCCCAGGGAGGCAGCAGATGGTCTTAGTGCCCCAGGCTTGGCATGGGTGGCAACTGTTCTCAGGTCACAGCATGGCCTCCCCCATGTACCACTGAACATAAACAAGCAGTTGCCAACTCTTATTACTTTGTAGCTCCTACCAGATGGTCCAATGCTGAGCACAGGCAGTGGCTGAACTTAGCCTGCACTGTAGCCCCTCCCAAGTGGCCCAGAACCAATATACCTGGAGGCCAGCCTCAGACCACAACAGAGCACTATCCAATTAGCTCCACAAATGGGAAGAATCACACTTTGTGGGGTCAGCCCCTGCTGTGTTTATGACTGGTCCTCACAGCAGGTCAGCCTGGGGGTCAACCCCACTCACTGAGGAGCAAACAGAAATCAAGGTTCAACTATGACAAGAGAGCACACACAATCTGTGCAAAGAACACTCCTAGGGAACCTGGCTCAGGTGACCAGGAAGACTGCTCCACTAAGCTCATCTGGATACCTACTATATAAGGCCACCCTGCAAAAGGCTGGGAGATATAGCAGATCTATCCAATACATAGAAACAAACACAGAGAGGCAGCCAAAATGAGGAGACAAAGAAACATATCCCAAATGAAAAAACATGAAAAAAACTCCAGAAAAAGGACCCCCCACCCCCACCCCCCAAAAAAAACCAGAAACAAAAAAATCTACTAGATAGAGTTCAAAACAATGGATATAAGGATGCTCAATAAACAGAAGGGTAATATAGATCAACTCAGTGATACTTCAACAAAGAGATATTAAACATAAAAAAAGAACATTGATACCATAAGAAATAACCAGTCAGAAATAAATAAACAATAACCAAAATGGAAAATACCCTAGAAGGAATTAACAGCAGGTTAGATGAAGCAGAGAATCAAATCAGTGAGTTGGAAGACAAGGTAGCAGAAAACTCCATTAAATTTAAAAACTTTTACACAACAAAGGAAGCCATCAACAAAATGAAAAGACAACCTACCAAATGGGAGAAGATATCTGACAATGATACACCGGATGAAATTTTATATACAAAATTTATAAAGAACTCATACAACTTTACACCATAAAACAAACAAAAAAGCAAACAATCCAATTAAAAAATGAGCAGAAGACCTCAATAGGCATTTCTCCAAAAAGGACATACAACCGACCAATAGACATATGAAAAGATGCTCAACATCACTAAGCATCAGAGAAATGCAAAGGGGGAGGTAAGAGTTTTTGATAACAATGGGAACTTCCTGTACAGAATTTGAACTGGAGCCTGGCTTGTGGAGATGCCACATGAAACACATATTTGAGCTGTCTGGATTTCTTTTTATGGATTATTCACCTTGGAATAGGAGGAAGTAATGAACCTGGAATGCAGGAGGAAAATGTTGCTTGGATTTGAATCTGAAAAGGGGCAGTGAAATTTACAGGGCAGATGTGTATGGGGGCAGCATGAATGATTGGCCGGGTATAGTTCAACTTCTTGGAGCGCTGCTCCTGGTCTGACCCATGTGGATCTTCAGTAATCACCCTTCTTGCTTAGGCTCCCTGTGTATCAAAACTAGCCTGTATTACATGTGTTATTAGAAGTTTCTGTGCTATTTGTAATATATGTTTATGAGGAAATAAAAAGCTTGCCTTCTGACCTCTTTTACTTCTTAATTAAGGAACAATAATAGTTCTGGAACTTCTTAGTCGGGTTTATTTTAATTATGTGCAAAATAAAGTAAAATGTAGCAAAAAGCCCCCATAACACAATGAGATATCACCTCATACGTGTTAGAATGACTATCAACAATAAGTCAAAAACAATTGTTGGCAAGGATGTAGAGAAAAGGGTATCCTTGTGCATTGTTATTGGAATTGCAAATTGGTGCAAATACTAGGAAAACAGTTTGAAGTTTCTTCAAAAAACTAAAATACAACCACCATATGACATAGCAATTCTATAGATGGGTATTTTTTGAAGAAATTCAAAATACTAATTCAAAGATGGTGTATCCCTATGTTCATTGCAGTATTATTTACAATAGCCAGTATATGGAAGAAACCTACATGCCCATCATAGATGATTGGATAAAGAAATTGTGGTACATATATCCAATGGCATATTACTCAACCATAAAAAAATGAAATGTTACCATTCACAACAACATGGTTGGACCTAGAGGGTATTATGCTAAATGAAGTAAGTCAGACAAAGACAAATATCATATGATTTTACTTATATGTGGAATCTAAAGAAAATAATAATGAATAAACAAAACAGAATCAGACTCATAGACCACCAATCTGCACATCTATATTTTTTAACCAATTAGCATGACCCTAGGCAACCCAATTTACCACTGTGTTGTGCTGTCTCTCTCCCCAGACTGCTCCCCAAGCACCTCACAAGCATGTAGGCTGTACCTGGAGAAATCATTTGTCCACTATTTATACCATAAGTAGAGTAGAAAATACTTGGAGGGAGACACAGTGAAAAAAAGTGATTAATAAACAATGAAATAATCAGTCCTCAAACTCTAAAAACAATACCCATATAGTGACCAGCATTTTTTGTTCTTGGCCTTTGTTTTGTTTTATCAAATATTTGTATACATTTAAACATTATTCTTACAGCACATTGGAAAAATGATATACTTATAACTCATCAGACAATAAACCCCTTGAGGATAGAGAACTATTATATCCTGGCACCAAGTACAGTATCTGGTAAATAAATCCCCAGTGTGCATTTGTTGAATGAATGTTCTTCACCCAAAAACATGACAATTGCACATAACTAAACTTTGCAGCACCTTCTTTCTGACTCCCAATCTTCAGGGCCTCCATTCCCTCAACTGACCTGGGAACTTGCCTACTTATGAAAAGAATTTACCAAATTTCATCATCAGCCCATTGCTGAGACCAGAAATCCCCTTAACTTTTGGTTGATAATCCCTGCATTTAGTTGTTATTAATGTTTAAGATTTATAGAATTTTCATATTTATTCTTCATTCCTTCTTTTGCTAAAAAAATCATTGAGAATTTAAACTGTAAGACTCTGAAAATATAATATGTAAATATGCATTGTTCCTACCAAAAAATATTCTAATTCTCACTACAGAGTCCAAGGAGGGAAGACAAGATTTAATTAGAATATTTGAGGCAGGTTATCCCAGGTGAGTGAGGATAGATGAGTTTGCTACTGTATGCGAGTGCACTGTTAGCCTGGCAGCCCAGCTTGCTTGTGAAATCAAGGACAAAGATTAGATTCACACAATACAATGGTTTCAGATGATTCTAAATTACACAAAATTTAGATAATTATGAAGTCAAATTGTTTGCCATTATCTGACAAGTTAGTGTGTTGGGGAGAATAAGACAAGAAGGAAACTAGTTATATCAAGAATTATTCTGCTGTTATTCCATTTCATCTGGAGAACTTCATTTATATAAATAATTTGTAATTCTTTTTCATTTGAGGTACTTGTTGATAGGAATGTAGTTATTACCATACTTACTCCAGTTTTTTTTTTTTAATTAAGTTTATTGGGGAAACTTTGGTTAATACAATTATATAATATATGGGTGTACATTATAATTTGACATCCGTATATTTTATTGTGTGTTGACCACCCAAAGACCAGTTTCTTTCAGCTACCATATATTTGATCCCCTTTACCCTCTTCGCCCTACCCCTACCCCATTTATTTGACCACATTTAACCTATCTACCACCCCCCTCCTACACCACCCCTACTCTATGGTAACCATGAGTCTATAGTCCATGTCCATGAGGCACTGTTTGTTTGTCCTATTTGTTTGCTGCTTTTCGGTTTATACCCCACATACAAGTGATATCAGGTGATTTTCAACTTTTTCTGTCTGGCTTATTTTACTTAGCATGATTATCTCGAGGTACAGCCATGTTGTCACAAATGGCAGTTTTTCATCTCTTCTTATGGCTGAGTAATATTTCATTATATATATACATATATAATGAAAATATATATATAATGAAATATATATATATATATAAAGAAGCTGTGGTGTATGTATATATACATAGACATATATATATGTATATGTCTATGTATATATACATACACCACAGCTTCTTTAGCTATTCATCTATCGTAGGACACTTTGGTTGCATCCGTGTCCTGGCCACTGTGAATAATGCTGCTATGAACACTGGTGTGCAAATATCTTCTTGGATATGTGTTTTCAAGTTTTGGGGATAAATACCCAGTACGGGACTGCTAGATCATATGGTAGGTCAAGTCTTCGTTTTTTGAGGAACTTCCATATTGTTTTCCATTGCGTCTGTACCAATTTGCAGTCCCACCAGCAGTGAATGAGGGTTCCTATTTCTCCACATCCTTTCCAGCATTTTTATTACTTATCCTGTTGATATTTGATTCCATTCCTTTCTGGTTTGTAAGGTTTGCACTGAGAAGTCCGATGACAATCTAACGAGTTTACCTTCATAAGTTATAAGTTATTGTTTTCTTCTCCATGGCTGCCATGAGAATTATGCTTTGTTGTTGTTTATGATAACTTTAATATAATGTGTCTTGGTGAAAGCCTTTTTGAGCTGAGATATTTGGGTTGACTTCTTGTATTCCAAGCTCCAGCTCATTCATTCCTTAGATTTGGAAAATTCTCTTCAACTATTTGTCTGAAAATTCCCTCTAGTTTCTGCTTCTTTTCATTGTCTTTGATAATGTCCATTATTCTTATGTTTTCTCTCCTGATGGTATCAGCTAGTTCTTGAATTTCTCTTTCATTATTTTTCATTCTTCAGTTTCTCTCGTCCTACTTCTAATGCATTTCTAGATTTCCGTCTTTGATATCACTGATCTTTTCCTCCATTTGGTCAACTCTATTTCCCAAGCTTGCCATTTCATTTTTCTACTCTTGCAGTGTGTTCCTCATCTCCAGAAGTTCTATTTGGTTCTTTTTGAGGGTTCAGTGTCCTTGCTGTGCTCATCTATTTTTTAATACTGAAATTATTAATATGGCTCATTTCAGAACTCAACTGAATTTTTTCAGAAGTACCATCCTTAATTCTCTGTCATTTAAGTCACATATTTCTATGTCTATAAGCTTATTTTCTGGAGATTTTTCTCTTTCTTTCTGAGTTGTTTTTGTCATCTTGTTGTTTGTGGTGTTTAATGGACTATTTCTCTGCCTGGCATTAATGGAAGTGTATTCTGCATTTTTTTTTCCCCAGAAAGATTTGTTATATCAAAGTCTCTCTTTAGCCTGCTGCAAAGAAAGTGCTTTTCTTTTGGTTTCCAGTAGGTGGCATCTAAGTCTCTTGGATCCCTGTTTTATATAAATTCTGAATAATGACATTTATTTTCTTGTAGACATTTAATCACACTCACTACTTCAGTTTCAATCCTTGTCAGTGTCAGCGACAGTCTTGACAGCGTTTGTTCAGATTCCCCTGAGGCTCCATGGTGTTCTGTCTCAGAGAGTATGGGGGGAGGGACTCTCTGGGTTAGGAGTTGCGGGGTACAGCTGAGCCTCAGTTTTGCAGCTGGGGCTGGTAAAAATTAACTGTTGTTTCTCTGTTCTCCTGTAATGCTTCTCTGCTTTGTACCCTGATGACTGGGCCCTGCCACCACCTTCGTGAAAACTCACATCTTTCCCAGGGAACTTGCTGCAAGAACTCACAGCTCCTTCTCCCTCCCCTCCTCCTGCAGAGAGCTCCAGAAGCTGCAAGAGGCAGCTTCTTTATTTCTCCCAGTCCACAGCCCAACACCGGGGTTCTGATCTATGGTACCTCTTATGTGCAGATCCCACTCTGAGACATACTGATATGCAGTTTGGGTATTTTTTTTGTTGAGTTTTAGATGTTCAGCTTATTGTTTCAAGGGAGACATCTGGGGATGTCTCTCACTCTGTCTTATGTACACAAAGTCCTCTGATTCCTTTTTGGTGCATGTTTTTTCTTCTTAAAGAGGTTTCTCCAACATTTCCAGTAATACTGGCTTAGTCTTGATGAATTTCTTTACCTTATTTTTGTCTAGGAAGCTCTTTATCTGTCCTTTGACTCCAAATGATAGCTTTGCTGCGATAGAGTATTCTTGGTTGTAGATCCTGGGTTTTCATTACATTGAATATTTTGTGTCAAGTCTTTTTGTGCTGTATAGTTACTTTTCAAAATCAGCTGTCAGTCTTATGGGTGTCCTTGTAGGTAAATAACTGCTTTTCTCTTGCTGCTTTTAAGATTCCCTCTTTGTCTTTAACTTTTGGTATTTTAATTATTATATGTCTTGGTGTGTACCTCTTTGGGTTCCTCTTTCTTGGGACTCTCTGAGCTTTCTGGGATTATATGTTTATTTCCTTCATCAGGTTAAGGAAGTTTTCCATCCTTATTTATCAATATATATTCAATGTCTTGTTTTCTCTCTTCAGGTACCCCTATGACGCAGATGTTACCTTTAATTGTGTCCCATAGGCTCCTTAAATTATAATTATATCTTTGGTTTCTTTTTTCTTGCTGTTCTGATTGAGTTTTCTTGGTTTCCCTATTCTCTGTATTGGTGTTTTGATCCTCTTATTCCTGCACTCTGTTGATTCTTCCAATTACCCTTCATCCAGATAACATATTCTTTTGTTACTGTTTTGTTTTTATGTTTTTCTATCTCCATTTTTATGTTTTCTATCTCTTTGTAAATGTTCTCACTGAGTTCTACACTTCCCCTAAGTTCACTGAGCATCCTTATAACAAGTGTTTTGAACTTATGCATCCGTTAGATTGCTTGACTCCATTTTCTTGAATCTCTTTGTGTTATTTCATAATGTATCTCTTTCTTTGTCTTTCTTTTTTGGCTGCCTTTCTGTGTCTGTTTCTATGTCCTAAGCAAACGTCCTAAGTCTCCTGGTCTTATTAGAGTGACTTTGTGTGGTAGGTGTCCAGTGGCACAGTTTTTGAGAGAAGTTCTGCTGCAGATCAAGTTTAGCCCCCGCCTGTGCTCCTCCAGGACCACCTGTTAAGATTTGGCAAGCAATGCACAGATGCTGCACTTATAGTTGCCTCAAAAGACCACACCAGAAACTGAGGTCAGCTGTCACCAGTCTGGATCTTGGAGCTGCTCAGCAAGAGGCATAGTACTCATTGAGGACACAAGTGGATGTGCTGGGTAAGGCCATGAGTTGGAAGAGGCAGAGTTTCAGGGAATCCTCTGGGTGGAACAACCTTTATTATCCAGTTTGATGATGTCTCAGCTATGCAGTGCTGCATTCACCACACTGGGAGCAGGGAGGACTCAACAAGGGAACAACAAATACTGCCAGCACTTCTGCTTGAAGAAAGCCTCACTTCCAGGCCTTGCTCTAATAACTCAGTGTCCCCATGTCTGTCCCCGTGTGCCCCCTGAGCAGCTGTCCCAGAGCTGGTGCTCAAAGTAAGCATGTTTATCACTGTTAAAGTCCAGTCATGGACACAGCCCCTTTAAGAAAAACATCCGCAGCTGCCAGCTGTGGCTACCATAGCCTCTGTCCCACTCAGCCACTCAGCCACTCAGCCACTCAACCTCTCAGACCAGGCAGCCTCACGTCTTTGCCCTTTCTACCTTCTCTCATAACAGGGTGATTATATTTTTCTCCCTAGTTGTTAGGGCTTCTTTTCATCTAGATCCCAGGCAACTCTGCTTGCTGTTTGTTCCATGTTTCTGTTACCATTTTATGTGGTCGCAAAGCCTCTATCATCTATCTATTCTTTCCAGTCTCCTCTTTATTACTCTTAAATGCGGGTAGGATCAAGTCACTTCCTCACAGAAAGTCTTTCAGTCATGCCTTCATCCAACTCTGTCTAGCCTTGATCTTGCTGTTCCTTTCTCAGCTCCAGCTTTAGAGTTCAGTATTGCTGGATTCATTTGTTGGTGCTGGGCCTCATACTCTTTTCCCCCCTGATGTGCCTTCCCATCCTCTTTTTATTCAATACAACCCCTTTTCGACCCAGAAGATTCCAGATTCTGCTCAACATCACTTCCAGGAAGCCTTTGTTAGAATCCTACCACCCACATCCAGAGCAGAACTGATCATTTCTGTTTCTGCTTTTTGGGCTGCTTTACAAACACCTATTTTATGGTACATGTTATGTTCCAGTAGAGCACATGCTTTACCTGACTGCAGATCTAGCTAATGAGCTTTAGGAAGCAGATATAGATCTTATTCTCCATTGTATCCCCAGCCACAGGATGAGATGGCACATAGATGTTTATAAATGTTGGTTAAATATGAATGTGGCAATAGGGGGGTAGTGGAAGGACAGATAAATGGATAAATAAGAAACTACATGAGTTAGTGAACATTTTTCTCTGAGTCTTGCCCGTGTACCTTACAACCAACTATAGTACCAGCCAGAATTAACGTGAAACCTTGAGATGACCATCAGAGTTGGGGTGAAAAGCGGGAGGTCTCCATGACTACCCAGATTCCCTCAGTAGCAATTCTGGGGAAATCAAGAAGTGCTGAGAGGCAGCAGAGCTTGACAATCCGGTGGCAAAACCCACAATTCCAAAAGAAATATGTGTGTGAGTGTCTCCTGTCCACCTCTAGATTACCTCTGTCCATACAATACATGCACTGCATTTGTCATCCATCAAGACTGAGATGTTTTCTTCCACTATGTGAATTTCTCCCGGCCTGGATGGCACCACTGAAAGTTTCATTTCCTTAATTCAACCAGTGATAAGACAAGCATGTAGGATCTTAAAAGTCTTGCATGATTCAGACATTACTAGCCCCAGTCATAGTCTCACATATACACACTCACACACAAACACATTCACACAGCATTTTCTTCCTTTACATCACACAGTCAAGAAACTGCCAAACTAGAAAAAAGAACCCCAGCAGGTTTGATGCAGACAGAACACTTCTTAAAGTCCTACCACACAAATGGGAAACAATAAGTCAAGACAAACCCCAACCTTCACTATTTTTTAAAATTTATAATGCAACCTATGATCAATTTGAAGGAAAAAAAACATTTAAAAATTTATGAAATAAAAATAAAATCTTATTTTGTCTTCCCTTTCCACTTCGCTCCTCATCCATAAACCCTCCTCCCTAGAAATGTCCACCATTAATATTTTGGTATCTTTTATGATATGTTTGTTTTATGTATATTTAGGTACATTACATGTATTTTTGAATGTGATATAAACAAATTATACATATTGTTCTGCAATTTGTTCTTTTCCACTTCTTTTGTTCTCAATACTATCATAAGTTCTACATGGTCATATTAATATGGTCACAATTGTGTATTTTTTTTTTAATCTCAAACTGTCTCTCTCTACTTTTAATAGGACACTTCAGAGAGCTCTCAGGTAGTGTATGGCTATGCTACTCCCTTGGTTTCTTCCTTCTTAGTTTAGATATGCCATTTACTTAATTTGTAATCACTTCTTTTTTGTTTTCTTAACTGATTTGTCAAGTGACTTGTACTTCTCCTTTTTAACCTTACATAAATTCGGAAGTTTCTTTATAACTTTAATTCTACTTGTGATTCCTTCCCTTATCAACATTCATTTCTTTACTATTACATGAAAAGAAGATTCCAAGTATCTCCCCTTCTCAGAGCCTCTATTTTATACATCTTCTCCTTCTCCTCATTTAAGAAGGTTATTAAAATCCCTTTATTTCTCAGATATTAACCCCAAATGCTTGCGTTTGGCTGGCATAGTTTACTCTTTTTAGTTAGAGACTAATATTAAGTTTTCCCATGCAGTGATTACTGCATCATACCCTGGCTTAACCAGACTAATACAATGCAGCTCCATCCAAAGAAATCTACTAAAGCTCTGACACATCCACAGAACTCACCCAGCCCATGATTGCACATCATATGTATGCCTGTGTGCAAACATTCACATTCCAATTTGGTCCTTAAGGACCTGATTTTGGGTCTCATTCAGGTGCATGAGCACAGCTTCCAAGTGCAGGTTCTATTGTATTTAATGTCCCCGAAATGTATAACTACTGTCTTCTATCTACTCCAAAGCCACCTGCTAGCTACTGATGGCCCTCAGTTCTCTCTACACCCCATACCGCTTACATTCTTGGCACTTCCTGTGAAAAAAAAAACTTATTATATTTCCTAAAATCCATTTTTTTTTAGGATACAAGTAATAGCATCAAATTAACAACATTCCCATCGGGCATGCCACCATACCCATCATGTATTGGAAGAAATATACCATTTCTTTAAATCCTATGCACCACTTCATTATCCACAGTGATCTGAGATTTGTCCAATAATTACATACATAATAAAGATCACACATACATGCACAGAGAGAAGTTAGTGCCAGAGAATCAAGAGTAGGAACAGCAGAGACGCGAACTCTAAGAGACAACTGGGGTTTGGTTCCTTAAAACAATGTAGAGGATAGTTCACAAACATCTTTTGTCACCTGAAGTTATTCCATAGGACATAAAACATAAGTGTTTCTTTACATGGCAACTTTTAAGTCCACCACTAGTTATGTGTGGACTCCTCTGAATTCCCATTCAAATGTCCGACTTTGTGGCTGGCTGAGAACCTCTTTGTTTCCAGCTTAAGTGGAACATGGAGCACCTCACTAATAAGGTTAAAGGAGAAGCACTTGTGCAGAAATAGAGAGCACTAATGACACTCAAACCTTAAACTGAGTATTGTCCTAAAAGGGAAAGAGTGCACATGCCAACTATCTTATGGGTATTCAGCAAAATAAACACTTTTATACTAACATAGATTACTTTGACAAATATGCAGTACATGTTTTATACATAAATAGAATAATGACAAGGCGTGACATATGCTGGTATCTTAGGAATTAGAAAAAGCATTACAACTACTACCCAAGGTGAATTGAAACTGGTTACTGGATAAGCCAAACAATTATGCAGGAAAGAAGGGTGAGATGAGGGAGGTCATGTGTCTGTTTCTAATGAGCTCACCACCTAGTAGAGGAAACTTTGGGCAAATCATCACAACACAGTGAGATAAGAACTATGTGTGTCCTATACAACAGGGAGAACAGCAGGAGCATTCCTTTCCCTTTAGAAAGAAGCAGGGTGGTGACATGGAAGCTTAAAGAGGACCAAGAAGAAGGGTGAGAGATGCTATCATTTGGGAAGAGGGCATTTCATGCCCAGTAACAAGAAACAGATAGAAAAATGAGCCAATACAGTCTGTTCGTATCAACATAAACTTTGCAGAATGGGTGGAGATAGGGTAAATGTGCCAGCCCCAGTCCCCAGTAAATTAGAGAAGTAAGCAGAAGCCATGTCATAAAGGTTGTTTTTTTTTTTTATTAAGAAGTATAGCTTTAATGTTATAAATTATTAGTCTTCAAATGTTTTTGCTTAAGTGCCTATTACAATGATTTTGAAAGCCTATGTCTCCCATGTACATTTCTTATGGGACTTGGAACATTTTTCATCATAAGTTTAAGTAACTTCAAAAGATAAAATTCTTGGTCTATTGTAAATATTGACATGAAAAACTATTACATCACTTATTATATCCAGGGGAGTCTAAAAACTATACAATTTGATACCTACCTTATGATTCTTTTTCAAAAACACATGAACAATGTGCTTCTAAAAGTCAGAAATTTTACATAATTTATTTTTCTGTCCTTGAACTGACTGAGAATAATTTTGTTTTTTGTTTTCTTTTTTTGGGGAGGGGGTAGCACTTTATTGGATATCTTGGATATGTAAAGAAAAGCCCCAGGCCTAAAGGCATAGAAGGTTGAGACAGGTGGGAGTTCAATTGTTCTGCAACATGGTTCTCAAAACTTTGGGGCATCAGGATCACTTGGAGGGCTTGGTAAGACATGGGTGGCAAGTCCCTCATCCACCCCAATCCCAAGGTTCTGGCCCAGCATGATTGCTGCATTCCTGACACATTTCACGTAAGGCTCAGGCTGCTCACGGGAGGACCACATTTTTAAAACCACTGCTCAACAAAATCAAATAGAGAAATGTGTTTTTTTGATAGATTTTTAAAAACTGTTTAACCCTTTTCCCATTTAGAAAAAAAAAAAAGTGCAGCTCACTCCCAGAACTAATTTAATAGCATGCATAGGAATGCTATATTTTCTAGAATTTGACATTTTCAGTGATTGAGAATTATATTTTATAAATGGAAATACCACTACTAAAAACAGAATGCTATAAATAGAATGATGTCATTTGTTTCCAAATGTTGGGGGCTGCTCAGCTAAAAATGGCTGCCTGACCAAAATGGTCGCTCAGCAAATACTTAAAGGCTTCTCTCTGACTGTCTCAAACTGCTTCCCGCCAAAGGACTTTCCGCGGGCCTTCCGCCCGGCCCCCTTTTTGTACGCCAATATCGCAGACTGACTGCCCTGGCTGGCCAATCAGCGCCCAGCCCAAAGCACAACATCACCTGATCACCTCCCACTGTGTATAAGCCCGCAGCAAGCCTTAATAAATGAGACTTTGATATCAGGAAAGCCTGTCTTGTCTCCATTCTTGCATCGTCTTGTCTCCCTCCCAGCTCCCCGTTCTGTCTTAGGGTCTCATGTTGCTGTCTGCGGGGCCGGAACATCCAAATGCTATTGATATACTAGAGTGATGCGAAAATAATAGTATAACCAGATATTTCATGGCAAACATTAGAGGTAAGGTCAGGACTGCAATCTATGAGTTATCTTGGGGTAAACGCTACAGCCGCAAGTGCCACTGGCGGGTATCCTCAGGACAAATGGGAAATGGGTTAAAGAGATTTTCTGTCTTCTGGCCCCACTGAGAATAAAAAGAATTTTGGGAGGCCAAGGATTCAAGCTGCAGAGGATATAGTATAGAGGATACTACTCTGGAGGACCAGGCCCCTATCAAGGTGGTGTGAGGCACGGGGAAAGAGAGACCTAAGAGCCTTTTTTTAATAAAGAGAACTGGTTCAAAAGTAGAAGCTGCACAAGAGTTGTGACTTTGTTTAAATAATTGCCAAATTGCCAGCACCCAAAACATCATCAAGCACAGTAAGTTTCAACAAATGTTGAGTGAATAAATAATGCAGTCTGCTTGAGAACTTATCTTTCCTGCTATGATACTGTGTGTCCCACACAGGAACTTTACCCTAGGAGAGTGAGGAGCCTCCCTGTACTTGGAGCAGTGTGGGAAAGGTTGGGTTGGGCCCTGACAGAAGGCAAAGGTGAGATGCCAGGGGCAGTAACTCAGAGCAAGAGTCGGTTGGCAGCAACTAAGAGAATAACAGTTACAAAATCTCAGCAGGAATTGGAGGTATAGCCAAACTTCTAATGATATCACAGAATGGCAGTTCCAGTAATTTAAATTTTTATATCCAAGAGAAGACAAGGAATTTGGGCCTCCAATGAAATACATATTAGGTAAGAAAGATAATTATTTGGTCTTACAGGATGATATTGAAAGAGTCATTTCACTTTCCCAAGCTTCAATTTTCTTATATGTAAGTCAAAGTTTTTAAACCACATTACCTCTAGATGCCCTTTCAGTTCAGAAAGTATGGGATTTGCTAGTGGTTTTTCATTAAACATAAGAGCAGTTGGCCCTGTGTATATGGACTTGCTCTGAGACAAAGTCAAGTGCCTTATTTTTTCAGGGGAAGCTCCAAAACCAAAAATGATTGACATCATGTGAAAGCCAAAACCACAGTAGTTACTGACAGTTCTTTGTGTCCTCAAGTTTGGGGAAACTTATTACTTTCCACTTCAATTAAACAGATAGCCTGTGTTTTCTGATAGATGTGATTTCTCTCTGGTGAAGACAGGTTTAAGAGAATTGTTTAAGAGAAGCATTTTAGACAGTTTGGCCAAGTGCAAAAAATGAGCATTCTTGGATGCGGTGTAATTTAATCATGAAAACTCTACACATATCTTCCAAGAGCGTAAAACACCCTCTCCCACCTACAGACCACTCAGGCACTGTCCGTGATGTTAAACCTTAAGGACTGCATAGAGTATTCTTGTTATAGAACCATTCTGTTGCTGTGTAATGAAAACCAAGACAGACACGCTTAGCACTGCTCAGTGACACAGGAGCAGTGTGGGAACAGGATATGGATACAAAAATAAGACAAGTCAATAATCGGGACATTGGTTAAGATGCTGAATACAGTGCTTGGAGGCCCGAGCTAACATTTGCCAGTAGGCAAATACATGATGACCTCTGCAAACTCCACCCAAGTCAGCTTTAGTTGAACTTGTTTGTGCAGAAAATCTTCCATTGCTCCTCCAGATCCTCCCTCTACCCTTCCTCCCAGCTCTGTGCCTTGGAGGCTGAGCAGTAGAAACATATCAGTAAGTGCTTACCCTCTAGTATCTGGTTGGATGAAGCCCATGAGACCCAACAGCAGATCAGAGAGGAGAGAGGAGGGAAGGGTATCCTCCCAGCTCCTCCTCCTGAGCACTCAAGTGTAATCAGTAGGCCTTCTGCTGTCATCTCACAACCAGGGCTGCAAGCAGGTGAACAGGTGAACAGAGTATAGCAAAATCACAGAGAGAGCACTGTCCCAAAGTTCTGTGCTCCTCTGTGGTTTTGCTATTTTCTGCCAACATGTTTGTACATAGCATTTTATTCCAATAGAATGCTGACTGTCTCTATGTTTAACCAAAGCTCAATATAATCTGATGGAAGGGATATGGAAATACTAGAGAAATTCAAAAAAGGAAAAATGAAATAACTATTGGGATGAAATGAAACAAAGCAGGAGAACTAAGAATTTTTTTTTTAAAGAAGAGGAAGGTGGGAAAGGAAGTCTTTACTACCATGGGCTCTTTAAGAAGATGGACGCAGTAAGCAAGAATAAGGAAATGCAGACTCAACTTTCATCTGCCTTGGAATTGCACTTGAACTTGAGCAAGTCAGCCCTTCTGGGGTCAGTCTCTTCCTTTATAAAACAAGGATGGCTGGACTGAAGTGAAGGATATGGTGTGCCTTTCAGCTTTTAACCAAATTTTCACCATGTTGACTCTATGACTTACTCTTACACTTTCCTTCATTTTGTAACTTCCCCCAGCCCTAAGGGTGGTGTCCCAAACACAGAGTGGCTAAGAAACAAATCCCTATTTCAAAAATAGCCACCATGTCCCCCATTTCCCATCCTCAAATCAATCAACATGATCCTTCTAAAGGTCTTTAGCTTCAGGATATGACTGGTACCCCCACCCTCCCAGCTTCACCCCACCCACTAGTCAAAGAACAGGATAGGATACACAAAAAGCAGTCTCATTAAGCATTTACTATGCGCAAGGCACTGCCTTTGTATTCTTGTTATCCACATTACCAAAATTCTCACCTACTTTTAATACACTCCTCTAATTAAAAATCAAATTCGTTTTGTAGTGTAAGCCCTGACATTTTTTTCTTTTTGTAATGCAAGTGCTTGACTTAAGCTTTGATTGCTGAAGCATCCCCTTAAAAGATGACTATATCTTGAATAAACACATTGCCAGTCACAGGACTAGATAAAGAGCCAGGCTGCCTCCCCAGTGAAGGCTCCTGTTTTAGAGATACGGTTTGATTTCGTACTGACCTTTTGGGCTACTTGTTTGTTTTTCTCTTCCCCTGTTTTAAATTCTCGCTCTTATGTTTTAAATTCACCAACAAAGAGTGAGCCTGAAAATCTAAGGCCTCCATCCTCTATCCCAATAAAAGCTGAACCCCAGATTTCTGTGAGCACATGCTTGCTCTGTCTCTTTCTTCCTCTCTCTACTCACAACCTAACCATGTGGCCCCAGGAGTGCTGTATAATTTTCAGGTTTTGTAAATAATAAATCTGTATTTTTTCGTAGTTTCCTAATAGTTGTTGCTGAAGGGCAACTTGCAATCATGATAAGAACCACAAGGGCCGGTCCCATCACAACACTGATCTTTGATAGGCTAAGACCAATACAAAACACCTTTTTATGCAGATAAGGTTTTTCATAATCTAAATTGTGCTGGCTTTTCTTACCACCTGTCCTCACCCTGTATTTTTTAAACAAACTCTTATATAGCACTTACTATATACCAGGTATTGTTCTAAATGCTTTATAAGTGTTAATTTGATCCCTGTAACAACACTAACCGGTAATATATTAGTTAGGGCAGGCAAAGTTGCTATACCAAATTAACACAAAAATGAGTGGCTTAATGCATAAAGGATTATTTCTCATTATATGTAAAACGTGGTTCAGGGAGGGCTCTGTTCAACATCACCACTCAGAAACCCAGACTGACAGAGTACTTGTAGTTTTACCATATAGAATACATGGCCTTCTAGGCCCCTGCAGAAGGGGAAAAGAAAAACTGGGAGGCACATTGGCATTGACTGGCTTGATGTGAAGCTCAACTCATCACTGCACTCACCATCTGTTGGCCAGATGTATTCTGTACCTACTTAACTATAACAGAAAATGGAAAGAAAGAATACATGTGATGTTTGGTGAGCAGTGTCTCTGTCACAGGTAGGAAATACTTGTATTTTTCTTAGAGAGAAAAAACTTTTTTTTTAAAGGCCCAAAAGGTTATGTAACTGGTTTAATATCACTCAACTAGTTGGTTGCAAATCCAAGATTTAATACCCAGGCAATCTGGCTCTATAGTCCACATGATCAACTTCTATGGTAGGCTCCCTACTTACTCCCCACTTCTTTATTCACTCTCCACTCCTTACTATGCCCCAAACATGTGCTTTTAACAACACATTCCTTCTTTTTCTGAAACATTCTTTCCAACTAAATCTGCTTTGGTAATATACTATTTATTTACCCTTCACAGTGCAACTTCAATAATGTGAGAAGATAGCTTCATATTTGCCTAATAAAGGGCACTTTGAGATGTGCTCCCCAAAAATTTATATTTATGATAATAGCACTTCTCACATTTAACCTTGGCGTGTTGCACATTTATATATGATTCTTCTTCCCAGCTAGGATGATCTCAGAGACTGTATCATATACATTTATCTCCCTAGCATCTAGCAGGATGTCAGGCATATGGTGTATACAATTAAATAAGTGCTAAGTAAATGAGTAAATGAATCAATAAAATCTGTACGTGAAGAGCTAGTAAATTGAAGGGGCTAATAAAACAGCTAGAGATGAAACAAGAATCTTTTATGAGCACCAACTCTGTGCCAACCATTACTGCTACACTTTTTTTGTGCGCGTAGAGTGTTCTAAATGGATTTCAACATACTTACTTCACGCTGGAAATGGGGTCAAAATAAGAAATCTGAAACTGAGAAATTTGCTTCCTTTGGCAATTCCTTAGGCAGAAGCTAAATTTGTATCTGTGACTGACCCACTTTATTTTGGGTGGCATAGCTTTAGTGAGCCTCATGGTCATACACATATGTCAAATACATGCTACTAATTTGCTTGGTAGCTCATATATTGGTGAAGTCACTGAAATGTTAAATCAGACTAAAATAACTTTGCCTCATATTTCTGAGAGAAAGTAAACAATTAAGCAGCAATCTTTTTCAAACACACATATGTCATCTTATCATTCTGGCTGAAGTGTCTCCACTCTTGTCCAAGGTCCCCTCCTATTGTCTCAGAAGCCTATGTCCTGCAGTCTTTCTGGCATCATCACCTGCCTCACAAGTTCTCTACTTCCTACTGGATGTTTCCATGGATACATCATGCCCAGAAGATCTTTTCCTAAAATAATGCCTCCCTGAACTCATGCCAGCTCTCCTTCTGCACCTTCTTGCATCAAAACTTCTAAGAGGACCTATCCGTACTCACCATTTCTTCCTCCTACTTTTCATTCCCTCCTCAGGCAACTCCTAACCTATACAGCTGCTCCTAATCTCCCCTCTTACCCCTAAAATCCATTCTCCACCGAGCAACTGAAGGATCCTTTTAAAACCTGAGTCAGGTCATGCCACTTTTTTTTTTTGAGATTTTTGCCAAAATTTCTTTTATTTCTTTCATTTATGAACACAAGTGTTTTCATTTATCTATAGAATAGGAAACTCACTGTTGAATGTTCACTTTAAAAAGAATTTATTTTATTATTTTCAAGCATACAGTACATTGGTTAGACATTTATATAGTTTATAAAATGATCCCCCTAATTGCTCTTTCTCTCCTCTAACTCCCAGCTAGCCATTATATTAAAGCTAACTGCATTCCCTATGCTGTGCTCCCCATCCCTGTGACCAACTACTAATGTGTACTTCTTTAACCCTTCACCCCATTCTCATAGCCCCCTAATCTCCCTCCCCTTTGACTGTCACCAGTTTGTCCTCTATATTTTTTAGTCTGTTTTTGATTAGTTTGTTCTTTTTGTTCCTTAGATTCTGCATATAAGTGAAATCACATGCCAATTCTTTCTAAAACCCCAATGACTTCTCATCATTCTCAGAATAAAATCTTAAGTGCATATTAAGTCTCTACCTAGTGACTGCTCTTCTCTGAATCTCATCTGTAAATGGAGTCTATAAGGCAATTGTCCGGCTTTGTTGTGAAGATCAAATTTCAACATATGTAAGAAACTTAGAACAATGATAATGACTGGCACAAAAGAAAAACTATGTAAATTATTATTGCTTCAATGGCAAATTTCAGCAAAGATGTTTGTGGAACATTAGAATATGTCTATCTATCCATATATCTATCCTCATTTCCTGGCACAGAGCTACTAACACCTTGTAGTTTCCTAAGTGATAAGAGCAGTAAGAGTATCTTTTGTCCTAATATATATGGCCCTTAATCCTGGTTCCTGACAATAAGCTCCTAAATGCCTTGGAATTTTCCTAAGTGACAGGAGGACCATTTGTTCTAATGAAGCAATTCTGTGATCACGCCTATGTGATTAAGTCTCCATAAAGATTCCAAAAGTACAGGGTTTGGAATGCTTCTGGGTTGGTGAACACATGTACTTGCTGAAAAAGTGGTACACTCCAATTCCACCGGGATGGAAGCATCTGCAATCAGGACCCTCCCAGACCTCACTCTGTGTACTTCTTCATCTGTATCCTTTATAAGAAAGGAGTAAACATAAATAAGTGTTTCTATGAGTTCTGTGAGCCACTCTAGCAAGTTATACAACCCAAAGAGGGGTTGGTCATAGGAACTAGATTTATAGGGTCAAAAGCACAGGTGGCAACCTGAGACCTGCAATTTGCATCTGAAGTGGAGGTAATCTTATGAGACTGAGCCCTCATTCCATGGGATCTGACACTATCTCCAGTTAGCCTGTATCAGAACTGAATTTAATTGTAGCACACCCAGCTCATATTGGATAATTGCTTGATTTGTGGAAACCATTCATACATCTGAAATAAGTATCATGAGCATGTAAGTAAAGGAGAATCCCAGGAGGAGTGTGTTTTTCTTTACAGATTTACTTTTAAACCTCCAGTATTTGATGTGTTGTCCCAATGGCATGGCCCTAAATATCTGAAAGACAGATCTCTGTCCCAGCTCTTCTTGTCCCCATTCCATCTCTCTCCCTTAGCTCTGTCTCCTGACTCAGTATCCCACCTCTCTCTCTCTCTCTCTCTCTCTCTCTCTCTCTCTCTCTCTCTCTCTCTCACACACACACACACACACACACACATTTCCTTAATGGAGGCATAACGCTGAGTAGGGTGATGGAGTTGTGAGAAGAAGCAGAAAAGCGTCTGAGCTGCTGGATTGTATAAGAAGAGAAAAAGTATGCACACCAGAGCTCCGATTATACTCTCTAGAATTCCTTTGTCCAATCTCTAAGAGAAAAAGAGATGGAATGGGGATGTAATGCAAGATACAATTGTAACATCCATTATTGCAGTTTTTCAAGCAGGATCTCAGCTCACAAATTTGCTTTTAAATGTTCACATGCTGAATGAAATCTCTTCCAACTAAGGAATCTCTTAAAAACTGACCACTATTTCAATAACACTCTGGACCAGGCTATAAAACCACAAGTACTGGTGTATGATTTTATAGTTTTCTAAGCACTACTACAAATCTAATCTCATTTAATCCTCGCAACAACCCACTTTACAACCCAGAGACCTGACAGAGTTAGAATTCTAACACATATCTTCTGGCTTTAAATCTCACATCCTTTCTACTCTGCTCTTTCCAAGAGCTTTTTGCCTGATTTTCTTGCATAATTAGAGGAAGATGAGCACCCCCTGTGCCCGAGAATAAATAAAGAACTAAAATAGCAAAACTCACTTTCTTTTCTAGGGCTTAGCCAAACCCGTAGCCCATCTTATACTTCTTCGAAATCTCTTTCATGTCTCCTAAATTGAGCTGCCCAAATCTCCACACAGAGGGAATCTGCTGATAATTGCCTTTCCCAAAGAGCACCCCGTGTTGCAATACCCCTTCCATCTGCCGAGCCTGCCTGGGGTCCACTCACTGGGTCCTGCCATTAGTTTTCCTAACCAGCTTATCAGATACACAGATCTTTGACAAAGGTTCTGTGAAGCTGTAAATCTGAGAGTTAAAGATGAGGTGTTTCTTCTTTTCCAGGCAACACAAACAGTGGCTTTCTGGAGGCACTGTTCAGCTATTATATTCTGTCTCAACTGTTTGGCTCTGGTGGGAAAAAGAGGCCAGTATAATACTCTGGTTTGAGCCCTAGGGCATGTTGCCAAGTCCACAACTATGCACAAACAATCCTAAGCCTGAGCTGAGTCCAGCAGTGCCCAGGAAGAACATGCTTTGCCTAAGGGACAGGCCGGAAGAAAGGCACTTCATAAAAATGTGTTTCCCTGCCTGGGAAATCAAACTCAGACCTCTGTCCTCTGTCCTTTCCAGACCACCCACATGGGAACATCTTTCAGCTTGTGGTTGAAGTTAATATTTTCAGAAATGGCCACTGGTTTTGGATCAGCCCCAAAGCTCCAGTCCATCCTAAAACTTGGCTCCACGCCACATTTAAACATTCAGGTTGATAATACCAACAGTTATTCATATTTTTATTTCCCTAAGCTGCCTTGAGATAACTTCAACTCCCATTCTCCTCTCAAACACAGGCATGTACATACATATGCACATATACACATACATACACATGCATCATACATACACATGCATATACATGGACACACATATACAACAGTCTTTCCCTGCAGGCATTGGCAAACAGAAGCCAACAGTATTGTACCCTAAAGCTAAACAATTTTGCTTTGAATTACAGAGCTATTGATGGTGGTTTCTGTGAAATTTTATGACAGAGAAGAATTGGCAAAACATGAGAGTTTTCTTCTCATTTTGGCCCATGCTCTGTTAGGTGCCCTCAAGCACACCATTTCCTCTGTCTCACTGTTTAGTCTTGTGAAATATGGGTAATAGGGTTATTCTCTTCTTCTTAGTGAGATTAATGAGCCAAATGTTTGCAAGATGTCTTGAGAAGTTTGCTGGAAATTTTAAAACAAATTCATCTAAAAACATTTCTTCAAAGCCCTAGTTTATTGAATTCCTTGTATCAAAACTAAATGCAACTCTAAAATGCTGTTAAAAAGGAGCAAGGTCACAACTCTGTAACTGCCATAAAACTTGTCATAAACTTAGGGAGCAACCTTGTCTAGCTGAGCCCATGGAAATTGTGTCTTAACCTATTTCTTTTCATTTCTCTAATTTCACATTACAAGAAATATGCAGTCCATTTCATACAATATTTATTCAAGGTTATGATAACAAACTAACTGTCTCTCCCAATGATGCATATGTTCTTGTGCTTCCTGGCCAAGGTTTTTTCACTGGCTTTTCTTTCAAACCTTATTCATTCTTAGTCATCTCGGCTAGAAATTTCCTGCTTCAGAGCTGAAGGTAAGTACATTTTCTACTATTTCTCAGGTTCTTATGTGCTTTGGGATCATAATCAGAACAGTTAGAAACAAATCTGAGAAAAGATTGTTTTCAGAATTCTTCCTAATAGTTTATTCTTTTAATTATGGTCTTTCATCCTTCCTGAGGAAGTTCATTTTTCTAATTGAATTATAACAATAAAATCTATTACTTGTTTGTCTAACTAAAGTAGCCTTCACTGTTAATAAATTTATTAGCTTCTCTATATTCTTAGTCTTTAAATTATTATCAAATCCTACCCAAGGATTATGGCCAGGGTTTTCCTAATGGAAATAAGGGTGAAAAAAATCCTACTTCTTTTACCCTTTCATGAGAGTAACTCTTTTACCTAGTTAACTTTTAATTAAGTATGATAGTTTTGCTTTTATGGTAATTAGGGCAGCTGCATGTGTTTGGCTTTCTGCATTTCTGCCATCAACATATGGAAGTGGATTATTTGTTTCTGGGAAAATGTATATTCTCTCTGCCTTTGTTATCCATTAGTTCCATAGTCCTCTGACTTCCTTGGCAACAGCATAGAGTGTAGTATAAACAAGAAGTAAAAACATGTTCATTATCACAAACTCTTCTGAAATTGTTATCTCTTGGAAAGCCATTCAGTCACTGCAGTCTTGAGACACTCTTTTCTTAGTTGACTCTGTCATCGGGGACATGCATTCTCCAGAATAGAGGTCGCAGTCTTTTCTTTTCCTTTTTTCTTTTTGTTCTTTTTTTTTTTTTGGCTTTTAAAAAAATTAATTAATATATTTTTATGATGACATTAGTTAATTAAATCCAGTAAGTTTCAGTTATACATTTTAACAGTAAGGCATATATATATTTACCTTGTGTGTTTACCTCCCATAATTAGATTTCTTTCTGTCACCACATATTTGACCCCTTTTACTTCATCTACCTCCCCCTTATCCCTCCTCCTACCCCTGGTAACCACTAGTCTATTGTCCATGTCCATGAGTCTCTGTTTGTTTGTCCTGTTTGTTTGTTGCTTTTAGGTTTATATCCCACATATAAGTGATATCATGTGATTTTCAACTTATTCTGTCTGGCTTATTTTGCTTAGCATGATTATATCGAGGTCCACTCATGTTGTCACAAATGATAGTATTTCATCTCTTCTTATTGCTGAGTAATATTCCATTGTATATATGTACCACAACTTCTTTATCCATTCATCTATCTATCGTAGGACACTTCAGTTGCTTCCATGTCCTGGCCACCGTGGTTAATGCTGCTATGAACATCTGTATACAAATACCTTTTCAGTATGAGTTTCAAGTCTTTGAGGTTTCTAATAAAAAGTTATTCATGTTTTTATTTCCAAGGCTACCTTGAGATAATTCTTCTCCTCTCAAACATGTGCATGCACACGCATACACATATATGCACACATGCAAAGCCTTAAAGGGATAGAAATGGTAAAAGGATATAGGGGCATACTGAGAGTAAGGTCTTGAAAAAGACTGAGAACAGGAGAGCTTCCTTCTGTGCACCAGAGCAGAAATGCAGAAGGGATTGTACCAAGCTGTGCTCACATTTGTGTATTTATCAAAAATGTCCATTGGATACCTAGTACCAAGCCTTGCTGCAAGCCCCAGTCAAATTGTCTACGATGAGCTTCCAGGAGCAGTAAGGGAATAGAGGAGACAGCTCTAGAACAATCTTGACCTTTCAGTGCATCCTGCATCTCTTGTGGCAGAGGAAGTTTTGCTCTAGTAGTGAATTCCTTCTTATTGCCTCAGAGAAATTTAAGGTAATTCAGTGTAAAACATTTTAAGCCATTTTATTCTTTACCTTGTTAATTTTTCCAGGTGTGTTTACCATCTGAAATCTTAATGGTTAATTCACCTTTAATGAGATCTTTCTGCTTGGTGTAAGCAACATTCATCTTCCATTGATTGTACAAATATGGCTATGGCCAGGTTCTCTGCTAAGTGCTGGGCATACAGAGATGGTAAAGACAATTCTTATCCTAAAGAACTCAAAATCCATTTACAAGAGAAAACAGTGTGTTTTAATGTGATCAGCACTATCAGAAAAATAAAGACAAATTGTATAGAAAAATATAGGTGGGAAGCTCTCTCATGCTTCTTTGGAAGAGGGGAGGCAGTTTGGGAAAGTCTGAATAGCGATAGGAATGTATATGCTGAACATGAAAAGGTGATGAAGAAAATGGAGAAGGGATACTACACAATAATTATATATTATGATGAAAAGAAAGAAAAGAAAGAGGCTACATCATTACCCAAAATACGGAGTCACTTCAAGGTCTCTTATAATTGATTCTAGACGGAATTCAAAGCGGGCCGTGTGCTGGGTTCAGATGAGTCATTGTTTATCATTAATGAGTACTGCCACATGAATAGCCAAACTTTAGAGTTATATAACTACTTCTATTCAGTAATGTCAAGAAAACTGATATTAGCTGGTAATGGTGATGTGGTGCTAGCAAATGCTGTTGGGACAGTTCAGGATCAGTAAGTGAATTAGAAATTCATCTACCTTGGAGTTCCTCCTTGCCTTTTCTTTCAACAGTGTACTGATTAATAATATCCACAATCTTATTATGATGCTACTTTATTTTATTTAACACAAAACGGCCTTAGAGTTGGAAGCACTTACTCCCAGCATCTTCCACCACAAAGTGCCTACTAAACTCCCAAATATTTGGGGAGAGGGTGAGACAAGTACCCAGTCAGTCTGTCTGCTGGACTGGAATCCTGCTGCTTCCCCTTATGCTCAGCCTCCAGGGCCTGTTTGGAAAAAAGGAGGGAACATGGGCCCTAGAGGAAGGCAGATTTAGCAGCTGGATAACCTTAAGTAAGTATTTAACCTCTCTAAATCTCAGTTTTCTTATCTATGAAATTGGTGGGGGAGCAGAGAATAGGAGCAGTATCCTTTATATTTAATTGGAACATTAAATAGAATGCCTTTCACTATGAACCTTCTCTGACCTTTATCATAGACACCACTGTAAGAGAAGCTATGGTAAAACCAGATTGCCTTTAAAGTGAAGAATTTTAAGGATGTGCTGTTGTACCAAGGAGTTTGGTTTTCTATCTGTTAGAGTATTAATTAAAATTGCTAAACACACATTTGGGTTCCTACACAGGAGACAATGAATTACCGACATTGCTTGTAGGTAAAGCCAATCCTTTTCTGCATCATGTATATGATGTAGCAGCCATGACTCATTAGCAAGTCACCATAACCTTACTTGTTCTCTTTCTCAGGTGTGTATGTCTTATCTCCTCAGCTAGATTTTGATGAGCAGTATGGTGTTTCCTATCTTTTAAATTCCCAACCATACATAACCTGGATCCTAGAAGATGTTCACAAAGGCCAGTTCTTGATTCGATTACTTGAATTAAAGCCAAAAGATCCTAAAACTTTCCTTCCCCCTAACCCTCCATACATCTATTCTTACCACATTCCTTGAATAACAACTACTTCATTAACAGCCCCTCCTCCACTGGGATTGAGACTCACTGTGGAGTATAAAAAGGCGGTGACACTAGTTCCTCAACACTCCAGAGCAGAGTCCAGAGACTAAAAGCTGCCTGTCGTGCTCACGGTGGTTATGGGGTCCATTAGGCTGGGGTCAGTCCACTCCCTAAAGGTAGCGATAGCAGGAGTCAGGTGAGTCAAAGAAAGCTTTGAGTCACCGATCTAAAGATATAAAATAAGTTTAAAATTCTTCATCTGGAATAGGAAAGCAGTTGTTTACTATTGTTTTATTTAATGGCATTTGTTCAGCTCACTGAACCAGTTAAAAGCTATTCCATGCTTTCGCAACAGAGTGGAAATTAGAAACTACTTCAGGGATGGAAATATAAACAAAACTGTGCAGTAAAGAATCTGGTATTGATTTTTAAAAAGTAAATTACAGCAAGGGTTTGATGGAGGTTTTTTTATTCCAAAAAAATCTCCAGGAAAGATTAAATGCCACCAAGGTTTCTCCCTAACACACGTCTGTTCCAGGCCCTCAGCTTCTATTATGCGCATGTATACTTGGTTCCCAATATTATGGAAGGTCTCCTTTTCCTAGCCTGGGGAACAACTGAACATTTATATGCAAAAAAAAAAAAAATAGAATTTAGATGTAGATCTCATACCCCCCCCACACACACTCACTCCAAGTGAATCATAGACCTAAATGTAAATATAAGACCACACAACTTCTAGAAGAAAACACAGATGAAAATATACATTACAGCTGAAAATCTAATGACATACTAAATGTATTAATGGCTAATTGCCACTGTGGGACCCTGGAACAGAAAATGTACATTAGATAAAAACTAAGGAAATATGAATAAAGTATGAACTTTAGCTAATAATAATGTGTCAATACTGTCCATCAATTGTGGTTAATGTACTATATTAATGTGAGATGTTAATATGGGAAACTGGGTATACTTTGTATGGGAACTCTCTGCTAGCTTTCCCATGAATCTAAAACGGTTCTAAAATATATACATATACATATATATATATATATAAAAAATAGTTCATAGCTCCACCACCCAATTAATATTTGAGATTTTCTTCTAGCGATTTTTCTATGCCTTTTCATGAATATATGTATACACTTCTGCACCACTGAACCATGATTTTAATTATAAAATAGTGTTCTATCTTATGGGCCTGCCAGAATTTATTTAACCAATTGTCAATTACCAGTTATTTACGTTGTTATCAGTTTTTCACTATTATAATTAACAATTCAGTGAACATCATTGTATATACATCTTTGTATATATCGTTGATTGTTTGTTTAGAGCCCCTGAGTTACAGATCTTTCAGGTTTTTAGTCCTAAAGGTAGACAGTGTGACAGTGGAACTATATGTGTCACCTTCTATTGGGTTAGAATGTGTGAGTAGGATGCTTATTCTAGATTTTCAGTGACAACACATTTTCTAATTAATGAGTTTGAAGAAATACTTATATTTGACAAATATGGTACTTGGATTTTGAACAATTTGTATTTATTATAATTTAAATACTGTGATTATAATCCTTCACAGCACCTTAGTTTATTTACAACTATTTTTTATCTTCTATTCTTATTCTTACTATATATTAGTATCAGGTAGACAATACAATGGTAAGACATTTATATGATTTATGAATTGATACTCTGATTACTCTAGCACAACCATTACAATAATATTGACTATATTCTCTATGCTATACTCTACTTTCCTGTGACTGTTTTTTAGGTACTAATTTGAACTTTTTCATCCCTTTACCTTTTTCACCCTGTTTCCTCTCCTCTCTCCTCTGGTAATCAGCAGTTTGTTTTCTGTATCTGTGAGTCTGTTTTCTTTATATTGTTTCTTTTGTTCCTTGGATTCTGCATATAAGTGAAATCATATGGTATTTCTCTGTCTGACTTATTTCACTCAGCGTAATACCCTCTAGGTCAATCCATGCCGTTGCAAATGATAAGATTTCATTTTTTATGGCTGAATAATATTCCATTGTATATATGTACCACAGCTTCTTTATCCAATCATCTATGGTGGGCACTTAGCTTGCTTCCATATCTTGGCTATTGTGAATAGTGCTGCTGTGAACATAGGGGTGCATGTAATTTATGAACTAATATTTTGGTTTTCTTTAAATAAATACCCAGAAGTGCAATTGCTGGGTCAAAAGGTAGTTTTGTTTTTAATTTTTTGAGGAACCTCCAATTTGCAATTCCACCAACAGTGTATGAGGGTTCCCTTTTCTCCACATCCTTGCCAACACTCATTTTTTGATTTATTGATGATAGATAACCTGACATGTGTGAGGTGATATCTCATTGTGGTTTTAATTTGCATTCCTCTGATGATTAGTGATGCTGAGCATCTTTTCATATGTCTATTGGCAGTCTGTATGTCCTCTTTGGAGAAATACTTATTCAGATCTTCTGCTTATCTTTTAATTGGATCTTTTTTTATTGTTGTTGAGTTTAAATATTAACCCTTATCAGATGTATCATAGGTACATAGCCTCTCCCATTCAGTAAGTGGTCTTTTCATTGTTGATGGTTTCCTTGCAAAAACTTTGTAGTTCAGTATAGTCCTAATTGTTTATTTTTCCTTTTGTTTCCTTTGCTTGAAAAGATATATCAGAAAAAAGTATTACTAAAAGCAACATCAGAGAGTTTACTGCCTATTTTTTCTTCTAGAAGTTTTATGGTTTCAGGTCTTACATATAAGTCTTGAATCCTTTTCAATTTTATTCTTGTATATGGTGTATATACCGCCATTTATTGAAGAGACTATCTTTACCCCATTGTTGCCTCCTTTGTCATAGATTAAATGAGCATATAGATGGATTTATTTATTGGCTTTCTATTCTGTTCCATTGATCTATGCATTTGTTTGTTTGTCAGTACCATGCTGTTTCAATTACTATAGCCTTGTACTACACCATGATATCATGTAGTGTAATACCTCCAATTTTGTTCTTGTTTCTCAAGATTCCCATGATTATTTAGAGTATTTCATGATTTCATATAAATTTTTGGATTATTTGTTCTAGTTCTCTGAAAAATGCCATTGGTATTTTGATAGGGATTGCATTGAATCTACAGATATTTTGGGTATTACAGATATTTAACATTATTTTTTTCCTTTCCATGAGCGTGGTATATGCTTCCATTTATTTGTATCTTCTTTAATTTCTTTCGTTAGTGTCATAGTTTTCTGAGTGCAGGTTTTTACCTCCTTGGTTAAATTTATTCCTATATATTTTATTTTATTTTTAGGTGCAGCTGTAAATGGGATTGTTTTTTTTTTTATTTCCCTTTCTGATAGTTCGTTATTGGTGTATAGAAATGCAACAGATTTCTGAATTAATTTGTATCCTGCTAATTTATGGAATTCATTTATCAGTTCTAACAGTTTTTGGGTGGAATCTTTGGGGTTTCTCTATATAGTATCTTATCATCTGCAAATAATGACAGCTATGCTTTCCCTTTCCAACATGAATGCCTTTTATTTCTCTTTCTTGCCTTATTGCAGTAGCTAGGACTTCCAATTCTATGTTTAATAAAAGCAGTAAACGTGGATATCCTTGTCTTGTTCCTGATCTTAAAGAAAACGCTTTTAGTTTTTCCTTATGGAGTATGATGTTAGCTGTAGATTTGTCATATATGGCATTTATTATGTTGAGGTATGTTCCTTCTATTACCACTTTGCTGAGAGATTTTTTTATAAATAAATGCTGGATTTTGTCAAACACTTTTTCTGATCTATTGATATGACCATACGATTTTTATCTTTCAATTTGTTAATGTGGTGTATCACATGGATTGATTTGCAGATATAGTACCAACCTTGCATCCCAGGAATAAATCCAAATTAATCATGGTGTATGATCATTTTAATGCATTCTTTAATTTGATTTGCAAATATTTTGTGGAAGATTTTTGTATCATTGTCCATCAGGGATATCGGCCTGTAGTTTTCTTTTTTTGTACTCTCTTTGTCCAGTTTTGGAATCAGCATAATGATGGCTTTGTAAAAAGAGTTAGGAAGTCTTCCCTTCTCTTGAATTTTATGGAATAGTGGTAAAATAAGTGTCAATTCTTATTAGAATGTTTGGTAAAATTCACCTGTGAAGGCATCTAGTCCAGGACTTTTGCTTTAGGGGAGTATTTTTTAATTACTGATTCAATTTCTAGTGGCAATCAGTCAGTTTAGATTTCTGATTCTTTTTAACTCAGTCTTGGGAGTTTGTATATATCTAGAAAGGAATTAAGTTCTTCCAGATGGTCCACAATTGCTCTGTGGAGTCAGTTGTCACTTCCTTTTCATTTCTTTTTTCCTTGGTGAATCTGGTTAAAGATTTATCACTTTTGTTTATCTTTTTAAAGAAACAGATCTTGGCTTCATTGATCTTTCGTACTGCTTATTTAGACTTATTTCACTTATTTCTGCTCTAATCTTTATTATTTTCTTCTTTCTACTCCTTTGTGCTTTGTTTGCTATTCTTTTTCCAGTTCTTTCAAGTTTAAGGTTAGATTGTTTATTTGAGCTTTTTCTTGTTTCTTGAGATAGGACTGTATTGCTATCAATTTTCCTCTCAGGACTGCTTTGGCTGTGCCCCATATATTTTGAGTGGAGTTTTCATTTTCATTTGTCTCTACATATCTTTTGATTTCTTCCCTAATCTCATTATTAACCCATTTATTGTTTAGTAACATGTTGTTTATCCTTCAAGTGTTTGTGTACTTTGTAGGGACTTTTTTGTAGTTGATTTTCAGTTTTATACCATTGTGGTTGGAGAAGAAAGTTGATATGATTTCAATCTTCTTAAATTTTTTGAGACGTGTTTCATGGCCTAAAGTTGACTATCTTGAAAAATGGTCCATGCGCACTTAAGAAGAATGTCTTGGGATGAAACACTCTGAAAACATCAATTAAATTTATCTGGTCTACTGAATCACTTAAGGCCACTGTTTCCTTTTTGATTTTCTGTCTGGAAGTTCTGTCCATTGGTGTCAATGGGATTTAAAGTCCCCTACTATGAGTGTATTACTGCCAATCTCTCACTTTGTGTTGGTCAATATTTGCTTTATATATGTAGGTGCTCCTGTTTTGGGTGTGTATATGTTTACTAAAGTAATGTCCTCCTGTTGGACTGACCCCTTTATCATTATATAATGCCTTTCTTTGTCTCTCATTATAACCTTTGTTTTAAAGTCTATATTTTTGATATATATTGTTACACCAGCTTTTTAAAAAAATCTTCACTTGTATAAAATATCTTTTTTCCATCCCTTAACTTTTAGTCTGTGCATGTCTTTCAATCTGAAATGGGTCTTTTATAGACAGCATGTATATGGATCTTGTTTTCTTATTCATTCAGCTATCCTATGTCTTTTGATTGGAGCATTTAATCCATGTATAATAAAGTGATTATTGATAGGTACATAGTTATCGCCATTTTGTTGTTCATATTTATGTTCCCCCACACTTCTTCTTTTCACATAATTCCCCTTAACATTTCTTGTAATAGCAACTTGGTGGTGGTGAATTCCTTTAGCTTTTTCCTGTCTGGGAAGCTCTTTATCTCACCTACAATTTTAGTTGATAGCCTGAGTAGAGTAGTCTTGGTTGTAGGTCCTTGTTTTTCATCACTTTGAATATCTCATGCCAATCTCTTCTGGCCTGCAAAATTTCTGTTGAAAAATTAGCTGATATTCTTATGTGAGTACCTTGTAAGTAATGAGCTACTTTCTCTTGTTGCTTTTAGAATTTTCTCTTTGTCTTTAAACTTTGCCATTTTAACTATGATTGTTTTGGTTTGGATTTATTTGGATTCCTCTTGTTTGGGACTCTCTGCACTTCATGGATTTGCATGTCTATTTTCTTCAATAAGTTAAGGAAATGGTTCACTAATATTTTTTCAAATAGGTTTTTATTCTCTTGGCCTCTCCTTTTTCTGGTACCCTATGATGCAAATATTGGTACTCTTGATGTTGTCCTAGAGGCCTCTTAAACTTTCCTCATTTTTAAAATTCTTTTTTTCTTTTTCCTATTCTTCCAAATTACTAATTTGATCTTCTGCTTCATCTAATCTACTATTGATTTTTCATGTATTTTCATTTATTTTATTATTAATTTTTCATTGGTTCTTTTTATGGTTTCTATGTCCTTTTTATGCTTACTGTGTCTCTGTTGAAGTACTCACTGAGATAATCTATTATTCCCCAGAGTTCACTGAACGTCCTGATAACCAGTGTTTTGAACTGCTTTTGGTAGGTTGCTTGCCTCCATTTCATTTTGTTCTTTTTCTGGAATTTTCTCCTGTTGTTTTATTTGTGACATATTTCTTTGTTTTCTCATTTTAGTTGTTTCTGGGTTTTTTTTCTTCTATGTATTAGATAGATTTGTTAGATCTCCCAGTCTTGGGCAGGCGGCCTTATGTAGTAGGTGCCCTGTGTGTCTCCATGATCACTTGTGTGTCTCCATGATCACTTGCACCAGGAGCTCCATGAGTGTCCCTTGTGTGAATTATTTGTGTTCTCCTGTTGTTAAGCCTTAGTTGCTGTTAGTATGTTAGTGGATGGGATTGATGTCAGTGCTGACTGGTTTTGAGGATTGACCCTTCCCCCAGTGTATGAGCTGCTTTGTGGGGGCTGACCCTACTGAGAGGAATTCACCCCAGTGAGATTGTGTACCTGTTGAGATCACCCTTTGGCTATGTCACTTGTGTGCCTAATCAGGTGATGATTTGTTTTGGTATGATGCCAGCCTGTTGGTGTGTTCGTTCTGTGGCCCCTTGAGAGGGGCCCCTGTTTGAACCAATGTCAGCCACTGCCTGTGACCTGCCCAGGGCTGCCTGGTAGGCAGCACAAAGAGATCCATGGGTGGTTGTTGCCCATGCTGGACCTGAAGGCATGTGGGAGGGACTGTTTTGGGAACTCAAGTCAGCTGCCACCAGTACCAGGCCTGGGGCAGCTTAGCAAAAGGTCCAGGGCACCCCATGAATAGAGAATGGTAATACATTCCTATCAACAAGTACCTCAAATGGAAAGAATTAAGTGCTCCAACCAAAAGATAGAGTGGTTGAATGGATAAGAAAACAAGATCCCTACATGTGCTGCCTATAAGAGAGACTCACTTCAGGTTAAAAGTCACACACAGACTAAAAGGAAGAGGATGGAAAAAGATATTGCCTTGATGAACCTAGAGGGTATTGCACTGAATGAAGTAAGTCAGATAAAGACAAATACCTCATCACCACATACATGTGGAATCTAAAGAACAAAATAACAACAAAAATGAAAATAAACTCATAGATACAGAGAATATTTTGAGGGATACTAGATGGGAGCAAGGGTTCAGGGGATGGTGAAAAGGGGCAAAGAGATTAAGTACAAATAGATAGATACAAAATAGTTATAGAGATATAAAGTGTAGCTTAAGGAAAATAGTCAACAATGTTGTAATAAATACTTCATTTAGTGAAGTATCCCTCATGAAGTAGGGTGACTACTTCACGAGTTATATTGATCTCTAATCACTATGTTATACAACTGAAACTGATACATTACTGTATGCCAACTGTAATTAAAAAAAAACTCATCGAATTGTACCATGTAAATATGAACAACTAATTGTCTATTATACTTTAATAAACCTGGAAAAAAAGGGTAGTTATGTGTTTTCCTGTTTCTATATATGCCTTTAATTTCTTTTACTTCTTTTCTCATTCTAGTCTATCCATATATAATTGGGTTCATGAGAAGAATATGAGAGGGAAAGGGGAGAGAACAAAAAATAATCTTTATTTTTATCTCTGGGCTTAAAATTCCACTAGAGATATTTGTCACAGAGCAATTAAGATTGAGGGTTCAGTAAATTGTTTTATTTAAATTATTACACCATTATATTTCATCAAGGCAACATAAATTTCTTCTAGGTAACATGACTTGTTTTTACCTTGTAGTCAATTTTGCAGCTGATATTTATATATATATGTGTGTATATATATATATATATATACACACATATATATATATTCTTTCTTAGGTGACAGTGTGGCTTTTACCTCAGATCTCCTGCAAGTAAGACAAAGAAGAAAAAATTCTGAATAATTAGTCAAGATTTCTTTCAAGTCCAAGTAACATTCTTGACTTTACCACAAGCAGGGGAAATGAAGCACATAATCAGTCTATATGAAACATAAACGATACAGCAAGAAATAATTCAGACTGTCCACATGTGGTATTGCCAGAGGAGATATTTTTTACAATATCCATCATCGGGGTTTTGGAGAACCTGATTGTCCTTCTGGCTGTGATAAAGAATAAGAATCTCCAGGCACCCATGTACTTTTTCATTTGCAGCTTAGCCATTTCCGATATGTTGGGCAGCCTGTATAAGATCGTGGAAAATATACTGATCATGTTCGGAAACATGGGTTATCTCAAGCCTCGTGGCAATTTTGAAACCACAGCTGATGATATCATTGACTCCCTGTTCATTCTCTCTCTACTTGGCTCCATTTTCAGTCTGTCTGTGATTGCTGCTGACCGCTACATCACAATCTTCCATGCTCTGCAGTATCACAGCATTGTGACCATGCGTCGCACTATTGTCATCCTGACAGTCATCTGGACATGCTGTATATGCAGTGGCATCACCATGGTGCTCTTCTCCCATCACATCCCCACAGTGATTACCTTCACATCGCTGTTCCCTCTGATGTTGGTCTTCATCCTGTGCCTCTACGTTCACATGCTCTTGCTGGCTCATTCCCATGCCAGAAAGATCTCAACACTTCCCAGAGCCAACATGAAAGGGGTCATCACGTTGACCATCCTTCTTGGGGTCTTCATCTTCTGTTGGGCCCCCTTTGTCCTTCATGTCCTCTTAATGACATTCTGCCCAAATAATCCTTATTGTGCCTGCTACATGTCTCTCTTCCAGGTAAATGGAATGTTGATCATGTGCAATGCAGTCATTGACCCTTTTATATATGCCTTCCGGAGCCCAGAGCTTAGGGAAGCATTCAAAAAGATGGTCTTCTGCTGCAGGTTCCAGTAGAATTATTGGTCCCTGATTTTAGGAGTTATGGTGATAATATTGTCAAGTGATAGAACAACATGACATACCAACAAATAATAATGTTCCCAACCATTTTTTCCTTCCCTAGTGTGTATGAGAATTATTCCACTTATCAGTATATGTAATAGTTTGGTTCTATGTGAATAGTCTTGCCTTGGTACAGCTTTTATAACTAGAGAGATAAAATAATGAACTATAAAGAAGGACAGAATACAAAGCACACATAGCAATACAATTTGAGAGCTTCAGACTAAGGCAAAAGCTTGTTCTTTCTTGGCTGGAGGCCACTATAATTGATTTCTAAAAGTTAAAGTGCCAAAATAAGTACTCAGGCCAGAAACTACATGGCCTTTAAGCCAAAGATGCCAATAAATTGCTGCAGTTGAATTTGCCCATCCCACACTACCATATATAGAATCTCTTTCCTCTCTCTTACCTGCCTGCTTTACTGTATGTCATCTCAAACATTTTTTGGAAGTAGGAAGGTAAAAATTATAAATGTCAAATAATATGCTTTGAGTTTTCATGAATGAAGGAAACTTCTCTGTTAGTCTTCTTTGCTCATTCAGTATCCCACTATCTTTTAAATCCTTATTAAAACTTTTCATGTTTTAAAAGCATACATTTCAAAGGAAGAAATTTAAAAAATTAATCCATTTATAAAGGCCAGACGAAAATCATAATTATCTGAAGAAGGTATAATCAATCTTTGTGAATTTGTCCCAGTGTAGAAGTACAGAAAAAGAAGCCCCAATATGTATTTTGTGAAGTATTGAGAGACAGAGAGAGAGAGAGAGAGAGAAGAGAGAGAGAGAGAGAGAGAGAGAGTTAATTAGTTAATTACCCAGGCTTTTGTACTATGGAAAAAAACAAGACCAAAACAACACTTCAAGACAGTGCTATTATTGAGACCCAAGCCAGAGACTCTTCCACAGATGAATCTGAGAGGTGGACTCGATTACTAGAAAATTTCATTCTATCATCAGCCACAGGACAGATGCCAGATATTGAAAAGTGTCATCACCAATGGGAATGAAACATAATTTGTAAGTTCATCCATTTAAAGAAACTTATTAAATTTATTGGGGGTGACATTGGTTAATAAAATTACATAGGTTTCAAGTATACAATTCAAAAATAAATAATATGTATATTGCATTGTATGTTTACCACTCAAAGTTAAATTTCCTTCCATCACCATGTACCTTTATCTGCCTCCCCCAACCTGTGTTTATGAGTTTTTGTTCGTCTTGTTCATTTGTTGCTTTCATTTTTTTAGCCCACATATGAGTGAAATCATATGGTTCTCATTTTTTTTCTGACTTTTTTTTCGCTTAGCATAATAATCTCAAAGAAGATGTGGTACATAAATACAGTGGAATATTACTCAGACATAAGAAAAGATGAAATACTGGTATTTGCAATAACATGGACGGATCTTGAGATTATCATGCTAAGCAAAATTCATCTATTTTTAATAGCTAAAAATAAAGCTTAAAGCAGAAGTGACTTCTGATCGCAAGTTCTTGCTAAGTTAGAAAGTAACCTAAAGGCATGGGTGATGAGAGAGAGGAAAGAAGCCAGGTCTTCAGATGCACAGAGCACGGTTGCTCCGGATCCACTGGGAGTGACAGTGTCTTCTGGAAGAGGCAACATTTTGACCTTAGAAGAGTTTTCCCTGAGCTGCTGAGAACAGAAGCCAACCACACATAGGACTGCTGGTCTGGTGATGGGTTTGATACTAGATTTGGGGAGGGACTAGATCTTAAGAGACAGAGCAGAAAGCATGGAATTAAAGAAAAGACAGCTGTGAGCTTTTTTCCCAGATGGCCTCTGTCACAGATTGAATATGAAATCCAAAGTGTGTCTTCTTGACCTCTGTTCTATAGAAATCCTTTGGTCCTTCTCCCTCATCAAAAGGGCCACATTACTCTAATGTATATCAGCCTAGATTTATTAATACATAAAATACTATATTTAAATTTTTTTTCATAAAATCTAAAGCACATCCCTGTAAATGATTTTTTAAATGTTAGTTCTACCATTAAAAGAATAATGTATAGCACAATTTTCTGTGATTATTCTGAGTATTTTCAATAAAATATAATCTTTCTTTGATGTTGGGTGATTTGCTCCATGTCATAAATGGTCCCAAACTGCTGTGCTTATTGAATTCTGCTTTTGTTAATAACTTTGCTACCACTCTCAAGCTTTCAGCTGTCACTGTTGCCAGAGGGAATCACCCAACTCTGACTGCTTTCAATTTGTTTGTTTAACATGAGAAACAAAATCAATAAGGCTACTCTAATAGTTTATAAAGCAAAAACATAGGATGGGTCATTTTCAATTCTAGGTTCTCAGCTATATTCAAATCAGATCAGGGTATTTAGTACTCAGAATTACTGAAAAAACTATGGTTACCTACCCCCACCTTCATATGTAATTCAAACAAAAACAGTATTGAACTACATTCATTTGAGTAAGGAAGATCAACAAAGCTCAGATTTTTTCCATGACGACTACTTCAATTCTAGGTTCTCAGCTATATTCAAATCAGATCAGGGTATTTAGTACTCAGAATTACTGAAAAAACTATGGTTACCTACCCCCACCCTTATATGTAATTCAAACAAAAACAGTATTGAACTACATTCATTTGAGTAAGGAAGATCAACAAAGCTCAGATTTTTTCCATGATGACTACTTCAATCCTTTTATCATAATATCAAATTCTAAAACTGATTTGCTAATCATGTGTTCAGTTTTGTTGATCATATAGCCATGATTCAGACAGCTGAGAATGCTAGAAAAAGAATGAAGTACTATAGGTCCTTGATGTCCTCTTTAATTCAGAAGTACACTACTTCTGAGCCATCTCTAATAAAAAGGAAAGAAAAATTCCTATTTTTCTCTCTCATTTTTTCATTGCTATGGTCCAAGTATTTGTTTTCCCCCAAAATTCACACAGTTTGAAATTTCACTCCCCAAATATAGTAGTATTAGTAGGTGGGGCTGTTGAGTACTTAGATCACCAGGTGAAGACCTTCATGATGAGATTAGTGCCTTTATAAAAAGAGGATCCAGAGAGATCCCTCACCCTTCTGCCAAGTGAGGAAACAGGAGAGATGGTGCCAGCTATGAAGCAGAAGGAGGGCCCTTACCCCACCACACTGGCACCCTGCCTTCCGGACTCCAGAACTGTGAGTAATAAATTTCTAATATTCATAAGTCACACAGTCTATGGTATTATTACAGTCTGAACACACTAAGACACCCATCAATTCATGGACAGACATAAATAATTCAGTAAACATTCCACTCCTTCAACCACACATTTACTGGGCTGAGGTAGGAAAGGGGCCGAGAGAGCAGTCAAGGAGCACCCTAGACTATCTAGTTAAGAACTCTGGGAAATGAGCAAATCAACAATAAATCTTGAGAAACTCTCAGAGTTAATATTTCATGGATGGTGGGGACATGTAATAACAATACCAATGATATGATAATAGTACCTATTAATTACTGAACAGTTACTTAAAGCCAGGTATTATTCTGAGATTTGTGTGCATTAATCCTCACAACAGCCTAAGAATAAGTACAATTATTATCCTCATTTTTTTTCAGATGAATAAACTGAGGTTCTGAGATATTAAATAACTTCTGTGGCAGCAGATTCTAAAGTAGGTCTTATGATTCCTGCCTTGTGGTATTTCATATCTTTGTATAACATCTGCATTTGAGTGTGGGTGGACTATGACTTACTTCTAACCCATAGATTATGGCAATTATGATGGAATATCATTCTCATGACTATAATACATTATATAAAATACCATCTTGCTAGCAGGCTGCTAGAGACTCTGCTTGCTGGCTTGACAGAGTAAACAAACACTATGTGAACCCATTTGGCAGGTTCTAATTCCTTGCAAACAAATGAGCTCTCAGCCCTGAATGCTGCTGACAGTTGCATGTGTCTAGAAGCAGACACTTAGCATCAGATGAGAGTGCAGTTCAGCCCATACCTTGATTTCAGTCTTATGAAATCCTGACAATCTTAGCAGATGACCCGGCTAAGACCTGGCCAATTATGAGCCATGGAAACTGTGAGATAAATATGCGTGTTGTTTTAAGCCTCTAAGTTTGTCGAAATTTGTTATGCAGCCATGGAAAACTAATTATACTTACCCAACTTGAGTTAGTGAGTACCAGAGTCAGGAGTCAACTCAAGGCTGCGATGTGGCCCAAGAGTCCAAGCTCTGTGATACTATAATGTACCATATGCAAAAAAGTGTCCATAGCATGGCATAGTGATGAGTCACTTTGTCTCATTCCATGCCAAGACAGGCAAGCCAAGAATACCTGGGGCCTTCTTCCTCCAACTGAGTACTTAGCTCCTAAAGTAGAGGTGTCACTCAGAGAGGACACCACTGTCCTCACCTCACATCCAGAGCCCTGACTCAGATATTATGCCTGAAGGGGGAAGCGGGCCACAAAACAAATAACTCCTAATCTCTTCTTAAAGTAACTGACTTCATTTTAAACAGTGTATAGAGAAGTCCTAGCAGTCTCAAGAACAGTGGAGATTGTAGCAAAAGGCAATTGGGAAAGGAATGATAGATTCATTTGAGATATAGACAAATGTACAGGCTAGGCAGTTTGCTGAGAAAAGGAAGAAAGCAATGAGGACCTTTCTAGGGTCAGAACAAATCTCAATCACTGACCTCAGAAACTATTCCTTCAAAAGAGCCCAAATTTAATTAGTCTTCAGAACAATTTATGTCCTAGGACATTATTGAAAATAATAAAATAGTCATTCAACAATTAGTGGGACTTAACATCTGGGTGTGGTCAGGAAAATAGCAGTCAAATGCAGCCCTGTCACAACCAGGTGACACTAAGAAAGCCCAAGTCTGCACACACCGCCCCCACCCCCACCCCGAAAACATCAGAGGCATAATACTGCAGGGTGCGGTATAGGGCAGAATGCACTAAATCCAGCCAGTCACTAAACAAATAAACAAGTAACTAAGAATAACAAGCCCCAGAAGGGGGAAGGGTCTAGTACTGTTACATTGTATTATCTAAAATGTTCATTATTTAGCAAAAAAAAAAAAGTAAGATATGCAAAGAAACAGGAGAGTATAACCAATATACCAGGAAAAAAAATCTGGCAACAGGAACTGCCTGTGAGAGCCAATTAGGTCTCAAACTTAACAAAGACATCAAAACAGCTATTATAAATATGTTCAAAAAATTTGAGGAAATAGTGGTTAAAGAAGTAAAAGAAGGTATAATGACAATGCCACATCAAATAAAGATTATCAATAGAGACAGAAATTATAAAAATGAACCAAATGAAAGTTGTCAAGATTAAAGCATAATAACGAAACAAATGAAAATGCAGGAGTGATACCACAGAAAGGGTAGATTAGTTGACTCCAAGAATTAGTCCCTCTACTAACTGAAGGACAAACTAACAGACTAAAATTATCCAAACCCAAAATCTAATCAAACACAGCAACCAAGGGAGTCCTTCATGAAGAAAGAAGTAACTAAATTTCAGTAAGAAAGCATGGTGGCATTTTTAATTACTTACCTACTATTCTCCATTCCCCAGCTTGCTAGTGGTGATGAAAATGGTGACCCACATTTCTGGTGTTGCTTGCTGGTGCCAGGACCTCCTTCTCAAAAAATTGGGGTTGTGCTTTTTGACCAGTCCAGTGGTCCCCTGAGGAATCAGCACAGAGCCTGACCTTTGTTTCACCTTCCTCAATCTGGCATGAGATCTCAGGAGGTAGCTAATGAAAACACATAAAGATATATCCTATCCATAGCCACCAGGGTCAAGAGATGGAAAGAATGGGACAAGCAGCAGACAGACCAAAAAGCCTGGGAAGGAAGATGCTGAAGAAGAAGATTCTTGGGCAAATAATGTCTTTGAAGGGCAATCATGTACACAGGGGAATCTGGGGTACAACACACGTATCCATAATTCACAATTGACCTGAGAGAACCCTACACTTGCACCTCAGGCTGATCCTTAGACACTGCTTAAACAGGAAGTGAAGATGAAGGCAGAGTTTAAGCAATCTGGTTTAGTGTTGAAGGAGTACCCTAGCTTGGAGCTAGTCTATAAAAACTAGGGATGATTTTTTTTTTCTTTTTGCCTCCTGGCATTTATGGAATCTCTGTCAAGTCACTGGCTGAACACAGAGATAAAGGAATAGAGACACCAGTGACCACATACAAAAGGAAGACAAATTTTGCAGAAATAGTTTGGAAAAATCACTAAAGATATGGATGGCTATAGTCCTCAGCAATCAACAATACCAAACTCTGGGGAGGGGAGAGAATTTGATTTTTAGAATTACCACATTATAGTGTTTAATTATAGTGTCTAATTTTCAATGACAATGATAACAAAAATTATAAGGCATATGAAGAAACAAGTATGGCCCATTTACAGAGGAAAGAAAAAAGGAATTGATATAAATCCTCCCTGAGGAAGTCTAGATGTTGGACTTACTAAATAAAGACTATTTTTTACTTTTCAAAAGCATGAATTTTTGTCACTTTATTGTTAACAAATGAATGTTATCTCAAATTATAGATGTAATTGTAACAGCAAAAAATCATGCTAATGGTAAAAGCCTGTTGGAATTTATCAAATGCTTATTAACATAGTTTTACATTGCTATATGAACTGCTCTCAACTGCTAATAATAAAAGTTATAACTGGTTTAATCACTATGAAAACCCATATTACAAATAGTTGTTTTGTTTAATAAAATTCACACAGCTTTAAAATGGATTAAATCCATTTTTTAATCCTAATCTGAAAATAAACAGCAAATATAACTGGAGATTTTCAACATAGATATCAAACTGATATAGCAATCATAGTGCATGCAATTCAAAATGAATAAAATAAATAAAAATCCAATGGTAGTCCAAGATTTTGCCTGTTTTAGCAATTACCTTAATGCTTTGGAAAAGTGAACACAGGCTTTAAAGCATAAATAGTAGGGTTCATCATCTATTTTTCTAATGTGTTGCAAGTAGAAACATTCTCTTCCACAGTGTTTGGAAGCATGTGTACAACCACTGTACAATGATCACTTCAAATTTAAGCAGTTATCTTTTGTCCTACAAAGTCTAAAATCTGTATTAAATGCAACCTTTCTTTTTCATAATGTCTTCCCAAATTAATCATATTAAAGTCAGCAAAATCAAAAAGTACAAGAGATATTTTCAGACATAGCTTGAATCTCCTGTGCATGACAAATGTTTTAAAATGGCAATTTTAATAGATAAATGTAAATTTGAATACAAATACCAAATGGAAAATAGCTGAACCATACAGAGAAAATGCTTTCCTTATCTCCATATTCAGATGTTTTACAAGAAAGAAAATATTAGAACATGTGAATATTAGAACATCATTCAAAATGGAAAGATTTCTTCGTAAGACTTTCATTGAAATTAATATAACCTAATTATAATTTCTAAAATAGAATTAACAAACCAAATTTAAGTACTCTTAGTTAAAGGCTGAAAAAGAAATAAGCACAATGATCTGGTAAGCAGATATGTTAACATGATTATGTAACAATTACATCAAGAAATGGAGATACAAATACTCTTCATATGCTACCATGGCAATCACGATCTCTCTTTCTCTCTTTCTCTCTCTGTCACACACACACACACACACACACACACACACACACACTCACACACACACACACACACGCTTACTCAGACATATAATACGCCTCCAGGAAGATAGTATACCAATGAGAGCTTACAATTTTAATACAACTAAGAGTCCCATAATTCAGTTCAATAAGACAGTTGAACATTTAGCACTCGAAGATATTCTAAAAGAAAAGAAAATTACAAAATATACCAAAATGGTTGAAAGTAACACTATGTATTATAAAACAGGTAGCTTACAAACTCCATTGTGTTTGAACAACCAGTTATCACAGGTGTAGTTGTGAGGTAGTATTAATGCCCCTTCATAGGACTGATGTTTTCAATATGCTACCCTTTTGGGAAGGTCCAGTTTTTATTTTAAATGATTATAATCACTTACCAACAAATGTGTATTAACTTTTATTAAATGTGTGTTTATCTAAATCAACCTATGAAATAGCAAAACTTTTAAAGTCTCAGAGACAACTCTTATTTGCAGATAGTGTTTCATCAATAAACTCTCTTAGGGAACTGTTGACTGCTGTCTATACCTTTGTGTGTGAATCAGCAGGCAAAGAAAATCAAAGGATGACAGAAGATGAAACTGCAATTAGTTCAGCTGTCAAAGATGAGATGACTGTAATTAAGTAAGCAAATATCAAATATCCAATAATGTAATAAAATTAGGATTAAAAAATAAATTATTAGCTGCACATTACATGTTTCATAATTTACTGTTATCTTCTACTCATCATTTTAAATGCTGCCAATGATCTGTATGGTGGCAGAACTTATGGCTATGGGCATGGCAAGATATAAAAATGACAAACTGAGAAAATATAATGAGAAAGAATGTGAAAATACATGCAGGTAAAATATGGAAGTGTAAGAGAAAACAGAGTACTCAACTTAAACACTTATTAAGTCACCATCATCCTTTAAAATGCACAGTGTTTAAATAACACAAACATTTGTCAGACGTGATAATTGATGTTAATCTTCAACAGAAAAAAATGGAAAATACAAAATATGAAAGGATGTGATGGAACACTATTCTCCATTTCCTGGCCCAAAAGAAAAGAAAACCAAGCATGACATCACACTATCTTAATGTTGATGAGCCCCCCTTAAATGTCTTTTAGCTACCACAGTCAAACTGGTATAAATGCTTTGGCAAGGTGGGATGCATTCCATCACACCTGCAAATGCCTGCTTTTCTCTGTTAGTGGTTCAGCTTATGAAGAATATGTATGCAAAATAATAGCTTTACAATGCTTCAAACTCATCAATACACAGCTTTGTATTGCCTTGTTGAATCTATCACAAAGTCTTGTATTTATCATGGACTGCTTTAATATTGTCAGTATGAAGAACATCATTTTGTGTTTCCTTGGTTTCATCTCTGGCTTGGGCTAATTCTAAACTTAATTCCTGGAGTTGCATATTAACACACTCATTTTTCTATGTTTCTGTGTTCCCTCCTCATTTCTGTGGTTCATAACTTTATTATTTGATAATTCAGCACCAGCCACAGCATTATTCTCATCATATTCATTGTGCTCATTTTCAGTTGGAGGAATGACTGGTGGTAGTGGAAACAGAGTGGGGCAAACATCACAATTGTTAACTCTTCTTTGGTCATTTTCTAGTCTTCGTAGGCCAGAAAAACTTTGCGTTGCCACTCAGTAGCTTTCTCTTTTTCTTCTTGGTCTCTTCTAGAAATGCAATCTTGGCAGTAAATTTGGCAAGTTCTGTGGCTAGCTCTTCCTGATTCTTCATCAGCTGAGTAGCCTGTTTTGCTATAGCAGATTTGGACTCTTCAGCAGCTTGATACTCCTTTTCAAGCCTTTCTGCTTGTCCTTTTGTTTGTTTTCATTCCTAATCCAGTTATAGAGCTTTTTGAATCTGTTCTAGTTCTTTCTGGACTTCCATTGTCTGTTCTTCAGTTTGCTTTAGATGTTCTATTAGCTCTTCTTTTTCATAATCTTTTATTTCCTTTTCCTTTTCTGCTATTTCTTTCTTTTCTTTTTATTCTTTAATTGCACCCTTTCCAACTGCTCTGATGTTTCTCCTGCCTACCCTGAACATTCATTTATTGTATTTCATTAAGTATCAGGCTTCCTTCTTCATATGTATAGTTCTTGGTATCCCATACACAAAATCCACTTATCAAGACTCAGACAAAAGGCATAAAAAACAAAAGCAGGTGTCTTTTTGTTTATTTGCTTTATAATGTTTTTTAAATCATTAAATAAAATATTTCTGATTTTACTCCAGAGCAAATCAATTTTAGGTGTTAACTTGCATCATGCTCATAAATATTAAGACCCAAAGCATCAATGTCTAGCTGCAATTCAGTTCTGTTTTTTTTTTCATTTCAAAATAATTGACTCCATATACATTTCTTGGTCTTGTACAATATTTAGGTATTTCATCATAAAATCTTCTCTTTGCATTCTTCTATGTTTTTTATGTCAGTTCTGTATTCTTTCTTCTCACTGTTTTTTTTTTGTCAGTTTGTATTATTCCAAAACACACTGGGGTAGGAGTCTATTATTTGCCATGTAACTCTTTTTTTATGAATCTCTTTGTTATAATATCCATACGTGGTTTGAACAGTATAGCAAGCCAAAAAGATTATAGTTTCTGAAGGGCAATAGATCTCATCATTTAAGATACCTTCTTTAACTTGCAATAAGAAAATTTTCTGGGTTATTTCTTGAATTAATTCCTCAGAAACATCTTCAGGAAAGAATTAAACTTTAAATTTGAACTGTAAAGGATTCTCTTTTTTAACATCTTGCTGTGTCACCATTTTATTTAGTTTAAGTCAGGTAACGACCTTTGCTGTCCGCATACTGAAGCCCAAAAAAACCCAACCTCATGAAAATCAACTGTTTTCACCACTTGGTCAAAAAGTTTTCTGCCAGTTTTATTAGGCTGAATGGCAGATTCCAGCTCAGCATCTATTGTGGTTACTCTTATATTGATTGGTTTCAGCATTTTCCTTCCCCCCGCCTTTTTTTCCCCTACAGCACCTGGTCTTCCTAGGTGGTCTCCCATCCAAATACTAACCAGGCCTGACCCTACTTAGCTTCCAAGATCAGACAGGATCGGGCTTGTTCAGGGTAGCATGGCTGTAAACAATTTTCTTTCTAATTTTGTCACCTTCTTTAAAAATTCTTCACTTTAATCAATTCTGTTGTCATATTCTAGATGCATGTCCTGGGTTTCATTTTGATTAATCTTGAAAACTTTGTCTTTTAATGTTTTGCCTTTTTTCTTCTCCCAACAGAGAGCAGGCACTCACACCCAGAATGTGGCTGAGGTGATGTCCAGGGGCACCAGGCATTGCAGCTATGGCTAGGAGTGAGTGACAGCAGTAGGAGTGCTAGGCCACCAGAGAGGAGAGGCAATGCAGCCACCACAGACAGTTCCACGATATGGTCAAAGACTTTAAATCAACTGTCCTAAATGCTCAAAGTGCTAAAGGAAACCAAGACAATAATGTATACAAAAAATATATTTTTTTAAAAAAAGAATATCAAGGGATATGGAAATTGTTAAAGGGAACCAAATAAAAATTTTGGAACTGAAAAGTACAATATTGGAGATGAAAAATTCACTAGAAAGAGGTTCAAAAGCATATTTGAGGAGGCAAAAGAATTATCAAGTATAAACAGATGACAATTGAAATTATCTAGTCTGAAAAGCAAAAGAAAAATAATTTATTAAAAATGAACAGAGCCTAAGTGGTCTGCGGGACATCATTACATGTATCAACATATGCATTAAGGTAGTTCCAGAAGGGAAAGGGAGAGAGAAGGGGAAAAAAGAGTCCTTGAAGAAATACAGGCTCAAAATTTTCCAGATTTAATAAAAGACACAAACCTACACATCTAAGAAACTCATCAAAATCTAAGTTGGATAAATTCAAAGAGATACATCATAATGAGATATATCATAATCAAAGTGAGAATCTTGAAAGCAACAAGAGAGTAGTGACTTGTCGTGGACATGGGATTCTCAATAAGATTAACATCTAATTTCTCATCAGAAACCATGGAGACTGTAAAGTTATGGGATGGCCTATTTAAAATGTTGGGGAAAAAAACCTGTCAACCAAGAATTCTATTCCAGCAAGGTTACAAGGTTACTTTGACATTTGAAAATCAATTATTGTAATATAGTATGTCAATAGGATAAAATAAAAACCACACGACCATCTCACTAGATGCAGAAAATTAACAAAATCTATCACCCCTTCATGAAAAATATATGTAGCAAACTAAGAATACAAGAGAACGTTCTCAATACGATGAAGGGTATTTACCCAAACCCCCACAGGTAACCACATAGTTAATGATGAAAGGATGGATGTTGTTTGCCTAAGGTCAGGAACAAGAGAAGGATGCCTACTCTCACTTTTTCTATTCAACATTGTAGTGATATACTAGCCAGGGCAATTAGACAAGAAAAAGAAATAAGTGATATCTAGTTTGGAAAAGAAAAAGTAAAATTATCTCTATTCACAGATGGGTTAATCTTCTTGGGTTTTCCCCAGGCTTCGGTGACTGAAATAAAGTGTCGTGGAGTCAAGTTGGGATATAAGCTAAAAAGGGTTCCCAGAATTGGGTTTATGTGTGTGACATCATCCCACACTTGGCCCATAATTATATACACATAACCTCAGGTTCAAAAGGGTCCATAAACATATATTTAAAAAGATATGTAATAAAAATAACTATAAGAACTAATAAGTGAGTTTTAGGTTGCAGGATACAAGATGAATATATGGAAATTAGTTGTATTTCTATACACTTGCAATGAGAAATACACTTGCAATGAGCAATCTAAAAATAAAATTAGGAAAACAATTCTACTTATAATGGTGTCTAAAAGAATAAAATATGAATAAGTTTAACAAGAGTGTAAACAGACTCTGAAAACTACAAACATCGTTGAAAGAAACTGAAGATCTAAATAAAGGGAAAAACATTTATGCTATGAATTGGAAAATTTAATAATGTTAAGATGGCAATACTTCTAAAACTGATCTACAGATTCAACACAATCATAATCAGAATTACAGCTGGCTTCTTTGTAGGAACTGAAAGCTTATTCTAAAATTCATATGGAATTTCAAGAGATCATGGATTGTCAAAATCTTGAAAAAAAAAATAGAACTCACACTTCCCAATTTCAAAACTTGTTGTAAAGCAACATTAATCAAAATTGTGTGGTACTATCCTAGGGTAGATATATAGATTAATGGAATCGAATTCCATTTGAGAGTCCAGAAATAAACCCATGTATCAACTTTTTTCTTTTATTTATATTTTTATTTATTTTTAATTATAGTTGGCATACAATATTATATTAGTTACACTTGGACAACATAGTAATTAGATATTTATATAACTTATGAAGTGATCACCCTGATAAATCCAGTACCCATCTGAAACCATAAATAGTTATTACAACATTATTGACTGTATTCCTTATGCTATACTTTACATCTCCATGACAATTTTGTAACTACCAATCTGTACTTTTTAATCCCTTCTCCTTTTAAACCCAACCCCAAACCCCTCCCATCTGGTAATCCTTAAAATGTGGTCTGTATATATGAGTTTGTTTCTGTTTTATTTGTTTATTTTGTTCTTTAGATTCCACGTGTAAATGAAATCATATGGTATTTGTTAGCTCCACTCAGCACAATACCTTGTAGGTCTATCCACGTCATTGCAGATTATAAGATTTCATTTGTTTGTTGTTTGTTTGTTTGCTTGTTTGCTCACTTATTTTTGTGGCCATGTAGTATTTCGTTGTATGTGCACCACCTCTTTTTATGCATTTGCCCATTGATGGACACCAAGGTTGCCTCCATAACTTGGCTATTTTAAATCTGCTGCAATGAACAAATGGATACACATGTCCTTTCAAAGTAGTATTTTGGATTGCTTCAGATAAATGCCCAGAGGTGGGATTATGGAGTCTTTTTTTGTCTCTTATTATAGCCTTTGTATTAAAGTCTGTTTTGTCTGGTGTAAGTATTGCTACCCCAGATTTTTTTCATTGCAATTTTTCTTAAATACAATTTTCCATCCCTTTACTCTCAGTCTCTGCATGTCTTTTGATCTGAAGTGAGTTTCTTGCAGGCAACATGTATGGGTCTTATTTTTGTATCCCTTCAGCCACCCTATCTTCTTATTGGAGCACTTAATTCTTTTTCATTTGAAGTAATCTTTGATAGACATGTAGTTATTGCCATTTTATTATTCATATTTCTGATATATATTTTTTCTTCTTCTTCAAGAAGTCTGTTTAACATTTCCTGTAATACTGGCTTGGTGGTGATGAACTCCTTTAGCATTTTCTTGTCTTTACCTGTCCTTCGATTCTAAACATTAGCTTTGCTGGGTAGAATAATTTTGGTTGTAGGTCTTTACTTTTCATCACTTTGAATATTTTATAGAAATCCCTTCTGGTCTGAAAAGTTTCTCTTGAGAAATCAGCTGACAGTCTTATGAAAGTTCCCCTGTAGGTAATTAATTGCTCTTCTCTTGCTGCTTTTAAGATTCTCTCTTTGTCTTTAAGATTTGGCATTTTAATGATGATGTGTTTTGGTGTGGACCTCTTTGGGTTCATCTTCTTTGAGACTCTCTGAGCTTTCTGGGGTTGTATATTTCTTCATCAAGTTAGGGAAGTTATCCATAATTATTTCTTCAAATAGATTTTCAAATCCTTGCTCTCTCTCTTCGCCTTCTGGTACCACTATAATATGAATGCTGTTATGCTTGATGTTCTCCCAGAGGCCCCTTAAACTATTCTCATTTCTTTTAGGATTCTTCTCTCTTGTTGTTATTCTGAATGTGTGTCCTCTACTACCCCATCTTCTAAATCACCAATTCAATCCTCTGCTTCATTCAATCTGTTGATACCTTCTAATGTACTCTTCACCTCAGATATTGTATTCTTCACTTCTGACTGATTCTTTTTTATGTCTTCTATCTCAATTTTTATGTTTTCTATCTCTTTGTTAAAGCTCTCACTGAGCTCATCTGTTCTTCGTCTTAGTTCATTGAGCATTCTTATAACCAGTGTTTTGAACTCTGAATCTGATAGATTGCTTGTCTCCATTTTGTTTAGTTCTTCTGGAGCTTTGTTCTGTTCTTTCATATGGAACATGTTTCTTTGTCACCCCATTTTGTTTTCCTCTTTGTGTTTGATTTTAGGTATTACATAGGGCTCCTAAGTCTCTCTGTCTTAGTAGAATGACTTTATGAAATAAGTGTCCTATGGGGCCCAGTGTGGCACAGTCTTTCCTGGTCACATGAACCAGGTGTTTAAGGTGTGTCCTATGTGTGGGTTCTGTGTGCCCTCCTGTTATAGTTGAGCCTTTGTTGCTGTTTGCACATCAATTGGGAGGGGTGATTGTGAGGGTTATTCAGTGAGGGGCCAACACTATGGAGAAGGATTCAGTTTAGCAAGGCTCTGGTACTTTCCCAGTCTGCCTTTTGAGTGTGTCTTCCTCAGATGCAGCCCTAGGTGGTGCTCCAGCCTGGCTAAAGCCAGCCACAGAGTATGTGGGCCCAAGTGGCTCATGTGAGGGGCCTAGCTGCAGGTCAAGTTCAGCCACAACCTGTGTTCTTCTGAGACCACCTGGTAAAAGTCACCAAGCAATCCACAGGTGAGCTGTCACCTGTGCTAAGCTTAGAGGTGACTCGAGAGGCCATGTCAAGAACTAGGACTGCCACTAGTTCCAGGCTTGGTGCTGCTTAGCAAGAGGTACAGGGCATGCTGAGGCCAGATGCTGCATGTTTGGATTTTGTGAGCTTTTAAGAGATTTAAGGAAAGTCCACAGCATAAGCCAAAATAGGCTATTTGTATGAAAAAAAAAAACACTGGAGGCAGCTTGGGTGGGCCCACAAGTTGGGAAAGACAGAGTCTCAGAGTATCACCTAGGTGGGGTGAGCTGTGTTATTCAGGTTGATTGAGACTAAGATATGGCAGCTGCCTACATCTGCATGCCAGAGAAGGGGAGGTCTCAACAAAAGAACGATACCACCAGCACATCTGTGCAGGACAAAGTCACCACTCCAACTCTGCCCTGAAGCCAGACAGCTCAGTTTCTCCCCATATGCCCTTAGTACTCTTTGAGCAGCTGCCCTAGTGCTAGAGCTCATAGCAAGTGAGTCCATCACTGAGAAAGTCTATGAGTGTGCTTTTAAGTGATTCCTGCAGCCTTCTGTCTCAGCTGGCCACAATCTCTGCTGGGTTCCACAGCCAGGGGTTGTGGGGACTTCTCTTCTTGGCACTAGAACCTTGAGCTTAGGAGCCCAGGGTAGAGTTGAGAACACTCAATTCTCTGGAGGTGGAGGGGTGGCTTTCTGCAGCCAAGATCACCCTTCCAATTCTTGACCGGCTTGTTTCACATCTCTTCCCCTCCTACCAGTCTTGAGGTGACTTCTTATGTGTGTCCTTAGTTGAGAATTTCTGTACAATCAGATATCAGGCAATTTCCAACGATGGTTGCTCTGTAGTTTTGTTGTAATTTTGATGTGTCTGTGAGAGGGGAAAGCACAGCATCTATCTTCTATGCCGTCCTGACTGGAATACCTATGGTCAACTTTTGACCATTCAATAGAGAAAGAATAATCTCTTCAACAAAAGGTGCTCAGAAAACTGGATAAGCACATGGAAAAGAATGAAGTTGCAACCTTACCTCACACAATATGTAAAAATGAGCTCAAAATAGGTCAAAGAAAAAAGAGTGAAAGCTATAAAACTCTTAGAAGAAAACATGGCAGTATATTTTTCTTAACTCAAGATTTGGCAGTGGATTCCTGGATACGACATTAAAAGTACAAGCAACCAAAGAAAAAATAGATAAATTTGACTTTATTAAAGCTAAAATCTTCAGTGATTTAATGGACACTATTAGAAAGTGAAAAGAAACTCACAGAATGGAAAAATAGTTGCAAATCATATATCTGGTAAAGGACCTATATCTAGAATATACAAAAACTCTTACAACTCAATAATAAAAATATAAATAACGAATTTTAAAATGAGCAAAGAATCTGAGTAGACAAATGGCCAATAGGCAGATGAAAAGATGCTTAACATCACAAACATAATGTGAATATAAACAAAAACCATATTGAGATCCCACTTCACTCTGACTAGGATGGTTAGATTCAAAATGTCAGATAGTAATGTGTTGAGGAGGATGTGAAGAAATCAGAACCTCCATTGGGCTGATGAAATGGAGAATGTTGATGTCTCTTTAGAAAATAGTCTGGCAGTTCTCCAAATGGTTATAAAGCTACCACAAGATCCAACAATTCATTATCTAGGTATATCCCCCAAAGAAGTGAAAACATATGGTCTCGCACAATGTGTACACTAATGTTTACAATGACATTCTGTTGGTAAACCGCATTATAACTCCATGTCCAGCTCTGTGATCTACATGTTATAACCCTGGCTGGTGTCCATAGACTCTGCCTCTCCAAGATAGGTTAAGAATAGGGAATCACAGGAATCTTGCCCTTGCCCTGGAGTTTAGAGTGTGACTCTCAAAATTTATACTATTTTCCAGGCAAATGTCACATACTGTTTGTTTTAAAGTTAATTTTTAAATACACAATTAACACACACACACACACACACACACACACTGTGAAGTGTTTCCCACTGCTCTTCCCCATCTGCCAAATTTCCACTCTCTCCTCATCCACCATAGTTGATGATATTCAGTTATTTCTTGTGTATCCTTCCAGACTCTCTTTATGCAAATATAAGAAAATACATATATGTATTTTTATTTTACAATTTCTAGACAAAAAATATCCTTTGGCTTGTTTTTTCCACTTCCCTAGCTATCTCAGAGTTTTTTTTTTACATTAGTACATAGAGAATGTCCTCATTCTTTTGTACAGTGGCATAATATCCTGCTGTACAAGTGTGACATAATTTCTTTAACAAATCCCCTATTCCTGGCTATTTAAACAAATGATATGAAAAAATAGTTTATAGATATCCAATGCAAATGACTCCTAAGCATATGAAAAGATGTATGACATTTCTTCTCATAAGAGAAGTGCAAATTAAAAATTATTTTATAATTTCATTTTTTATCTATCAGCATGCAACAATCCAAAGTTTTGTTAACACACTCTGCTCATGAAGATATGGGGCAAATGACATACTTATATGCTACTGAGAGAAGTGTAAATTGGTACAATACCTAAAAAAGAAAAATATGGCAATATCTGTAGATACAAAATCTATAAATGCACATGGCCTTTGACCAGTATTCTGCTTCAAAGAATTCATCCTGGATATATTTGCAGAGGTGAAGTAACATGTGTAAATGATTTCTCATAATATAGACTGTAATAGCAAAAGACTGAAAACAATTCAAACATCTATCATGCAATTTTTGGCTCCTATCTAAATTACAGTTTCATTAGTCCTTATAAATGTTGAGTAAGGGTTGGGAACAAAGGTTCCTTTTATTTCATTTAGCCTTGAGTTAAGTAGCAAATGAGCAGGGATGCCAACTGATTTCTTACCCCACCATACTTTTATGCAAACATGTATTCAGAGATTAGGACTAAAGTCAAAGTTAGGTAATTTAAACTGTATCTTTTGGCAATCAGTACTGGCAAAATCCAATAAAACCTAACAAGCTGAATTAGGCTCAGTAATTGAAGGTCATGAATATAATCTTTAACTACTTAGCCTAACATGGCTTGTTTCCTCTAAGAAGTAGTGGCTTTTAGTGCCTATTGGCATAATAAATATCCAAATTTATCTGTGAGTAGGTAAAGGTTGAGAGAGAGTGCCCCAAGAAGAAAAAAACCAGCAAGTGCAGAGGTCTCAAGGCAGTCCCACATCCCCAGAGCAGAAGTCTCCACAGAGGTGAGTGCTTGCCCTAGGGGGTGTGCAAGACAACCCACTGGGAGACAGAAATATTAGCACTTTTATTGAGGTTTCTATTACACTTAAAGAGCTATGCTTTACTGATTTAAGATGAACAATAATATTTGTATAGAATTGCTAAATATATACTAAAAATATAACTGGTAAAAACACACATAAAATTACATTACTGACAAAGGTTCATGATCAAAATAATTTGGACTCCAGGAGGAAAAGTGCAGAAGACAAAAGACTGAGTGACAATAGATGGCCTTTTTAAAGTTGTCATTCATCTAAAGAGTAATGGGATGTGATTGAAGGGTTTTTCATCAGAGAGTGAGTATCATGACAAAGGTTTCATCTTAGTAACACCTCTGGTGCTTGTGTGGATAATGAATGAAACTACCAAGGCAGGGGACATCCAGATATTATTTTGTTTCTTTGACCAAGAGAAAATTGTTGTCTGGATTACTGATGGCAAGTGAGGGATGGAGGTGTCCAGTCTTGAAGCAGAATGGATAGATGTGCCCAAAGCTTAGATGAGGAAGAAAAAGAAGTAGAAGGAAACCTGAGATGGCTCCAAGTCTTACCTGAGCTGCAAGGAAGTTATTTATAGAGATAGTGAAAAGGAGAAGCATGGTTAGTGTGAGGTGCCCAGCGAACAACATAGATATCAAACAGGCTGTTGGCATTTTGAATGGGGACCACAGGAGAGGTCTGACCAAGATTGATCTGAGAGTCAATAGTGGATTGACGCCACATGAGTGCAGTTGCACACCAAGGGAAAGTGTATAGAGAGGGAGGGGGCAGGGTAAAACCAAGCTGAGAAAACTGCTAGATCTGTGGAAAGGCTCCCAAAGCTGCCTTTGTTTCTGAGTACTGGTGAGGGCTTATGTCTGCACATAATCAGCAGATTCCCTCTCCTGGGTCCTATGTTGTACTTCTTATGCTCAGAGTCTCACAAGGTGAGACTGTGGTAGAAAGAGTTCCCTCAGTATTTGAATCTCTAATCTTAGTCCCCCTGAGAATTCCATACCAGAGCTAGAAAGACAGTGGGTGCCCTTCCATTTCCTCTACTCACCTCAATTTTCTCTTTCTCTCAGCTTCTCATGAATAAAAACTTTCTCCTTCTCCTTCAACTCAAAAGAGGAGCTCTGAAGAATATTAAGTCATGAAAATGCTGCATTCCCAGAAACTCCCTGCCCTACCTATTCCATAATTTCTGAAGTCAGAAAGAGCTGTATTTATACTCAGAGAACCTGGGAAAATTATTCAAAACTCTTGGAAGCTTCATTTCTCTCATCTATAATACTGGGCTAATGATTTCATCTCTATATCAGAATGCTATGCCCAGATAGTGACATGGTGAAGATTTGATGAGATAAGGCACTTAAAGCACTTAGCAGAAAATTCAATGAAATTGTTGACTCATAAATAGTTAACAATACTATGATTATTTATTGTTATTATTTATAACATTTCTGATAACTAAATAGGAGTCTGAAAATTTAAGCTACCAATTCTTAATCTTAGGTTGTGACTCAATTGGGAATCCCAGGACACACAAAAAGTAATATGAAGGAAACTATGCCTAGGCATATCCCAGTAAAAAAAAAAGTCCTCATAATTTCTGGCTGTGAAAACCAGAGAAGATATGGCTGACTGAAATGGAGGGCTACTGGAGTAACAGGCATTTCTCTTAAAGGGCCTACTCATGAATGTAGTCACTGGCAGACTCACTTATTCTGAGCTCCAGGGCTGGGGCAACAGCTTGAAGTCACCAGGGTATATAGAGAAGAAGGAATTATCTGGCTTCAGGGTGAGGACTGAAGGAGCAGCTTTCTCTCAGACAGAAATGCTGACAGAGGCCAATGTTACTTTATTGAGCTCTCCCACTACCTAGCCTACACAAATAGGCATATGCCATAGCTGAGTCCCCAACAGCTGAGCTAACTCAATTTGCTCTGCTTGGGGGATTCTCTGAGACTCGGCCATGCCCAACTCGTGGGCCCACCCAAGCCTCTTCCAGTGGCTTTCTCATACATATGGCCTGTCTTGGCTCATGCAGCAGACAGTCCTAAAATCTCTCAAAGGTTCGCAAACCCCAAATAAGCAGCATCTGGCCTTGGCATGTTCCTGACTACTTGCTAACCATCCCAAGCCCAGCAATAGTGGGAGTTGGCCTCATTTCAGCTTAGTCCCTCCCCCACACCTCCAAACCCAGTATAAGTAGCAACTCTCTGTAGAACACATTATAGCTTATATCAAGTGACCCTGGGCAGAGCACAGGCAGCAGCTGACCTTGGCCTACAACAGCCCCTCAAAGGGGCCCCAGAACTAAATGACCCAGTTGCTAGCTTCAGACCATACCAGTTCACCACTCCACAAATGACACACCCAAAAGGCAGGCTTGGCAGGTACCAGAGTGCTGAACCACCAAAGCCAGCTCAACCACCAAAGTCACAGCCAGTCCTCACAACCAATCAGCCTAAGGGTAAATCCCTCCTACTGATATGTAAACAACAACCAAGGTTCAGCTACAACAGGACAGCACATACACCCCACACAATGGACACACCTTGAGCACCCAGCTCAGGTAACCAGGGAGACTGTGCCATTGGGCCCCATGGGATACCTATTACATAAGGTCACTCTATCAGAACTGAGAGAAATAGCAACTCTACCTGATATATAGGAACAAACACACAGAGGCAGACAAAATGGGAGACAAAAAACATGTCCCAAATGAAAGAACAAAACAAAGCTCCAGAAAAAGAACTAAACAAAATGAAGACAAGCAATCTACCAGGTGCAGAATTCAAAACACTGGTTATAAAGATGCTCAGTGATCTCAGTGAGAACTTCAACAAAGATATAGTAAACATAAAAATGGATACAGGAAACATGAAAAATAACCAGTCATATATGAAGAATACAAACTGAAATGAAGTCCACTTTAGAGGAAATAAACAGATTAGATGAAACAGAGGATTGAATCAACAATTTGGAAGACAAGGAAGCAGAAAACACACCCAATCAGAATAGCAATGAAAAAAGAAAAAGGATAAAAAAAATGAGGGTAGTTTAAAAGGTCTCTGGGAAATCATCAAGCATGCCAACATTTGCATCATAGGAGTATCAGAAGGAGAAGAGAAGGAACAAGGAATTGAAAACCCATTTAAAAAAATAATGGTGGGAAACTTCCCTAATTTGGCAAAAGAAACAGACATTCAAGCCCAGGAAGCACAGAGAGTCCCAAACAAGATGAATCCGAATAGGCCCATCCCAAGACACATTCCAATTAAACTGTCAAAGGAGAAAATCTTAAAAGCAGCAAGAAAAAAGAGATCTCCCATAAGATAGTTAGCTGATTTCTCAACAGAAAATTTCAGGCCAGAAGAGATTGACAGGAAATATTTAAAGTGATGAAAAGCAAGGACTAACAACCAAAATTACTCTACCCAGCAGAGCTATCACCTAGACTTGAAGGACAGATAAAGATCTTCCCAGACAAGAAAAAGTTTGAAGGAGTTCATCACCACCAAATCGGTATTATAAGAAATGTTAAAGAGACTTTTTTAAAAAGTTAAAAAAAAAAGATTAAAAATATAAATAATAAAATGGCAGTAACTATATTTTTATAAAAATTACTTTAAATGAATTAAATGCTCCAATGCAAAGACAAAGGGTGGCTAAAGGATTAAAAAACAAGACCCTTACATATGCTGCCTACAAGAGACTCACTTCAGATTGAAGTACACATGCAGACTGAAATTATAGAGATGGTAAAAGATATTTATAAAAATATAAAAGAAAAAAAAAGCAGACATAGCAATATTTATACCAGACATAATTGACTTGAAAACAAAGGCTATAACAAGAGACAAAGAAAAAGCCAGTAATTCCTCTTCTGAGTGTTTATGTGAAGAAACCCAAAACATTAATTCAAAAAGACATATGCATTCATATGTTTATTACAACTTATTTACAATAGCCAACATATGGAAGCAATAAAAGTTTCCATCAACAGATGAATGGATAAAGAAGTGGTACATGTATACAATGGAACATTAGTCAGTTCTAAAAGAGAATGAAATCTTGCCTCTGCAACATGGATGGACCTCGAGGGTATAAGGCAAAGTAAAATAAGTCAGAGAGAGAAGACAAGTATCATATGGTTTCACTTATATGTGGAATCTAAAAAACAAAATAAACAAGCAAACAAAACGGAAACAAACTTACAGATACAGAGAACACTTGGAGGGTTGCCAAATGGGAGAAGGTCAGGGAGGTGAAGCAGGGGATGGATTAAGAGGTACAAAATGGCAGTTACAAAATAGTCATGGGGATGTAAAGTATACCATAGGAAATATAGTAAATAATATTGTAATAAAAATGTATGGTGTCAGATGGGTATTAGATGTATTGGGGTGATCACTTTATAAGTTATATAAATGTCTAATCACTATGTTATATACCTAAAACTAATATAATAATTTATGTCAACTGTAATTAAATAATAAAAAAATTATTTTAAGAAATGAGATGCCATAGAAATGAATAGGTTATATATTTCCCATTCTAAGAAGACAGAGAAGTGGTAATTTTCTCTATATCTTCTGCTAAATATAACTAAAATCTCTAGATATGATGTATAACACAAAAGTAAGAAGATTCTGAAAGATGGCAAGAAAACAGAAATTTTATGACTCAGTGAACAACACAGTGTTGAGTTTCCTGGGTATTTTTTCTGCTTCACAAGTCCTAAACTTGAGCTAAAGGAGTCAGCAACTTTAAAATTCCAATGGCCATAGAGCCACAACACACACACACACACACACACACACACACACACACACTCACACACAACTATCTTTTATGAGATAAAAGGGCAGAAAAGAGCCAGTCTAGCATGAAGGAAAATTCTGGGTAATAGCTGGTCCATTCTAGCAAAGCATAACAGAAAAAAAAAAATGTGGCCATAACAACAAAGGCTGAGTGGAAACCAGAGATTTCATCTCTACCAGACTATAAAGAGCCACCCTCTTCTCCCTAAGGATGTCAGTGAAGATTACATAGGCAACCTGGACTATCAATCCACCAGCATTAATGGGGCATGCCTCCTTTTCCCATTTGGGTGGTGTCATAGGAGGCCTAGTGTATAGTCAGGACATTCACCACCCAGTGGTAACAAGGCAATCTCTGCCATACCATGGCGTTGGCAGAGACCACATACCAAGAAACTCCTACTCATACCTAACAGTATAGCATCATCAGAAATTATCTTACTAACACTCAGAAGTAATGAGAAAGCCCTCCTGACTCAAGGGTCATTGGAAGCCAAGTGAAGAACCTGGACTTCTATCATTACCTGAAAGAAAAGAGGCAATGTCTCCACACTTCCCCTGCTGAAAGTGTTAGAGAAATCTAGCTTAGCCAGAAGGTTTAAATAAGATTTTTAAAATCACATAAAATAATACCCAAAATATCCAAGTTTCAATTCAAACCACTCATCATTACCAAGAATCAAAAAAATCTCAAATGGAATTAAAACAGTTAATCAACAAATGTTGAGAGGTGTTATAATTATATGAAAAATATATTAAAGCTGCCATCATAAAAATCCTTCAACAAAAAATTACAAACACACTTTAAACAGATGAAAAATTTTTCAGCAAAGAAATAAAAGGTATAAAGAAGAAATAAATGAATGTTTTAGAACTAAAAAGTACAATAAACCTAAATTTTAAAACTCAGTGAATGGACTCAACAGTAAATGAGAAAGGATAGAAAATAATCTGTGAACTGTAATATGGAACAATAGAAATTACTCTATTTGAACAGAGGAAAAAATAGACTGAAAATAAGTAAACAGAGCCTCAGGGACCTGTAGGAGTATAATTAAAAATCTAATATTTATGTCATCAGAGTACCAGCAGAAGAGGAGAAAGAAGAATGGACTGAAAAAGTACTTGAAAAATAATTGACGAAAACGTCCAATGTTACAAAACACATAAGCTTACAGATTCAACAGGTAGAGCAAATCTCAAACAAGATAAACCTAATGAAAATCCACCTAATGCAATCAATCTTTTAAAATTGAAAGAAAGAAAGAAAGAAAGAAAGAAAGAAAGAAAGAAAGGAAGGAAGGAAGGAAGGAAGGAAGGAAGGAAGGAAGGAAGGAAGGAAGGAAGGAAGGAAGGAAGGAAGGAAGAAAGAAAGACAATAGCTTGAAAGCAGCAAGAGAGAAATGATACTTTACCTACTGGGAAAAAGCAATTTGGATGACAAGAATTAATAATTAGAAAAAAAACTGAGGCCAGGAGTAGCACAAAAATTTTTTAAGTGCTTAAAGAAAATAACTGTCAGCTCAAAACTCTACATGCAGCAAAAATGTCCTTCAGGAATAAAGGCAAAATCAGCACTTTTTTTTTTTTTGGATTTAAGGAAAACTAAGAGAATTTGCCACCAGTAGATCTTAAAGAATGGATAAATTTCTTTAAACAGAAATAATAAAATAAGCAATCTCAGAACATCAAGAAGAAAAAACAAAAGAAGTAAAAATATGGATAAATACAATAGACTTTCCTTTTCCTCTAGAGTTTTCTAAACTATGTTTGACAGTTGAAACAAAATTTATAACACTGTCTGATGTAATTCTAAGTATACATAGAGAAAGTACTTAAGACAATTATAATGTAAAGGATGGAGGAAAAGAAACATAAAGGAAGATAAGATTTCTGTATTTCACTCTAACTGGTAAATGTTGACACCAGTAGACTGTGATAAGTTATGTATAAATCATGTAATATCTACAGCAACACCTGAAAAAGTCATACAAAGAAATACAGTAAAAGAGTTTATGGATGAATTTAAGTTAAAGTCTAAAAAATGTTCAAGTAATTTATAGAAAGTCAGGAAAAAGAAAACAAAAAAACCACAAAGAACAAAACAAAACAAAACAAAAAAAAAACAAATAATAAAATGTCAGGCTTACACCCTACCATATCAATAATTACATTAGATGTAAGTGACTGGCAAATAGTAAGAACAATGTAACTGTTAGCAACTTCTATTGTTCTTAATGTTATTTGCTATTATTTATAGATACCACACTTTTTATTTTTTTTCTGTTTACTCATCCTTAAAAGAGGATACAGTTACCAGTCGTTAGCTTTGGGTATGAAGAAAGAATTGGGTCTACCTATCTCATTTTTCCCAGAGTGCTGGAATATTCTTTTTTCATATTATACCTCAAATTAAAACAAAATAAAACAAAAAAAGTAGGCTTTGTCCTATGTTTTTTAGTAAATATAAGTATAGTTTGGATCTGCTGCTTGGGGATTTTCTCCTGCTGTGTCTATTTAGTTTCCACTTTAGTTTGGAATCAAGAGTAATGTTTAATCATGTATATATGTGTCTGATAAAATAACCTGTTACTCAACATGTGATGTTTCAAAGATTTTTCTCATCTTTAGCTTTGACAACATCTTTTCTGTTGCACTATGTTTTCAGCTTCTCCCCTCTCTACAGTAATGTAGAAAATGCTGACGGAGACAGAGAGGGGTGATGATGTAGGAAGTATGATCCAGTATGGCTAGAATGAGGGATATGAGCAGAGCTAGTTCTGCTTGGCAGTCTGGTCCTGGAAGCTTCTTGGGCCTGTAACCTCATCTAGAGTTTCAGGCGATATCGTCAGTATATACAGTTGTGCATGTCCATAACATGTATTAGTAAATTGAAAACTTCAGAGCAGGACTAAGAAAATCTGGTTTGCAAATTTTTAATCATGATTTATTCTTTTAAGTACATTGACATCATAACTAAAAGGTCAAATGAGTCCTCACATCATTTAAATTTTTTTTTTCCTTTAGAAGAATGAAATTAGGCAAGTCATGGCAAAGTAAATGTTTGAAAAACCTGTATCTGGTTTCTGGGAAACATGGCAAGGTGAGAGACATCCTCAGATCTCTCCCCTTGAAACAACAAAAAGCTGAACATCTAAAACTGAACAAAAACACCCAAACTACATACCAGCATATCTGAGTGTGGGATCTGAGCATAAGAGATACCATAGGTCAGAACACCAGGTGTCAGGCAGTGGACTGGGAGAATAAAGAAGCCTCCTCTTGTAGTCTCCAAAGATCCCTGTAGGAGGAGGGGGAAGGGTGAGGTCCAGCGACTTCCCTGAACATCCCACCCTGGAAGCGCTGTGAGTTTCATGCAGCCAACAGCAGGGCCCAGTCATCAAGACAGAAAGCAGAGAAATGGGATGGGACCGCAGAGAAACAACAGTTGATTTTTACTGGTCTGGTTGCAGAACTGAGGCTGAGCCTCAGCCCCCAACTCCAACCAAGAGGGCACCTCCCCTATACCCTCTGATACAGAACATCGTAGAGCCCCAGGAGAATATGAGCAAACACTCCCGAGACTGTTGCTGACACTGACAGGGACTGAAACTGAGGGTAGCAACAATAAGAAAATAATAAGCAAATACAGTTAAATTTCTGGATACAAAATCAACATTCAAAAATCCATAGCATTTCTATACTCTAATAACAAAGTGTCAGAAAAGGAAACGGAAAAAAATAATTCCTTTTATAATTGCAAAATAAATAAATTAATTAAATATGTAGGAATAAATTTAACAAAACATGTGAAGGACCTATGCGATGAAAACCACAAGATACTATTAAAATAAATCAAAGAAGATACAAAGAAATGGAAAGATATTCTGTGTCTTGGATTGGAAGAATCAACATAGTTCAAATGACTTTATTACCTAAAGCATTATACAGATTTAATGCAATCCCCATCAAAATCCCATCAGCATTTAAAAAAAATTGAACAAAAAATAATCAGATTTGTATAGAAGCACAAAAGACCCAAATTGCTAAAGCCATCCTGAGAAAAAAGTATGAGGCTGGAGGTGTCACTCTGCCCAACTTTAAATTATACTGCAAAGCGACAGTTATCAAAACAGCATGGTATTGGCAGAAAAATAGACACATGGACTGGTGGAACAGAATAGAGAGTCCAGAAGTAAACCCATATTTATATGGACAAATAATTTTCAGCAAAAAACCCCAAAAACATACAGTCAAGAAAGGAAAGTCTCTTCAATAAATAGTGCTGGCACAACTGGAAGGCCACCTGCAAAAGAATGAAACTAGACTGCTGTCTATCACCACACACTAAAATTAACTGAAAATGAACTAAAGACGTGAATATAAGACCTGAAACAATAAAATGCATAGAAGAAAACATAGGAACTAAACTCAAGGACCTTGGGCTTAAAGAGGATTTTTAAATTTGACCTCAAAGGCAAGGGAAGTAAGAGCAAAAAATATGAATGGGACTACATCAAACTAAACAGCTTCTGTTCAGCACAGAAATTGTCAACAAGGTAAAGAGACAACCATCCAAATGGGAAAATGTATTTGCAAGCAACACCTCTGATAAGGGCCTAATATCCAAAATATACAAAGAACTCATACAACTCAATAACAATGAAAAAACAATCCAATCAAAAAATGGGCAGAGGACCTGAATAGACATTTGTCCCTAGCGGACATACAAGTGGCCAACAAATATATGAAAAGATGCTCAATGTCACTATCTACTAGGGAAATGCAAATCAAAACTACAATGAGATACCATCTCATATCTGTTAGAATAGCTGTTATTAACAGGACAAGTAATAACAAGTGTTAGAGAGAGTGCAGAGAATAAGGAACCCTCATACACTGCTGGTGAGACTGAAAATTGGTACAGCCGCTATGGAAAACAATATAGAATTTCCTCAAAAAACTAAGAATTGACCTGCCATATGATCCAGCAATCCTCTACTGAGTATTTACCCCAAAGACTTGTAAACTCATATTCGAAAAGATATATGCACTGATGCTCATAGCAGCATTATTCACAGTGGCCAGGACATGGAGGAATGTAAGTTGGTGTAGCCACTGTGGAAAACAGTATGAATGTTTCTCAAAAATTTAAAAATAGAACTATCATATAACCCAGCAATTTCACTTGTGGGTGAAAATAAAATCAGGATTTTGAAGAGTCATCTGCCTCTTCTATATTTATTACAGCATTATTCACAATAGCCAAGATAGGAAAACAATATAAATGTTCATTGATAGATGAATGAATGAAGAAAATGCAAAATACATTTTTCTACAAAACAGAATATTATTCAGCCAAAAAAACAGAAATTCTGCCTTTTGTGATAACATGGATAAACTTAGAGGGTATTTTGCTAAGTGAAATAAGTCAGACTGACAAAGACAAATACAGTATGACCTTACTTAGATGTAGAATCTAAAAAGCCAAACTCATAGAAATAGAGAGTAGATGGGTGGTTGCCAGGGGCTGCAGGGAGCAAGGGAAATGAGAAGTTGGCCAAAGGGTACATCCAGATATAAGAAGAATAAGTTCTGAGAATCTAATATATAGCATAGTGACTATAGTTAACAATACTCTGTTGTATACTTAGAAGTTGCTAAGAGAGTAGGTCTTAAAAGTACTTACTAGAATAACAACAAATAAATAGTAATTGTGTGAGGTGAAGAATACATTAAAAAATTTTAGTGTGGTCAACATTTCACAATATTTATGTGTATAAATCATCATATTGTACACTTAAAACTTACTTAATGTTTATGTCAGTTATGCCTCAATAAAGCTAGGTGGAACAAAGCAAAACTGAAAAAACTGAAGGTTTTATTCTTCCTGATTAAGTCATTCACTTCCAAGAGTAGTGAGAGAAACCTGCCAATGACCAAGTTTAAGTTCCAATATTTTATCCTAAATTTATATGGTGAGGATAAAAATGGCACAAGAAACTACATTTCAAAAACGATTTCCTAATAATATCATTGAAAATGTCTGGTCAACTGCTAAAATTCAATATATAATACATTGATAAGTAATGATCTGTACTTCATAGGTGAGATAAAAATCAGAAATAAATAAATGTAAACATGTAAACCCAGGGTCATAATCACTCAAAATTGCCAAAAAAAAAAAAAAAATCAAAGACAAGAAAAAAAAAAGAAAAAGGAAATTTAAATGATTATATCGACCACTATGTTATGTGTGAATTGTAAAAGATGTTATGAAAGTCTAAAACTTCTGGCTTAACCATGTGTAATAATGTGGTAAATCATTAAACTTAGTAATATTACCAAAGAAATGTAAGAACTATCAACTCTGAAAAAGAAGATACCTACCAAGAAGGGTTCTGGTAGCTAACTAGGGTCAAATTTAAAAATAGAGACTAGCAGTCATTTCTAAACAGGGGCCTCTCACTCAAGCCCACTCTAGGGAGAAGCCTGAAATGAACTGACTGCCAGCACAGTGGTCTGGCCATCTGATCTAACCCTTGTAAAGGAGTTCCTGGAATCCTATTTCAAACAGGAAGACTGAGACTTTCCCCATCCAATCAGAGCTGTGCAGCTATATCCTCATTCACACCAATTAGAGCAGATCCATTCTGACCAATTGGGACAGTACTTTTTGGACCTATCAAACTGTGAGTCCTCATTTGCATGAGAATGGGCTAATCATGGAGCAGAGGTGGCCACTTCTCTCTATACAAGTCAGGCAGCTCCCTCTTAGTGGAGAGTATACTTTCTCTTTCCATTGAAGATTGCTGTTTTCCTGGCTGGAGCTGAAACACTGAAGACATCTCATCAGATCAGAACAGAGCAGAGCTGCCCTATCTCAATGGGTCTGAGTGGGACAGAGTTGCCAGGGAAGATGAACAGGGCAGAGCTGTCAAGCTGGAGAGGGACTGAGCTGGCTCACCCCTAGGACTGCCTCACAGCTGTGCTGTTCCTCAGCCATGCTGTCTCATAATTGAGCTGTAACACTATTGAGCTGTTACACAGCCATGCTGTATCACAGTTGAGCTGTTTGTACTGAATAAAGTCTCCTTCTGCCACATCCTAAATTGGGGATTCCTGTAGGCATCGAATTGGTACCAATGACCATCTGTTGACAGAATCTAGAGCGAATCAACTACATGAGAAACTAATTTAATGAAAAACGTTGACTTCTGCTAGTTCTCATCCAACTTTCAACAGGGTATGTAACATTTAAAAAGTCACTTAAACTTTCTAAGCCCTGACATCTCATCATAAAGTGAAATTGCCTGACTGCACAAAATCAAAATCCCTTTGTTCTCTAAAAGTCCATTGTTCTATAATAGATAAATGCAACAAATTATCAGTTTTCTGAAGCTTTTATGCATATTTCATTAAAAGCTACATATGAATGTTATCACATATGCTCTGTTAAGAAAAACATGTGAGTATGGGGAGTGTATAACAATCTCTTCAACTTGCACTTACTTTACCAGCCTCAGCTAAGTTTTTTTTCCCCCTTTTTATGTGTTTTGCGTGTTTCAGAGTATACAAAGTGGATTTTTTTTTTTTTTTTGGTTTGTTGTTTTGTCAAAATGTAGAAGCCCTCATCAGGCACATGCTATTTCAGCATGGCAGACTGATTAAGTCAGTGAGATCTGGGTTCAAAACCCAGCTCTGCAAAGGACTTACATTCTCTGAGACCTTGAGCAAGTGACTTCACTCCCCCCTTTCTGTTTCTTCACTGTAAAATTGAATAGCAATATTATCTGCTGTCATGGATTTGTCACAGAATTTTTTAAAAAATGTGAAGTCCTTAATTTTGGCACAAGACAAGCCTTATGTAGAGGATTGTTTAATAGTTTATTTTTTAAAAAATAAATGTATTATACTCGAAATTGGATTTCCTTTTTTAACTAAAAAGAGGAAAAAAATGGCTTCTTATGGGTTCCTGCATTCTGTACCAAAGATTTAAATAATGACATTTAAATAATTTGCCCAAATCATCTCCTTATTTCAGGAGTCAGGAACAACTGTACCACTGAGTAAGTGAAATCTTATTTCTGTGGAAGTTATAAATCAGAAAGTTAGCCCCAATGCAAATAAATGTGATAAGCTGATATTTACATATCATAGCATGGACCTTGTTATTGCTCTCCTGGTTCACATATCTTCATCAGAAAAAAAAAAGTTTGCTATTTATGATGATTTGCTTGGAAGATTTATGTGTTATTGGAAAGAAAGGTATACAAGGGAAGCAAATGGATTATTTAATTTCTGTATCTGTTTAAAAAATAAGACTGCATTTTTTCAGTCTGTTCTCTACTGTCATTACTTGCTAGATGACCTATACAAATCACTTGTTTTCTGAACTTCACATGTTAAACTGTAAAGTGAAACAATTAAAACCTGGGACAGCTATTACAATCTCTCAATGATTTGAACCTCCTAAGGTACACCCACATATGATCCAAGTCAAAAAACTACTCCATTTCAGATGAACATGGCCTATTTCTCTTCTTTAATGTTCCCAAATCCAGCTACACATTATCACCTGGAAGTTTTTTTGAAAATACCAGTGCCACACCAAATAATGGTGAGGATGTGGAGCAGCAGGAAGTCTCATTCATTGCTGGTGAGAATGTAAAATGTACATTTACTTTGGAATACAGCATGGCAGTTTCTTACAAAATTAAAAACACTCTCACCATATGATATAGCTTTTGTGCTCTTTGGTATTTACCTGAATTAGTCAAAAAATAGTGTCCACAGGAAAAAAAACATGAATATTTATAGCATTCTTTATTTATAATTGCTAAAACTTAGAAACAACCAAGATGTCCTTCAGTAGATGAACTGGTTTACATTCACACAATGGAACAGTATTCAGTGATTAAAGAAATTAAAGCCATGAAAAGGCATGGGAGAAATGTAAGTATACATTGCTAGATGAAAGAAGCCAATCTGTAAAGGCTGCAGATTATGATTCCAATTGTATGACATTTTGGAAGAAGAAAACTATGAAAAACAGTTAAAATATCAGTTGTTACCAGGAGTTTGGGGGAGGCAGGATGAATATACAAAGCACAAAGGATTTTTAGGGCAGTGAAATTATTCCACATGATACTATAATGTGGATATACATCATTATTATACATACATACACATATAAGTACGTACATACGTACATACATACATACATACATACATACATACATATACTTATAGAATATAAACTAAGTATGAATCCTAATATAAACCATGTACTTTGGGTGATATTGATGTGTTTATGTGCATTCGTTAACTGTGAAGTGATTCAGAATATGCAACCCTAAAATATGCCACAGTGGCATAATATTATTTTTGAGCTGAAAGCAATTGAGAAACAGATGCAGGAAAACTCTTTACCTTCCTTTTCTCTACTTAAAGGCAAAGTATAAATTTTCTTTGTGAAAGGAAAGCTTTTATGCATATTTCCTTAAAAGCTGTATATGTATATGATCTTTCTCCTTCTCCTCTACCAGGAGACACTCTTATCACCCTGGAGACTACAAAAGATGGAGTCTGCATAACAGACCTTTCTAAAATAACACTTAACTTTCATTAGTTCCATCCATATATTTACCTCCCCATAATTTATTTTCCCTAGAAGCCCAAATCCCTCTCTTTTGTCTTGACACTTCTTCATAATTTGTCTCTCTTTGTTAATATGGTATATAAGACCTAAATTCTAACCACTCCTTTCAGCTATTCATCAATGAGGTCTCCTGTGTGTATGTGTATATACATATAAATACACTCTATTTTTTCCTGTTAATCTGTCCTTGGTCAGTTTAATTTTCATATATTGAATCTAAGAGGGTAGAGGATCAATTTTTTTACTCCCCTCCAATTGTAATAAATGTACTTACTCTGGTATAAGATGTGATGGAGAGAGGTTAGGTTTTGGGGAAGAGTATGGAGAGTGGGCATAAGGTAGCTCTCTGTACTTTCCACCCAATTTTACTATAAATCTAAAAATGCCTTAAAAAGTAAACTCTATTAAAAATAAAACAGTAGGCAGACTAAACAAAGCAAAGCAAAACAAATACCAACACTCAGGACTCACGCAGACCTAGTAGAATCACTGAGAGTAGAGTCTAAACATAGATGTTATTTTATTTTTTTAAGCTCCTGGATTGATTCTAAAGAGCAGCCAAGATTGAGAACCACTGAGGTACTTTCCACATCCTCATTCTCACTCTTTCTTCCCTTCAATCTTAAAAAGAACTTTAACCTAAGTTAACTTTTGTCACTTATTTTACCTCTATCTCTTCCTTTCTACTCACCCAGGGTGCTGTCATGGACTATGTGTTCAACAAAATACAGTTTCTTTCTCCACTACCATTTTTTTTCATCCTTACTCAGGAAACGCACATCCTAGAGCCCTGTCCAGTACACTTCGTCCTCAAGTACTGACTCTCCACACATCACAAGCTGTGTCTACCTTCCCTGACAGTCAGACCTCCGAGTGCTGCTGGAGAAACCCTCCCACACCTGCTATGGCCCTAAGCACTTTTAGTCTCCTGCATCAGGTCCAGTATCATCTCTTTCTTCTTTCACTAAAAGTCTACTGGACACCTCCAGCTATCCCCTGTCAACACCTCAACCCCAATCCTCTTACCGTTGGTGTATTATCTTACCTCCTACATACAAAATACACCATCACTATCTCTCTTCTCTCCAGCCCAGAAGATGCCCCTTCTTCCTCTCCATGGTTCTCCAAACCATGTGGTCCCCTGGTCCCACATCTTCTCTAAGACCTGACTATGCCAACCAGCGTCTCTTTCTCATGAAACTTACATCTTTTTCTCTAGTAAATTTACTTTCATTTTATAAACATGTTCACTATTACTTATCCTAAAAGTTTCCCTTGACTTTGCATTTCTCTCTACCGTCAGATTTCTTTTCTCCTCTTATTTAAAGTTATTTAAGGAATAGTCCAGAATAATGGTATTGTAGTTATAATAGCTTTAAAGAGCCCTTAACTTGATGAAATAATATGATGTCTGAAATTTGCTTTAAAAATAATAGGAAGTAGGCTCAAATAGGAGATGATACAGATGAAATAAGATGGCCATTAGTTGACCATTGTTGAAGCTGGGATTGGTACATGAGGGTTTGTTATTCTGTTCTGTCTACCTTTATAGATGTTAAATGTTCCAAAACAAAAAGTTTTAAAAAAAATCTACATGCATTGTCCCTCTTAGCCACTCTTTAGCCCACTGTTATTACTTGGCTCCTTCTCATCCCTGCAAAAGTGTTCTCACTACAGTCACATGTTACCTTCCAATTGCCAAAATCCATTAAGCATCTTTCATTAATATCTTACTGTGACTGTTTGCTATAATTGTTACATTGATTTCTCCTTCCTGAAACACTTCACTCCCTTTGCTTCTGCAACAGGATAGTTTCCCAGCTGTCCCACACTCTCCAACATTTCCTCTCTCAGTTTCCTCCTCACTCTATCTTCACTCTCCACATACTCTTTCACTCTGACATGTACTCTCCACAAATCTTTGATTTCATTTCTACCTGTATACTGGAGATACCAAACAACATATATTCCACTCAAACTTTCCATTGGCTACATTTGACTACCAAGTGCCTGATGAGCATCCTCACTGAGTCGCATAAACACATTCAGCTTCAGGCTGAATCCACAGACTTCCCTAAGCTTGTTCCTCCTCCTCCTCTTTTCCTCCACCTGTGAAAATATCTTAATACCATTTCCTGATTATCCCAGACTCCTCCCTCTTCTTTATCATTCCATTCCTGTTACTTTACATCCTCAGTATCACTTCTCCTATCTTTACTAGCACTCTCTTATACAAGACATTATCATCTCTCATGTAGAACACAGCAACAGCCTCGGACCTGGCATCTCAGTTTTTATCAATGTCTCTTATCTCATATTCCCTCTTTGAAGTAGTCAGAGACATCCTCAGAAAATGTGCATCTGATCATATCATTTTTCTGTTTTAAGACCTTCAAAACTTGCTAAATCAATATTATTATTATTTTTTTAGGTGAGGCACCCCTTGGTTGACCTCACAGACTGCAAGGACCTTGTCAGCTTACAATTCCTTATTTATTATTATTATTTTTTACGCCTACATCACCTGTCTTCCTAGGTGGTCTCCTATCCAAGTACTAATCAGGCCCGACCCCACTTGCTTCCAAGATCAGATGGGATCAGGCTTGTTCAGGGTAGCATGGTCATAGACCAAATCAATATTATTAACATACAAGTTCCTTAACATGATACATAATGTCTTCCAAGACCTGTTCTCCTCTTAGTATCAGCCCTCAGCACTTCCTGTTTTGCAGCTTTACATTTTAGATCACTAAATTATTTGCCTTCCACCTTGTGCATCTTCAAAATTCTCATCTCTGTGTTTGCTCATGTATCACTTCTTCCTGGGACACCCTTCTCTCCACTGCCATCTGCTCTTGAAGATTTTATTCAAGCTCGTTCTTCTCCAGGAAGCTTTCTGTACCTCAGCCCCTTCCAATTAGAGTCTTCCTTTGGTGCGCCTATATCCCTATGAATCTCTGTGAATAGCTTGATCTTCCACATTAGACCATGAGGTCATCAAGAACAAAAACTCATCTCTTTCATTGTAGTATCTCTAACATTCAGCCCAGTGAATGGTAAATTGTAGATGCTCAATAATTATTGTAAATAAGTGAATAATAATAAAAGGCATATTTGGGGAATAAATGAAATATCATGTTACCTAATAGAAGATTCAAATGAAAATTTTCCAGCACTGGCACTTAATATAGATATGTTACAGTCTATAAAACTTTCAATAATCCAAGTTAAAAGTTAATATTTCTAACTATAACTATCTATCTATATATATAGATATATATAGCTATATATCTATATATAGATATAGATATATATAGATATATATATCACCTCTTCTTTATCTATTCATCCCATTGATGAATATCTTGGCTATTGTAAATAATGCTGCAATGAACATATGAATGCACATGTCCCTTCAAAGTAGTATTTTTGACTGTTTGGGTAAAATACCCAAAAGTGTGGTAACTGGATCCTTCTTTGTCTCTTGTTATAGCATTTATACCAGACAAAGTCTACTTGGTCTTGTATAAATACTGGTACCCCAGGTTTTTTTTTTTATTTCAATTTTCATGAAATATCTCCTTCCATTCCTTTACTTTCAGTCTGTGTATATCTTTCAATCTTAAGTGCATCTCTTATAGACAGCATATGTACAGATCTTATTTTCTTACCATTCAGTTATTCCTGTGTCTTTTGATTGGAGTATTTAATCCAAGTATATATAAAATGATTATCAACATATATACATGGAATATTACTCAGTCATAAGAAGAGATGAAATACTGCCATTTGCAACAACATAAATAGACCTCGAGATAATCATGCTACGCAAAATAAGAGGCAGATAGAAAAAGTTGAAAATCACATGAATATCACTTATGTGTGAGATTTAAACCTAAAAGCAACAAATGAATAGGACAAACAGAGACTCATGGACATGGACAATAGACTAGTGGTTACCAGAGAGAAGGGGGAGAGGAAGTGGGGAGGTAGACAGAGTAAAGGATGTCAAATATGTGATGACAGAAAGAAATCTAACTACTGGGAGGTGAACACTACAATATATACATATATATCTGTGTATATATGTATAATATGTATGTGTATGTGTGTGTGTGTGTATGCCTTACAGTTAAAAAAAAAAGTGATTATTGATAGGTACATAGTTATTGCCATTTTATTATTCATATTATGTTTTTCTCCATTCTTCTTTTCAAGGAAGTCCCTTAACTATTTCTTATAATACTGCTTCCGTGGTACTGAGTTTCCTTTAGCTTTTTCCTGTCTGTGAAGTTCTTTCTCTCACCTTCATTTTTAATTAATAGCCTTGCTGGGCAAAGAATCTTAATTGTGGTTCTTGCTTTCATCACTTTGAATATTTGTGCCAATCCTTTTTGGCCTGCAAAGTTTCTGTTGAGAAGTCAGCTGAGTCTTATGGGAGTTCTCTTGTAAGTAACTAGCTGCCTCTCTTGCTGCTTTTAGTATTCTATCTTTGCCTTTAATCTTTGCCATTTTAATTATGATGTGTCTTAGTGTGGGCCTCTTTGGGTTCATATTGTTTAGGACTCTCTGCACTTCTGGATTGGTATGTTTATTTCCTTTTCCAGGTTAGGAAAGTTTTCAGTCATTAGTTCTTAAAATAAGTTCTCAATCTCTATGATGTGAATTTTGTTATGCTCGATGTTGTCCCAGAGGTCCTTAAACTTTCCTTATTTAAAGAAAAAATTTTTCTTGCTATTCCTATTGAATGTTCCTTCTACATTGTCTTCCAAACCACTGATTTGAAAACTTTGCTTCATCTAATGTATTCTGTCTAGTATATCTTTATTTTAGTTTTTGCATTCTTAATTTCTGACTGCTTTTTATGGTTTTCTGTGTCCTTTTTTATGCTTACTATCTCTTTGTTGAAGTTCTCACTGAGATCTCTATTCTTTCCCTATGTTCACTGAGCACTCTTATAACCAGTGTTATAAACTCTTTGTCTGGTAGGTTGCTTGCCTCCATTTCATTTAGTTCTTTTTCTGTTGTTTTCTCTGTTCTTTTATTTGGGACATGTTTCTTTGTTTTCTCACTTTGTCTACCTTTCTGTGTTTGTTTCTATGCATTAGGTAGATTTTCTGTGTCTCCAAGTCTTGCCAGGTGGCCTTATGTTATGCCCTATGTTCCTAGTGGTGCAGCCTCCTTGACCACCTATGCTGGATGCTCCAGTACTGTCCCTTTTGTGGGTTGTGCGTGTACTTTCCTGCTGTAGTTAGGCTTTGATTACTGTTAGCATGTCAGTGAGTGGGACTGACTCTTGGTAGACTGGCAGAGAGGATTAGCTATGCTCACAGGTTTGAACTGTGGTGTGGGGGTTGACCCCCATGGAGTAGGTTTGCCCCAGCAGGCTCATGTGCCCTAAAGGGGTGCCCAAGTAGGCCAAGGTCAGTTGCTCTTGTGACCTTTCCAGAGCTACCTGGTAAGAGCTAAAAAGCTATCTAAAATTGTTCACTGCCCATTCTGGACCTGGAGACCCATGGTTGAGGCCGTGTTGCAAACTGATGTCGGCTGTCACCAATACTGGCCCTGAGATAGCTTAGCTAAAGGTAAAAGCACCCCAAAGCCCGAGATTGCCTGCTAGCTACCTGTAAGGTTCAGCAGCTGAGAAAGCATAAAGTTGTATGAAAGAGTTGGGTGAGGCAGGGTCCCAGGAAGTCACCAGATTGGGGCGAGTCATATTTCTCAGGTTAGTGCCAATTCAGATTTCATGTCAGTGCTGAGCTACTTGCAAAAGTCTCAGATCACACTAAGACTAGCCACTGCCCACCTAAGTCCCACAGACCTTGAGATTTGTTTAAGAAATACTGTAGCTTGGGCTGAGGCTGGTTGCCTGCAATAGGAGGCTTGTTGATTGCTGTTGAAAGATGGGGCTGGTTGCCTAGTCACAAATGTTTGCCTGGCAATTTGTGAGATGGGTAGGGTGGGATCTCAGTGAATCACCTGGGTGAACTGAGTAGATTTCACCAGGCCAATGCAGATTCAGATTAGACCATGTTGGGGGAGGGCTCAAACAGGCAAGATGGTGCCTTCTTGCTGGCTACTCAGGAGGGCTCAACACAGGGATAATGGTGACTGTTCCTTCAGTCCTCACCCTGAAGCCACAGAACTCAGTCTTTCTTGTACATCTGTCACTTCCCAAGAGGCTGTCCCTCCACTGGAGACCAGAGTGATTGCCTGTGGTTGTGAGTGAGTGAGTCTATGGCATAAACGTAAGGGGATGTCTTGGTTCTGAGCTGCCTTCCTTCTCACCTGCTTGGTCAGACTCTCCACTGATTTTTACACCAGATTTTTGTGTGGACTCCTCTTTCTGGCAGTAGATCCCTAAGCTGAGGAGCTGGTTTATTCCTCCTAATGCTCAACCACCACACATGGGTATGGGCCAGTCTGTTTGGCATCTCCACTCCTCCTACAAGTCTTGGTGTGGTCTCTTCTTTATATCCTTAGTTATAGGAGTTCTATTCAACTAGTCTTCAGATGGCTCTCCAGGTAGACTATTCTATAATTTAGTTGTAATTTTAATTCTGTCATGGGAAGAGGCAAGCACAAAGTCTACCTACTTTGCCACCTTGACAGGACTCCCTTAAATGAAATTATTGACAATGTAAGAAGCTATAATCCTGATGCTCCCTGACATATGGGAATAATGAATTCATTACTAGCTAACCTTAATTCTGAGACTCTCCAGCACTTTCTCAAAGAAGAGATATGGCAGCTCTTACACTCAAATCAAAGTGCCTCTCTACCTGCTCAATGTTTTCATTAATAAGAAGCCATGCATGTGGGTTGATACAGGGAAACTACCTATGTTTAAATTACACAGGGTGGAGTCTTTGCTACCTTATATGAAAAGTTTGTTCATTTGTAAATTAAGAATGTTGCCCCAAATAGTCTCTAAGACCCCTAATAATTCTATGATTATATAAACCTGAATGTTTTAATTTGTCATTAATCTGAAGCCTAGAGTATCATGATCAGTGAAAGACAGAGGGTACCAAATTTGAGCGATAGTTAACAAAGGAAACCAGCATTCTTAATTATAAAAAACAGAGGACATTGGTCTTACTTTTGTACTTTAAGTATGATACTTCCTCATCCATCTTTTAAGATACATTCAGAAATAGGCTGAGCAATCAGACATTATGATAATGAAAGGTAAGGAGGTGGTCAGCCTGAGGACCTTTGAACTTTGTATTTGGGATCCTATGACTATGATTTAATTTAGTAAATGTGTTTGTTTGTTATGAACAAAAGCAATTATGTCTTCTGTATCATACCTATTTTATTCTGTCATTTTAGTCTTCCCCACCAGTTGTTTTTTTTTTGTTTGTTGTTTTGTTTTTTGTTGTTGTTGTTTTTTTTTTTGCTTACTTATTGCTGCAATGGAGGGACCAGAAATAACATCACTGTTTAGGTAAGAGAGGTAGGGACAATCCTTGAAAGATAATCAACAGTAGGATTTCATTATTGAATGTCAGGTGACACAAGAAGTATATACAGAAATTAACTTCCTGTTAATCTATTTTTACTACTAATCTTAAGTATCACCATGAACTAAATGCACTTTATGCAACACCAATACACTTCACTTTTAGTAAGTAAAGTTGAAAGCTTATAATTAAGTTATGAGTTTATGATGGATAATGTCTTGTAGCAATGAAATACTAAACTATCATTTTTAAAGCTATTGGAATCTTGGTAGAGCAAGCAGAGTTTTTATTCATATAAATAATAGTACTTCTAGGTCAAAAGACAGAATGGAACAATTGAGATTGATTGTCTATAAAAAGGATCTCGGGGAAAAAAGAATACCCTTAAGTATCTCTTCACAAGTATATAAACAAAGAAATAATAGATTAGCTAAAGACTAACCCACATAGTAAATTAAGCAAAAATTATTATATCCATGATCAAATAAAAATGTAATGCAATATCTTCCTTGGAAAGATTTTTATTCTATTTGAAAATAACTGCCTCATGCTGGTGACAGGTTACCTTATACAAATATCAAAAAAGTGTCAAAGAATTAAAAAGATGTGCTGAAAGACTCTTTATGATAAGAACTTTGCAGCAGATGATTTTGCGTCCTGCCCTACAGTTACTAAAGAATAAAAGACTCCAGGTGCTGCAATAAGGAGCCACAGTGTGAAAGGGCTCTCTTGTTTTCTTGCCTGAGGGAGGTCATCTGCCCTGGGGACTCTTCCTTAGCTCTCCAGACCTCTAGAGTTAAACCAATGGGTCTACAACAGCCCAATTGATTCAACTATTAGAAATTCAGTGTGGAGCTAATGTGGCCACTGCTCACTGGGTCTACGTTGTTCAGCATAACCCAGAGAGAAAAAATGTGAGCCCCATGCTCTGCATTTAGGAGGCTTATTTTAGCAACCTGGTTGGCTGGAAACTCAACCCTTCAGAGGCAGATGAATTGAAAAATGACCAGTCTTGAAAACAAATTCAAGCTTCCTCATCCAAAAGAAAACAAGCCCCATAAGAGTAAGGAGAGTAAACATCAAATAAGAATGAATTGTAGAGGAAGGAAGGGGCAGGGAGGTTGGGGGGCATCCCCAGGCAACACCTGAGTGATTCCAGAGAACATTATATTCTAAAAGGAATTTTACATTGTGATGTTCTGACCAGGAATCATCATACAATATATAACATATAATGTAAATAGACAGACAGCTCACGGCAAAAAGCAGTTTAAAATGTAGACCATGAATAATTAGTCTGCCTAGCAAAATATTCAGATTTTTAAAATTATTAACAACCATGTGCTATAAGCCAGGCACTTTCTCTTATATTATCTCATTTAGTTTAATTTGATCCTCCCTATATATTGATTATCATTTTTCAGGTGAGGAGGCAGAGGGAGTCTCTATGCAGAATCTTCATCCCCCTAAGGTCTTGAAAGCCCTTTTACTTTCTAAAGCCCTCCTAGAAAACAAGTTTGGGAAGAGAAACATTCTGTTGCTGTACGAGACTTAGATTTAAGTGCTCTGGGAAGATGCCAGAACTGAACAGACCATGGAACTCCAAACAGTAACTGTAACTACAGAGGTTTTATTCAATGACAAGGAACTCACTCTAATTCTTGCCCAGGTTTAATTCAAGAATGCCCCCTAGACCTTAATCTGTCATGTGCACAATCAAAGTCTCTCACTTTTTCTTGAGGATGCAGAGTGACTCTAGGGTGGAAACTTGTTCTGGTTTCTCTCTCCAAGTTATCTCACTCCTCATAACACCGCTTTGGGCTCTTATAGGTAATTCCTTCATTTTATTGAACCAAATAATTTATAGATTGGATAATGGATCCAATATTTCACAGTTATATTTCATACCATTCGGATATGCTAAATTGTCATTTTATTTCTTTTAACTAAACTAAATTTCTAAAAGCATTCTTACTGTGTATAATGCAATAATCTAAAATGATTCTCTGCAGATAAATTTGGTTAATTCACTGTTTTCTCCATCATTTCAGATTTAAACTCTGTGGGTTCATGGCTCAGCCCCGCCTCATTCTCATCAACATTGCCCTTCCCCTGCCCACAGAGTGGCATCTATTGGCCAGGAGGTGTCAAGAAATCAGTGACCAAGGGATTGTCTGTCCACAGCTCTCAGCTGGCACTGACTGACATCTCCAGTCCTCCGGTCACTGCCTCTGTCCCTATTGCTTCCCTTGCAACTTTAATTATCAGGGCCACGGCAAGATGCCCATGTCTGGTTCTGTTCCCTGTTCAGCTCCTTGAAGCTCATTTTGCTCTCACTGAGAATCAGCAGCAATTTCTCCAAATGAGCCCAGATAAGAATATGCTCTCCACTTGTCAGGAAGCTGTGGAGTCCCCATCTTCCCTGCAATCATCAGTTACCGGCCTTTCTGTTCATATGAGAGACTTGGTAAACAGGCTACACCTCCCGAAGCACACTGTGAACTAGCTGCCCCCATTCTTGTTAGCCTCTCTCTGGGACTCAAGGCTTCCCATTCAAGCTTTAAAAAGTAGCTCCCAGTCAAAGCAAGCCACACCTGGCAATGAAATCACTCGCATTCCTTTCAAGTGCTAGTTTACCACCATTACTGATTTGATATAGTTTTCTGGCTGACATTTACAGCAAAGATTAATGAGTGAGCATGATGTTTTCAGTACCTTTTGTCTAGATGCCTTTGCCACTCTGGTGACTCACCAGGACAAATGTTACACTCATTTCTGGCCTCTACATGCAGCCCACTACAGGTTTTCTCCCCTCTCCAGGCTATTCTGCTGCCTGGGGGAAGCAAGTCAGTTGTGATCACCCAGCTTAACCCCACCTACTCATCATACTGAATCTATGGAGAGAGAGTCACTTAGATAGAATCCCAGTAAATAACTTACAAGTGGGAAACTAAACTACTTGACATTCACTTGAACACACACGGTCTGTCTGCAGCACCCTGCATGCAAACCCTGAAGTGTCTAGACCCGACCAAATTATTTGCTGATGAATAATTGTGTCTGGTGCTTGCTATGATGTCTATCAATTGAGATTTTTCTACATGTCAAGTTTTTTCATATTTTATTGTCCCTACAATGACAGATGAGAATCTGTTTTGCAATATAAGAAAACTATTTTACAGATGAAAAAACTGAATCTCAGAACTTTTGCCATGTTTGTGAGGTCTCAAGTGGACAGGGGTAGGATTAGGATTTTAACCAGTAGGCCAGGATCTTCATACTGAAGTATTTGGACTCCAGGGAGACCAGCTTTTCCTTGATTGCTCCTTTGCTATTTTGTTTCTTTCCCCTATATTTTCAGGGGGAGTATATTCAATCTTCGACTTTATATGTCATGTTTCAAAAACTGTGTTTCAATTACCCTGGGAATGTAAAGGGAAGTCAAGAGAGGCCCCTCAGTGGGCTCATGGCCCTGCCCCATTCCAACCCAGTACTACTCTTTTATCTGACTTATTTATCGACTTTCCACAAATTTCACATGAGGAAAGCTTTCTACCATTTAGGGGAAAAAAGTCAGGGATGGTATGGATGAAAGAAATAAACAGGTGATTCAAAATCTTTTTAGTCAGTGTTTTCTACTTTTTTATTTCAAAGCTCAAGAGTGAATCAAAACAGGGTTGCCTAAAAATCAGTATTTTTGGAACCCTCCTTTTTCTCTATTTTAAACTCTAGCAGAGATCATATAAAGTATGAAATAAAAGGGAGCAGAGGTTAAAGCAAAGCCTTCCATAAATCTCTGGTAAGTCACAGAGCAGTGCTAAACAATTTAATTCATCCACCACAATGGGAAATTCCCAGCTGGTTCATTGAGGACTGTTTGAAGCCGAGAACAATCAGAGAAATAAACTATGTTTTCCAGATCAAATTAATCCAGAAGTTTTTAAATCACCATGATAACCAGAAAATAGGAATTCCCTACTCTCCCAGTTCTGCTGGGAACAACAGCCTGCTTACCCCAACGCTAAGAGGCACTAGATGGGATGCTCGTTAGGCCCTGTGGGCCTGGCACTAGCGGTTCCATTTCCCTCTTCCGATTGCTGTTTTGGACTGCATGCCAGGCCGCTGGGATTGTTCTGCTGCTGGTTCAGTGAAGGCTGCAAATCACGTCTGCACTGGTTGCCTTGTCTGTAAGGGTGTTTACCGCCTCCGCCCCATTGCCTCTCCTTGGAGGATTCTCCGGGCCACTGTGGATGCAGGCTCTTGGAGTTCCATGGGAGATGGAGTTTTTAGGTTTGGTTTGCTCTTTTCTTTCCACCTCCTTACCCCCACCAAACCCCCAGCTGCCCTGTGCCAAAGACATTGGAGACGCAGGGTCAGAGGACCACCGAAGTGACAGACACCTGCCCATGTTCACAGCATCATTCCCTTCTCATTTGTTCAATTGTCCTTCATGCCTATGTGGCATCTCTGGGATGAATTTGCATAAAAGGACACTATACCTTTATGTCAGAGCTCCGTAAAGCCTTCTCCTCCAGACAAATAGAGGCGCAACTGGATCCTTGGGTGAATGCAGTTAGAATTACCTGCCTCACATGGATTGTTGGCCACTGCTCATCTAAGAGATTAGCCAGCCCACAAAGCCTCTCTCCCAACAAGCAAGTTAAGTATTTAGAAGCCAGGTGTAAATCAATCAAGAAGATAGGCAAAGTGATAAAGAGAGGGAAGGAAGATTTCATTTATTTAGCAACGACAATGTTCTCCACATGGTGTTATGTGCTCAGCTTCTGTGTGCTTGCTTAGTTACACCAACATCACAGCTGCTTGCACACACCATCCTTCCACATTCATGCAAATCTTTCCAAGTGCACAGCACTGCCATGTAGGAGGGTGAGAAACAATTGCAAGAAAGCCCAGGCTGAAGGCTCAGCCTGGCCTCAGACAGTATAGCCTGCTACAGATCTCCACTCCGTAACTGAGTATGGTAAATTTAGAAAATACATTAAAATACAGAAGAAAGTAAAAAGTATTCATAATCCTATAATGCAGATATATACTATCATCATTCTATGTGTGTGTGTGTGTGTGTGTGTGTGTGTGTGTGTGCTGAATAGCCTAACTAATGTAATTTAACACCCCTAAATCTTGGTGACCTAACACAATGAAGGTTTATTTCTGTATCATGCCACTGCATCAGTGGTGGGGAGAGAGCAGAAGGGCCTCTTCTCTGCAGTCATTTGGGAATCTAGCCTTCTATCCAGTGGTTCTATCACACTCTGAGGCTTTAGTGTTCTATCCTGGTTCCTTGACATCTGTAATTTGAGAAGGAAGAAAGAGGTTTAGGGAGGAAGCTTATGAGTAAGCTGCCCATTTTCACTGGCCAGCTGTACAGGACACATGGCTGTATCTAACTGCAAGGGAGACTAGAAAATATAGTCTACCCAGGAAGAAAATGGAACAGGTTTAGTGAGCACCTAGATATTCTATATAAATGAGCAGATGCAGATATTGAATGTGGATGTAGTGTAGATGAGGGTATAGGGTAGACATGGATATGGGTAAGGTATGGCATAGGTGTGTGGGGATGTATAGGATTATGGGGAGGGATATGGATATGCTATCAGTATAAGCATAGGTAAATGTTTTCATTAAAATTTATTCATATTCTTTTTATTCTTTTTAAATTTAATATATTTTTAAGTCATTAAATAGTTGAGAAAGCAAGCATTATAATAAGTAACTATGTACAGACTATCTCTCTTGAATAGGAAAAAGACCTAGATTGCATAGGGTCAAATATTGTACTTACCTAATCTACCTAACTAGGTATCACGAGGGTGACTGCAAACGTTAGTTAGGTCCATCTGCGCCAGACAATTAATGGATCTTCTGACTCAGAATTTTTTCAAGTGAACAAGAAGAACAGGGCAAAAGAAAAGAATCCTACAAAATGTAATGGACCCTACAGAGGCCATTAGTAGTTTTAACATATAAAGGTGATACATATACATAGTAAGTAAGAAAGTAAACTGTAGCTAGACTGCTGAGGTCCAAATCTCAAATCTGCTACTTAGCAGGTAAGTGATTCAGACAATCCCATTACTTCTCTTTGCCTCCATATTCTCAGTCCTAAAATGGCGACAGTGGTGGTGCCTGCTTCCTAGGGTTGTTTTAAATTTATTTCTACATGATAGGGACTTAGAATAGTGCCTAGCACATGGGAAGAACCCTATTAAGTCTTCCTTTAAGGAACATGGCAGGAGGCAGGAATGATTAGAGGAGCAGAAAAATTATTTGTATACACATAACTTAGAAAAAAGGTGTAGCTATAACCATGGTGTAAGCCTGGTATTACCCTCACAATCCTCCTTCCTAGCTTTAAAACTTTTGGCCAGGAGTACCCGGAATGAACAAAGTCTCCTCCTGGTTGCTGTTTTCTACTCTTCCAGTATACTTATTCAGCACTGTCTTCTGATCTATGAATAATCATAGATAATCACAAATCCTCTGATTTTTATGAAAAATTCATGCTAGTCTGCGATGTTTCATTCCCCATTCTGTTCACTCTCATATCAAGCCTTGGAGCTCTGAGCCTCTTTATAAGCAAAGTGGCATATTTGAAGTATAGGATATTTATACCTCAATCACACAATATTCCAACTTTGGCTGTTTTTGCTCTTAACAGCTAATGTATAAGGGCAAACAATGGTGAACTGCTTCTTTCTATTGTGACTTTCTATGTAGTTTTTTGTGTTAGAATGTAAATACCCTTTGCTCTCTGTTGCCTATAAAATATCCTCCATGGCTATGGCAGCTGGGTTGATAGGACTCTTCAGCTTCAATGGAAAGAGCAGCAGATCAAAGTGGAGAAAATTCCTTGATTTAAATCACCTGCTTACAGAGTCTTTCCTACTTGGTTCTCCAGGACTCTACACAGATATTTTTAGATACTACTCTCCTGGTGTTAAGTGCTGCCCATTTGCACCTACTAGAGATTAGCTATTTAACTATTTGTTGTTCACTGAGAAATGGGTTTTATATTGTGCTAACCTGTGCCTTCAATTTTTAAACAAAAGGGGAAATGTAGCTTAACTTAGTGTTAAATTTAGTAAGAGATTACCTTATAGGCATTAATAGTTGCAAAGAAGTTGAACTGAATTGAATTAGAAAATTATCATCCAGAGAGTACAGCAAAGATTCTGGTCACTATGGAAACCAAACTGCTATAGGTACTGATTATGAAATGGTGGAAAATTAGAAACAAGTGAAGCTGGGATGCATTCACATGCACAGCAATGACGGGAATCTGAGCCCGCTCCTGCTCTTCCCTGGGACCCTGACTCTTGAGGCCTTTGTGTAACACCTCAGCCTCTTGTCCCCCACTCTCCCCCCATGTGTACGTGTGTGCGTGTGTGTGTGTGTGCATGTACAAGGGTGTACACACACGTGCACACATTAGAGACACCGCACCATACGTCTTTGAGGTGCATTTGCTGATGGATATGCTAGATGCTGTGACTTGACAAAAGATTTGCCAATCTTGGCTTTTGTTGCAATTCACAAACTAAACCACAAATATGGAATTGCCCTTTTTTTTTGGTCTTTTTTAACAATTAAAAATATTTTTCAATTATAGTTGGCATATATATTATATTACTTTCAGGTGTATAACATGGTGATTGTATATTTACATAACTTATGAAGTGATCACCCCAATAAATATAGTACCCGTCTGACACTATACATAGTTATTAAAATATTATGGCTATATTTCTTATGCTATACTTTACATCCTTACGACTGTTTCGTAACTACCAATTTGTATTTCTTAATCTCATCCCCTTTTACACCCATCTTCCCAAGCACCTCTTATTTGACAACCATCAAAATGTTCTCTGTATGTATGAGTTTGTTTCTGTTTTGTTTATTTTGTTCTTTAGATTCCACATGTAAGTGAAATTGTATGGTATTTATCTTTCTCTGTCTGACTTACTCCACTTAGCACAATACCCCCTAGGTCCATCCATGTTGTTGCAAATGGAGATTTCATTATTTTTATGACTGAGTAATATTCTATTGTATATATGTACCATTTCTTCTTTATCCATTCATCCATTTATGGACCCTCAGGTTGTTTCTGTATCTTGGCTATTGTAAATAATGGTGCAATGAGCATAGGGGTTCATATGTCCCTTTGAAGTATGTTTTGGGTTTCTTCAGGTAAATACCCAGAAGTGAGGTTACTGGGTTCTCTTTGTTTCTTGTTATAGCTTTTGTTTTAAAGTCTATATTGTCCGATAAAAGTACTACTACCCTAGCTTTTTTTTGTTTACCTTTTCATTAAAATATTTTTCCATCCCATTTAGCCATCCTATTTCTTTTTATTAGAGCATTTAATTCATTTACTTTTGAAGTAGTTGTTGATAGATACTTACTATTGCCATTCTATTCATAGGTTTTCCTTTTTTAAAAATTCTCCTCCTTTACCTTCTCCTTCTTCTCTTTCTCTTTCTCCTTCTTATTCCATCTTCTTCTTCAGAAGTTCCCTTAATATCTCTTGTAATACCAGTTTGGTGTTGATGAACTCCTTTAGTTTATCTTGCCTGGAAATATCTTTCTCTGTCCTTTGATTCTAAATGATAGCCTTTCTAGGTAAAGTAGTCTTGGTTATAGGTCTTTGCTTTTCATCACTTTGAATATTACCTGCCAATCCCTTCTGGCCTGCAGTTTCTGTTGAGAAATCAGCTGCCAGTCTTATGGGAGCTCCCTTGAAGGCAACTAACTGCTTTTCTCTTGATGCTTTTAAGAGTCTCTCTTTGCCTTCAAGCTTTTGCATTTTAATTATGATGTGTCTTGGTATAGACCTGTGGGTTTAACTTTTTTGGGACTTTCTATGCTTCATGGGTTTATACATCTGTTTCCTTCAACATTTTAGGGCAGGGGTTTTTTGTTGTTGTTGTTGTTGTCATTATTTCTTCAAATAGGTTTTTGTCATTATTTCTTAAAATAGGCTATTTCTCTTCTCTTTCTGGTATCTATGATGCAAATGTTGGTACACTTAATGTTGTCTCAGAGGCCCCTTAAACCATCCTCATTCTTTTGGATTATTTTTCTTTTTGTGTTTTGACTGGGTATTTTCTGCTGCCTTATTTTCTAAATTGCTGATTCACCCTTCTGCTTCATGTAATCTACTATTGATTCCCTCTAATGTATTCTTCATTTCAGTTATTATATTTTTTACTTCTGACTGATCCTTTTTCTTATGTTTTCTATACCCATTTTTGATTTCTATCTCTTTGTTAAAGTGCTCACTGAGTTTATCTATTCTTCCCCTAACTCCATTGAACATTTTTCTAACCAGTGTTTTGAACTCTGCCTCTGGTAAATTGCTCATCTCCATTTTATTTATTTTTTTTTCTGGAACTTTGTTCAAATCTTTTGTTTAGGACATGTTTCTTTGTCTTCTCATTTGGGCTGCCTCCCTGTGTTTATTTTTTATGTATTAGGTAGAGCTGCTCTATTTCCTGGTCTTAATAGAGCTACCTTATGTATTAAGTGTCCTGTGGGGTCTTCTGATCACCTAAGCCAGGTGCTCCAAGTGTTCCCCTTGTATGGGTAGTATGGGCCCTCCTATTGTGGTTGAGCCTTGGTTTGCATGTCATTGGGAGGCATTGACCTTTGGACTCATTGGCTGTGAGGACTGGCCTTGACTACAATGGAGGAGCTGTTGTGTAAGGGCTGACCCTACAGAGCAAGATTCACTTTAGCAGGGCTCTGCCCAGTCTACCCTTTGAATGTGTCATCCTTGAATGTGGTCCTGGGTGGTGCTCTGGCAAGCAGGCTACTGAGTGTGTCAGTCCTAGGTCCTTCTGGGAGGTGCCCTGTCACAGGCCAAGTTTAGCCACAGCCTGTGCCTGGCCTGGGGTAGCTGGAATGAACCACCACGTCCAGTAATAACCGGATACCCAGAATGTAGCATCATAGCTGGGACACCATAGCCACTCAATAAAGATTTGTTGAATAAATAACTGAATGAGGACACCTCTCCTTCCCTTCATTCATCTTAGAATCTCATGTTCAATAAAGATAATTAAGCAAGCTGTTCCAATACTGAGTGGAAAGTGCTTGGACAAGAAAAGACCAGGGAGCTAAGGGAGCCCAAGGGAGGGACAACTAGACTTGAGGGTTAGACACAATCTCCTGAAAAGAATTGTGTTGAGGATGTACAAGAGTTGACAGGGGGAAAAAGGGAAGGGAACACAGTTGTCTTAGACAGAGGCAAAATCTAAAGGCGAAAGACAAAACATAGGTCCAATTGAGGAACAAAAGTGATACCATGTGACAAGAGCTGGACACAGTGGCAAACATGAGGGTTAAGAGATAAGCAAAAGCCAAATCATGAAGAGCATTATAAGCCATTCCGAGGTCTAGATGAACTTTGCAAGTGGAAAATTTCCTGGAATTGGCCAGTGTGCGGCCATGGAAGTGAGTGGTCTAGGGGAGTGAAAGTGAAAATCGTTGCAGATGAAGCTGACTTCCAGTAAGGATGGACGATATGGTGGCAGATGGGTACACTGAAAAACCATGATTCTTTTTTGACATAAGATGCTCTAGCTTCTAGGTGTAATCCCATAATGCCTCAAATCTCCCTTCTTATTCCTCAGTAGTTCTTGGTACTCAAAAAAGCACATCACAGTCTGAGAAAGGAGGACAGGGTCAGTGAGCAGTTTTATGAATTTCCCAAACACCACTCAGCCAAGTGTCTCTGAAGGGGTCTATAGTCATACCCCCTGACATTGACTTCCTCTCATACACTCACACACAAGCCTTGTCAGTCTCAAATTTTGAGAAGGAGTCAAAAAAAGGAGAAACAAAAATGCCCATTACAAGAATAAAATATTTGTTAGGCAAAACTGTAAACTCTTTCATCTCTTTTTTGCCCTATTTTTGTCTCCCAGTTTCTGTCCTTCCCCAGTTCTGACCATCCAGTGCTCTATTCATGCCAGTGTGCCCAAACCATGACTGATGTATCTCACATGCTGGCCCCATCCCTTTGTCTTTGACTCTTTCATCTCACTCTTTGTTACAGTTCCACACAATTAATGAACCATAAGGCCCTTCAGGGAATTATCTACATCTTATTCACTGCTATGTCCCTAATATTAGGCACTCAGTAATTGCTTGATAAATAAATGAACAAATGGGGGACTTGGAAAACATTGCCTTACCTGAAAGGAGTGACATTAATTTGAAAACACTGGGCACTTCAAAAGTACACTGGGAGAATATTTTGGTGAGGTCCTAGCAGTCTGTGTGGAGTGTTTCAACCAGGCTCCTAAAGGAAATACTTAGAAAGAGGTGCCCGTCTAAGCCACTAGTGTCTCCAGCTGCCACTCCTGGGTAGGTTGGGGATGGAATGACCCCAGGGGGTTCATGCAGGGCCTTATTCCTATCATCTATATCTGGGTGAGAGGTGCTTGGGGAAGTTGTGCTGCTGTACCCCCAGAAAAGGGGGTTGCAGTAAGTCCCACCCCACTCTCCCATATGACCTTACTGAGGTGATCCTGCAGCTTACAAGCCATGATGCATAATGTAGCAATATCAAACAGCTGACCAAGAGGTACCCCTTTTGGATGTAAAGCACTGAACTGACTGAAGCCATAATATCAGCTTCTGGAGAACACTGGGTCAAGACTAGAGTTTTTACAACCACGTCTAGCACCTGTGCCTATCAATCACTCTTATTGAGAACCTCAGATACCCACCATCCCACCCCTATCCTACCCGCTCACAGTGGGTGGCATGGTGCAGGAATATAAAGTCCCCATGAAGAAGTGTGGAACCAAGCTGGGCCCATACAGAGAGCAGCAGGAAGCCAAAGAAAGAAAATACACTTAGGACTTACAACAACAAAGAAATGCAGCAATTTTTTGAAGCCCCTAAGTTTGAATTCAGAGCAATCATGCATTAGGTGTACAACTTCAGACATCTTAATCCCACTGAGCTTCAATATTCTCATGGGTAAATTAGGAATGGTAGTATTTAACTATTTTTAAGATGGTTGAGGGATTAAATGAGACAATCTTTTCAAAATTCATAGAATGTTGCAATTTGCACTCAAGGCCTTTTGGAGCAGCTTTCAAGCAATGAGGTCTTGGGAAGAATTCTCACCTGGAGCTACTTTAACTCATTCACTGGTTGGACGGAGGGTTGGATGAATGACAAACAAAAATTATGAGAGATGTTTACTGTCACATGCTGGCAGAAAAAAAGTTTGATCATTAAATTTAAAAGAGCCACTGATAGATGGACACCTCAGGGATTCTGCCCATCTTCTCTAACCTAGGTTATGGTCTTTGTTTGAATGACTAATTACTTTGCTCTCTCTACTTATGAGTCAAGAAGAAACATAACCGAACAATGGTCAAGGTGCCAGGTTGAGACAAGATTCTCACACCCCCTAGATGTAGGAAAAGTTGTGTAGGACACACTCTTGTCTGGGTGTGGTTGTGTGCTTGTAAGTAGAACCATGGTGAGAAACAGACCCTGGATTCAAGGCAGTCTCCTGTAGCTTTGTTTTGTGCAGAAGACTGATTCTATTCGCCTCAAAATATAGCTCAAACTGATTCTTCATTCCTCAAGTATCTGTCTCCATTTCTTCCTAAAAATCCAAAGAAACGACAGTTTAAAAAAAATCATAAAAGCTAATGAATTCATAAAAGTGCTGAGAATAGGGTACAGACATCGAGGACTAAAACTAGTGATGAATTTTGGGAGCTGGAAGGTGGAAGGGTTATACTGACAGATAAACAGGCCAAGGGCATCACAGCCCAGGGCACACCAGAGAGACACCTGAATTGCAGCCCACCAAGGACAGCAGGATGGGAGCCAAATGTAAGAAAGGAAAGAAATTGAGGTAATCTATATAAAAATCATCTACGGAATGGTGGCATGGCCTACACACTGCATCACTATGAATGCCTTCATAGTGCATGTAAACTAACACTCCCCAAAGTACCCCAGAGGACCTGGCTCCTCAGAGTGAGGACTAGAGTATATCTCCTCCCATTTTAGCTTAGAGGAGTGGGAGTGTTCCGAGACTATTAACCTGTCTGCAGCCTAAACACCCTTAAAGTAACATCTGACAGAGATGTTGGCCTTTTTTATCAGGAGAACATCAAGGAATTCCATCCAGCTACTAAATCAATCACACTCTCTCCTTCACTTATCTGTATGAATGGAAAATCTAAGTTCATCTAGCGTTTGAGGGAAATGAATAAGCAATACAAAATGGGAAGGAGTGAGATCATTGACTCTAGAGAAAAAAAATGATTCAAGTAAGAGGATACAATTTTTAAAAACAAATTCCTCTTTAGAATTCAAAAACATTCTGATATGAAAAGAAGGCAATGAAAAAATAAATGTCATAAAAATTAAAAATATAATTGCCAAATTAAATATGCAATCAAAGGCATAGGTGGGGGAAAAAAGGCGAAGAAGTCTTGCAGAATGCATAACAAAAAGAGGAAGAAAAATGAAGAGAAAGATTAAGAGACATGGAAAATCAATCCAAGCAGATCAACATTTGACTAATAGGAATTATAAAAAGAGATACAAGGAAGAAACAAAACAGAAACAGACAAATAGATGTAGGGAACAAGTCCATGGTTGCCAGATGGGAGAGGGGTTGGATGAAAGAGGTGAATGGATTAAGAAGTACAAATTGGTAGTTACAACATAGTCACAGGGATGTAAAGTAAAGCATAAGGAATATGGTCAATAAAATGTTAATAACTATGCTATGATGGGTACTTGACTGGTTAGGGGGATTGCTTCATAAATTATATAAATGTCTAACCACTATGCTGTATACATGAAACTAATATAATATTGTATGTTTGCTATATTTTCATTAAAAACATTTTTAAAAAGGAGAGAAATGGAAAAAAGAAGACAGCAATCAAAGAAATAATAGAAGACAATTCGCTGAAGTTGAAGAAAAACATAAGTACTGAAAAGCTGACATTCTGGCTATCCTTCCTTCTTTTCCAGCCTATAATTTGGACATGATGGCTAGAGCTCCAGCAGCCATTTTGGACCATGAATTGAACTTGAGAATGATATAAGCCTTGATTCTTTATGGCATCCTTGAGCTCCATACTAGTCTTGAATTACCTACCTCCAGACTTCTTTTCTATAAAAGATAAATAAATTTTCATCTTGAGTAAGTCACCATTTTGCAGGTTTTCTGTTATATGCAATGAACCAAATTCTGTGTGCTGTCCATTATGGTAGTTACTGGCCACATGTGCTTATTTAAATGTAAATATAAATTAACTAAAATTAAGTAAATTAAAATTTAGGTCCTCGGTCACACTAGCCACATTTTACATACTCGATTGCCATGTGTAGATAGTGGCTATTATCCTAGACAGAGCAGATATAGAAAATTTACATCATTGTGGAAAGTTCTATTGGATAGCACCACCCTAATTGATGAAAATCTCTCCCCATAGAGATTCTTATGTTCTAGTAAAGGACATAAAAACTGTCTGCTCTCTAAAGTACCTGGCATATTGCATGTGATAGTGAGGTATGACTACAGAGATCAAAAAGAACTCATGGAAGAAGAGGCATTTGAGGCACATGCACTTTAAGGCTCATGTGGATGAAAAGAACATATTTCCAGCTAATTTGAACAGCTTAAACAAAATCTAGAAGTAGAAAACTACAAATCATGTTCAGAGTAGTCTTATTTTATTGATGTGTAGGATGATTGAAAGGTTAGCTAATATTTTGTAGATCATTGAAAATAAAGGTGAAGATTGGGTACTTAATAAGGCAAGCATTGGGGTTCATGGAAGGTTTCTGAATAGAAGGAATGACTATATCAGAGAAGTACTTTAGGGGAGGTCAGCAGAGGAAGAGACTGGAGGTAGTTTAGACATTAACCAGGAATAAAAGGGATTCAAGATAGTAAAACAACAATGTGAATGCACTTAACACCACTGAACTATAGACTTAAAAGTTGTTAAAATGGTAAATTTATGTTATGTGTATTTAACCACAATTAAATGAACAAACACATAATAAATAAATAATAGTATTCTTTACCAATTCATTTGAAACAAGATTTTTTAAAATTTCAAGAAAAACCAGAATCAGGGACTCCAGAGTAGTAAGAGACAGCTCTTTTCAACTCAATAAGTAAGAGATTAAATTTAAAAAGTTGAATAAGATCGGCCAATTAGAACTTAGTTTTGGCACTAGGATCAAATCAAGGGAATAGCTTTTACCATCATTGCAAATTCTCTGAGTAGATTAAAGAAGCTGTCTCAGAGTAAAATCTAAAAAGGATGTAGCAAAAGGATCCAGTGAATCCTTTCAATTGGAAAAAAAAATGGCTCAGGGAAAAGAAACTAAAAGCATGACTCTCCCTCAAAACCTGATATACTCAAAGTATAAATAATTGAGAGAAAGAAAAAGTCATGGGGCAAAAAGGAGAAATATAAAGGAAATAGATGTAGATTTGCACTGTCCCACATGGTAAGCAATAGCCACAGGTTGCTGTTGAGCCCTGGAAGTGTAATGCTCTGCCTCCTACTCTTCCTGTGTTTGAATAGGAGTGTCTGTGTGGTCCTCTGTTCCACTATCATTTATGGGATTGGGGAAAGGTATCAGATAAGTTGTCCTTTTAGTTTATTAGTCTCAAGCTCAATAGAAGCCATTTCTGGACCTGATGTACAGGCAACTTGGGGAATTTTTCAAAGTTGTTCCTTCACCCCAAAACTCTAATATGCACCCTGCATCCACCAGTGAAGACAGCCATAGGAGATAGCATGACCTTCATTTTACAATGGGTATACACTTTGCTTCATAAATCCATATCTAATTATGTGTAGCATCTTCAATTGTGTATAGTGTTTCCACATATCTTATAATATTATGTCATGAAATAATTTAGCCCCTAAGCTCTTTGATGGCAGAGAGTCTCTAATAGCCACTGCTTCTAGCCCCATATTGAGTATATGATCAATGACATCCCCCAAATACTTACTTGTATATTAAAACACAGACTTTTAAGACAAAATATACTGTCAAGTGTACAATTTTATTTTATTTTTTAGGAGTTGAATCATTTTGAACTGAGAAATGGCCTTCCTGCAGGCAAAAAATAGTCAGAGAAACATCATCATAATTCACCAATGAATATACCTTCTCATTTTGCAGCAGCTGCTGACAAATTGACAGAAACACCAAAAACACTCGGAACATCACACATTAGAATGACCAATTCAATGCAGGTGTCTGGTCCTTTCATTTTATTAGCTATTTCTCTGAACACATATTTTTATGCCAAATAAAGTTCTTACAAAAGTAGAAAGAGTTAATACACAGTACCATATAGTATTGGACAGTTATATGGATTTTTTTTTGTTTAGGAGACTTTGTGTTGGGGTTCTAGGAGTTGACTCATTTACAGATATTTACCAAATCACTTTGTATATGTATTCCTTCCAAATGAAGACACATATAAATACTTGGGTTATCACTGTACTATTTATATAGAGATTAAAAGACATTTGAGCATTTCCTTTAAGATCTTTATAGAAGAGGCCAGATCTTATTTGAAGTCGCGAAGCACCTAGAGCAGAGAGTTAGCCTAATGAGAACTGAGTTCACAGATGGAGCTAATATAAATCACAAGGACTGAAGTTTAATTATGCCTAGGATTGGAACCCTAGTGGCCTCACTTAGCACTCAGGGCTGTTAGGAAGCAGATTAGGTGCACATTTGTTTAGAACAATAACAAACATCAGTTGAGTGCCTACTCTGTAACAAAAACTTCAGGCAACAGAGCCATAAATATAAGCATGTTAGATAAGAGGCTGGCTTTCAGTGAACCTAGGTTCCTGAGACATTCCCTGTAAACATGAACTATAGTTCCCCATTATGATTATAAGGAGATCACTTACTTCCCATTCATTAATACACACAGCATGTTCTGCTAAAAGGAACAGAAGGCATTTGAAGGGCTAGCTGCCCCTTCAAAACTCAGTTGCTGACAACCTGCCTATCTGCCAATTTCTAAAGATTTGGATATCTTACCCACTTTCCGGCTCATGCCAGCATCATGTTAATCTGGACTCTGAGCTGCCAGAGGTGGGAGTCATGTCTGTAAGACGTTTATGTGTCCTGTGCCTAGGAAGTCCCTCTGCCCTGATAGGCCTTAACAGCTCATCACTGAGTGACCCTAATAATGGTCCACTGCTTTATTTATACTTTTCCTTCATTGAGAACAGTCCAGACATGAATATTCAAAACAAAAGAGAAGTTATTAACACCGAAAATAATAGAATGGAATACAAGAGCTATAAAGACAAAGCCCCTTCACTTCAGATAAGAACACTGGAACCAAGGGGTAGAGACATTCCCAGAGTCACACAGCTGTTCTGTGACAAAGCAGACCTCTGGTTTCCAGACTACTGCTCTCACTATTGCCCTCTGCATCCTCCCTTAGTATTTACACCATCTGCAACATTTCTTTAAAACAAATATCCAATCCCTATGGTGCTTGACTTGTTTTCAATGTGTTCTCACATTTTGTCATGACCATCCTGTGAGGTCAACACACATGTGGAACCTGAAATGAGATGATTAAGGTGACATCTCCTGTTAATGGCAGAATCATGACATAAACTCAGATTTTCCCATTCCATTCTACATTGTAGAAAATGGGACTCCCTGGATCAGAGATGGGCACCTGACCTTCTCTGGCTGTTGGAGTCAGATTGTAATGTGCAAAGTAAACAGTGAGAGGGTTTCAGACTCAAAGACAGATCCAGTCTGAGAAGGTCAAAAATAGCTTGCGATGGGCATATGCTACAAGTTGGGGAGGGTAAGAAAGGGCACGAGGGCATCTGGAGCCCATGACACATCCACAAAACACTCATTTGGAAATCCTGGACTGAGTAAGAATAAGGCAAGAAAGAGTCACAGAAACTTTCACATCACATGAGGCAAGCTTTGTAGCATGAAGTTTTATATTTGGGTAAATGTGAAAACATGATTGACAGAAGTATAATTAAGGCAATTTCATTCTTGGACAATTATGGACACAAGAAATAAAACTAAAAGTTCAGAAAAGGAGAGCTGTAGAGATATCCCATAATAAGTGAATAGAAAATTTGACCACTCTATTCTGTGCCAAAAAGCATGCATAAGTCCCAGGAACATCAAGCAAAGTTATGGAACTGCCTCTGGAGAGAGAAAGCAATCATCATGATGTATATATTCACAAGTTTTCTTTTTTGTTACAGTCAGCTCTTCATCATGCTTAGACCTGCACCCAGGATGTTTTATCTTCCTTGAGCACTCACTTACAGATGACAGATGGGACCCCAGAAATGGGCAGGAGCAGGAAAAAAAGTAGGAGGAACACAAGATAATTGTCACAGACCATTCCCAAAATGGATAAGTGGCATGTGTATGTCTGATTCAACAACCACCATAGGAAAAAAAAAGGAGAAAGAAAGAATACATCTTAAGCACAAATTCAAAATGGGAAAAAAGATAAAGGGAATGCACAGTTTTTGATTTTGACTTACCTTGTTTATCCTTTGGCTGTACCTAACTGACTTTGTCATAAGGTAAATGAAGAAGAAAAGAAAACCACAGGGAACACTTTAGTTTAATACCAGCTAGGGAACCTACAGGGTATTCTGAAGCTATGGCAACAAATAATCTCTTTAAAGGTCTTGCGCATTTCTTGGCTGCGGAAAGCATATATCAGAGGATCGATCACAGAATTACACATGATAAGTATGAGGTACATATTGAAGTGAGACATAAAGCAAGAACAGTAGAGGTTCTGAGGGCAAGAGATCATCAAAATGAGATGGAGGAAGAAAGGAGCCCAGCACACAATGAAAATGCCCAACAGCATAGTCAGGGTGACAGCACCTTTCATGCTGGTCCTTTGCCACACAGAACCGTATCCAGGAAGAGCTGCTATCTGCTTGACATGAGTTCGTGCCAGGAGGAACATGTGTATATACAGAGACACCATGAAGAACAACATGGTGAAGAACATGGAGATAAGGCAAATGATGACATAAGTGGATTCGTAGTAAATGATAAAAACAATGCCACAGCCTGTACAAAAGGTCCAGATGCATGCAATAATCACCCCAGAACGCTTCACTGTCATGATGTGGTGGTAGCGCAGGGCATAGAAGGTGGTGACATACCTATCCACTGCAATGGCCAGCAAACTGCACATGGAAGCCACCACGGAAATGCAGATCATGGAGTCAAACACATTGTCAATGTGACGCACAAAGGCATCTGCTACCACCAAGTGCTTGTTATTTATTAAGTATATGGTGATGGTCTCCCAGGCGTTGGACATACTCACCAGCATGTCAGCTACTGCTAAACTGCACACAAAGAAGTACATGGGAGAGTGCAAGTTCTTGTTTTTAACTATGGCACCTATGACCAAGATGTTCTCCAAGAGGCTGATGAGGCCCAAAGTCAGAAACACCTCCACAGCAATGCCCATATCTTCACATGGTGAAGATTTGTTCTTGACATTTGGTCCCGAAAGGTTTCCCTCTGTGGCATTTGGAGTGTGATCCAAGAAATACAGGTGAAATGAGGAATTCATTGCTTCTCTTCTCAACAGCAAATTTACTGCAAAACAGGTTTTAATTCATAATCCAGAGTTTAACATTCTACTAAAGGAGCACAAAAGCATGCCAGAGCAAGCATAACTTGAGAATGAGTATGAATGGACTCAGTGCATTCACTCAGTATTAGAATTCTACATATTAGAATACAGTACCTGCTGCCTTATATCCTGATCCTGGAATAGTGTCCCTCTGGCATGCAGGTTAGGAATTTTCACCAGCCTCCTGGTCTTTTCTCTAGGTTCCTATTCTTTCACAGATCTCTTAGTAGAGTGACCATACATCTCAGATTGCTTGAGACAGTTTCACTTTTTATGCTTGTAATCCTGGCACCCAAGTCCACTCTCAAAAGTATCCCCAGCTCACAACCTACAAAATCCTTTCCAATCTCCTGATTTTCACATTCCTAAAGCTACATCTGACTGCATTTTCCTCAAGTGAGCTTAGATTTTTGAAGGATATACAGGTCCAAGTTCTCTTGAGACAGATATGTGTATTCTTAACATTTGTTTCCCGACACTTCTAAAATCCTCTAGGATTCAGTCTCCATAATTGTAATTTAGATTATTACTAAGGTGATCCATCAACTGGAACATAATCACAAATAAAAAATTGCTGTCTTCAATTCATAAATTTAGTTGCACATACACGTCAAAATTGAGCACACAGAATGCTGTATTTCCTCTCAATAAATATGTTCCCTGACTTCTGAATTTGCAAGTTCATAAAGTCTGATGAATACATAGTTTTATAAGTTCCACATATGCATAGTACAAAGAAACAAGGATTTAAATTTACCAAGAACTAGAGCAAGATCACTCCTTTGTTGCCCAATTTCTCTCCCATGAATAGTATTCGAAAATTCCTTTTCCCTCCGAACTCAGTGCATCTGGATAGAAAGTTAGAATTTCTGTCATCATTCTCATCATTTATAATAATTATTTACTGAAATGTAATTTGCTATTTTGTCTAGTTCTATCTCAGAGACAGTGATCTGTTATGCTATTACATTAAACATCAAATCAAACTGTTTAAATATTCAATTAGCTCTCTTCCATATGTAGGTAAGCCATGACTTCCTTTAAGGTGTTTTTTAAGTAAATAGAAAGTGTGGTTATTTACCAGTGCTCTGCCTCGCGCCTCTTCTCTTGCACAGCAGCCTGTGGGCCGCCACTTGGGACGCTGGCTCAGCTGGGACACCTGGCATCCACAGGCTGGACTGCTGCTGAGAGCTAAATGCCATCACCCTAGGACGTGACTCCTCAAACTGAGTGCAAAGGCATCTTGAGACTGGTGGCCTCTTCCTTGCTTTTATGTAGCCTCTCAGCCTCGCCTCCCTGTCGCTGCTCCCTTCAGACACGGAATCTGCCTCTTCTCTCCCAAGACTTGCTCTTTTCTCAGCCGCGAGTCTAAATCACCATCTAGTGGTTAGAGCTGTGTAGCATGACCCTCCTTTTCCCAGGCAGATGCTGCTCTGACTGTTGGCCTTTTGGGATCCTAGTGATACATGCGTAGAAAGAATAACGTTCTTCTGTTTGCAGAAAATCCTTCCTCAAAAGTGCGTCCAAATGTATCTTCTACCTAGCTGTTCTTTTAAACGTTGCTTCTTTTTTCTTGCTCTTATGCACTGATTAAAATGCTGACAGATCATACAACAGCTCAGGTTATCCCATCCCTTTGTCCCTCTCTCTAGCACCCTGGGTCAGTGGTCCTCCTGAGTCTGTTCTCTGCAAAACCACAACCTGTAACACTCATTTGTGACCCTGATACACTCCTCTTGCTGGCCTTTTACTCCTCCACAAGGACTGTGTCAGCCATGCCAGGTCTAACACTGTCAACATGCTTTTGTTACTCCAGAAAAAAGAAAAAAAGAAAAAAAAAAAAGGAGGAAAGAGACTTTCCTTTAGCCAAATATTCTGGCTTTGGGCAATAGTTTCTGGACCTGCCATTCCTCTGGTATCTAAAACATTAACCTGCAGCCACCCAAAGGATCTTTCTCATACAACATCAGAGTTAGATGCCCAAGTGACTGAGGGTCAAGCCTGGGACAGAAATGTGCAGGGCTGCTCTACTACCTAAGATGTATATGGGGCTTCGCACATGATAGGACAATCTTCCCAGCAAATGTAAGTATATGTGGCCACAGTTTGGGAGGACCAATGCCACTAGTGTCCTAGTGCCATGCTGACAGGCAAAGATGAAATGCTGTAAAGAGATCTCTTATGCGAAAAGAGGGCTGTGTATATGCAAAGTAATGTCTGACAGAAAATATGAAAGGTTTTCAAGCATTCTTTATTTGTTCCTCATATTCCAGATCATAGAGGACTCTGTAAAAGATCCTGGTTCCCCAATAAAGTGGTAAAACTGGAGACTTCTGTTAAAGATAATTAATTGTCTTATCTACATGGCACAGCTGCCTTTGATGCTAGTCAGGGGGCGCATCTCTCTAAGCTCTATGTACAGCTGCTACTATGAGTGCTGGTACATGATTTACCTTCTTAATCTTTACAGAAGCTCTAGGAAGTGGGCTCTTTTATCATTCCCATTTCACAAAGGAGGAAACTAATACTCGGAGAGGTTATGTAGCAAACCCAAGGTCCCAATGCTCAAAAGAAGCACAGTTGTGGCTTGACCCCTCACATCCCAACTCAGAGCACAAGCACTTTCCCAGCACCCTGCTCCCTCTCCAAGGAGCCCTGGTAGTCATCAGGTTTATTCTTTTAAAATGTTACTGGGTTTAATTTGCAGTTTTCTTGTTGGTATGTTTTTTTATCAGATTTTGATGTTTACGTTACCCTTACTGTGTTAAATAAATTGGGGAAAGATTTCAATTGTTTTTCTGCTCTGAAACCAGTTTAAGTGGGGTGGGAATTTTCTATTTCTTGCAGGAAAACAATTCAATCAAGGTCAATAGAGATAAGAGAATATAGACTAAGCTCTTCAACTGTCTCTGCCACTGGAAACTTTCTACCTCCTGAATAGTATCCTAATAACAATGCTTAACACACAAAATAGGCATTCCATGAGTCCATTGAATTCCACAGGATGGATAATTCTTCCTCAGCAAAAGGCCAGAATAGCCTTGCAATAATAAATCCCTTGTTTTATTTTATTTTGTTGCTTCAGAAATGACAACAGAGATGATTCTTAATTCAAATACATGGAGAAAACATGTGCAGTCATATATATGAAGGCTTCCAAGGGTGAAATTTATTGGACACAGCATGTCACAAGTTGGGTTCTCTATGATTCAGATTTTGAAAGGAGTTGACTCTGCAGGGTGCCCTTAGGAAGCTCTCTGGGATCAGAACTTGTGGAAAGGAGGGGTGGGCGAGGCAGAGCCTGAATGGGCCTAATTGCCTCAACCCACCCTACCTGGAGCTCTGAGAGGTAAAATCTGCTTATCAAAATGGCTTTATACCCTACCTAGCTCAATCACCAGAAGCAAGCTGCCTCTGGGAAGGTGGGAGATCAGGTAGCATGAACCTGAGGCTGACCCTGAGTGAGCTAGCCACTCCTCCCACAGCTGGGCAGCAAGTCCTTTCATGTTTATTGCTCACAACATCAATAATTCTTTTTTTCACCTTTATTAAGATATTATTGACGTATAAAATATGTAAGTTTAAGGTGTACAATGTGATGATTTGATACACATAAATATTAAGGGCAACTAAAGCAAAAATAAGCAAATGGGACTACATCAAACTAAAAATATTTTGCATAGTGAAAGAAACTATCAACGAAATGAAAAGACAACATACTGAATGGGAAAAGATATTTCCGATATGTCTGATAAGGGGTTAATATCCAAAATATCTAAAGAATTCATACAATTCAACATTAAAAACAAACAAATAATCCAATTAAACATGGGCAAGTGTTCTTAAAAAACATTTCTCCAAAGAGGACATACAGATGGCCAATAGACATATGAAAAGATGCTCAATATCACTAATCATCAGGGAAATGCAAATCAAAACCACAATGAGATATTACCTCACAAATGATAATAGAATGGCTATCAACAAATAACAAGATCACTAGTGGTAGGATTGTAAATTGATATAGTCACTATGGAAAAACAGTATAGAGTTTTCTCAAAAAATGAAAAATAGAACTATCATATGCCCCAGCAATTCCACTTCTGGGCATTTTGAAAAAAAAAAAAAAAACAACAACCACTAATTAGAAAAAATATATGCACTCCTGTACTCATTGCAGCATTATTTACAATAGTCAAGATATGGAAGCAATCTAGATAGATGAATAGACACTGAATGAATAGACAAGAAGATGTGAAACACACACACATACATGCATACACACAAACACAATGAAATATTAGCCATAAAAAGTATTAAATCTTGCTCTTCGTAACAGCACGGGTAGACCTAGAAGGTATTATGCAAAGTAAAATAAGTCAGACAAAGAACAATACCATACGATTTCACTTATATGTGAGATCTAAAAACAAACAAAACAAAACAAAACAGTCTCATAGATACAGAAGGGAGGAAGGTAAGAAAATGGTTGAAAAAGGTGAAAGAGAAGAAGACATACACATTCCAGTTATAAAATAAGTAAGTTGTGGGAATGTAACGTATAGTATGGAGAATATAGTCAATAATGTAATAACTTTGTATGGTGACAGGTGGTTACTAGACTTTTCATGGTTATCATATCATAAGTATATAAATGTCAAATCACTACATTGTACACCTGAAACTAATATATTTCATGTCAACTGCACTTTAAATAAATAAATAAAATCAGAAAAAATAATAAGTAAATGAAATGTTTGTACCATTTTGCATTCCCACCAGCAATAAATGAGAGTTGCTCTTGTTTTAAATCCTCACCAGTGTTTGGTTTTGAAAGTATTTTGGATTTTAGCCATTTTAATAAGTATCTTATTGTTTTAATGTCAATCCCCTGGTAATATGATGTTGAGCATCTTTTTATATGCTTATTTACTATCTGTATATCTCCTTTAGTGAGATGTCTATTAAGCTCTTTTGCTCATTGAGATGTTTGTTTTATTATTGAGTTTTAAAAGTCCTTTGCATATTTTCTGTACAAAGTTTTTGTATATTTTGGATATTTTGGATACCAGTCCTTTATCGGATACAAGTTTTGCACATATCTTCTCCCTGTTTGTGGCTTATCTTTTCATTCTCTCAATAGTGTTCTTCACAGAGAAGTTTTTAATTTTAATGAAGTTCAACTTATCAGGTTTTTTTTTCTTTCATTGATTGTGCTTTTAGTGTATATCTAAAAACTCATTGCCAAACTCAAGGTCATCTATATCTTTTCCTATATTATCTCCTACAAGTTGTTTTGCATTTTACATTTAGGCCTATGATACATTTAGAGATAACTTTTGTGAAAGATGTAGCTTCTAGCCTTAGACACAATAAAGTTTAAGAATAACTACGCATTGAGTACATGTTATATGTCAGGTACATAATGTATATCTAGTCTTTCATACATAAGGAAGATGTTATTCTCATTTTATATCTGTCGAAGTTGCGGTTCAATAGGATTAAGTAACATGCCCAAGGTCACACAGGTGGGAAGTGGTGGCACTAGGATTCCACATCTCTAACTCCAAAGTTGCTTATGAAAAAAACAAATTTCTAATAAAGAAAAATTAAGAGGATGTACTAAGACTCTAAGAGAACCTTCTTTTCTTCCTTCATTTTGTTTCATTTTGTTATTCTGAGCAATGTCTTTAATTTTTATTATTGCAATTCAATTCTTTATTTTATTTTATTAGTTTTAAGTATACAGTACATTGGTTAAACATTTATATAGTTTAAAAAATGATTCTCCTAATTGCTCTTTCTCTCCTCTGGCTCTCCACCTAGCCTTTACATTAATGCTACCTGCATTCCCTAGCCTTTACATTAATGCTAACTGCATTCCCTATCCCGTGACCATCTATCAACTACTAATTTTGAACAATCTGTCTTTAAATTGAATGTTGTGTGTCTCTAAGAAGTAGCAGCAATCTCCATATATAAATGGGTTCTAATTCATGTGGATTGGAGTTAAAATGACATGCCCTTCTCCAATTAAGTGTATGAGCCTCTTGTGGAGTAAAAAAATCTTGGGATAGATCAGTTAAATAATGTAGCATCTTGACATGAATTTCTGTTTTCAGAAAACAGAGATCAAGAGGAGGCTATTTTTATTTCCAGAGGAAAGAAGTAGTGATATTTAAAAACTATTTCTTTATATTAAAACCTCTTCATCTTAGACATAATTTTAGAGTATTTGTTTCATGGATGACCTATAAAAAACACAGACATCTATGAGTTAAACCACCATTTCAATATTTTCTCTTTTTCCATGAGAGGCCCCTGCCACATAGCTCAGTGTTCAGTTTCATGAGGGACACAAAAATGAGGAAGCACCATGTCATCAACAGGGGGTATATAGTCAAGTGAAGCATAAATAAATAAGACCAGAATGATGATTATATAACCCCGATATAATAAAAGAGAAGTACAAACAACTACAGAAGTTGAGAAAGAAAACTGGCATGTATCCAATATACTGGCAAAATCACAGCAGAACCTAGAGTTCTCCTCAGATGGCCAACTGAAGAAACATATAGAAAGGGATTATTTATAGAGGGGGATGCAGACAGAACCAGCCACTGCAGGAGCCATAACCTTCCTGGGCCTACAGGGATAGGGGGAGGTGGGATCCAGCCCAAGGATTGCTGGAGCCAGGGAGAGAGAACCACCCAACTTGACAGGAGCTGTGACAAGGCATTGCCACTTCCAGAGCCAAGGCCAAGGCAGAGAGAGAAGAGGAATTCATACCAAATTCTCTCCTCCCACTTCTCATCTGCAGGTTCCTCTCAACTGAAATCCAAAGGGAAGGGCTCCAGGTGAGTCAGCCTCCAATAAAATGGATCTATGGGGAAAGGTTCTTGTGGACTAACCAGTGCAGCCTACAAAGGGAAAGACTGGGTGGTAACTTCACGAAACCGAAACCTGCACCCAGGAAGGAGATTTGAAGACTGAATAGGAATTAGCTAGATAAAGAAAACAATGAGACTGAAGGCATCTAGGTAAGAAGCTCTATTTCAGAGATCTGCCGCTGATAAAAAGTGTCTTTAAGGAAGCAGGAAGGGCTAAATCAGATCCTTAGAGACTGTGTATGCTTTACCCACTGTGAACTTGATCCTGGAAATCATGGGGAGACTTTGATGGGACTTCAACAGGGAACCACATTATACAGGACCAGGACTAAGGTGAAACTAATGAGGCACTTGCCCAGGCACAAAATATAAGAGTCCCAAAAATCTCAGTAATCAAGATAAGTAATATTGTAATGCAGTATTTTTTAAAAATCAAAATTAATACAAAAAGTACATGATGAACAAAATATCAAATTTTGAATAAAGGCAGAATCAATGTTATTGACTTGTCCTTTGTTATGTGCATAGTTAAATTAGCACAGTGAATGTAGTATAGAGAAGAATTTGTTCCCACCGAGAGCAAGGAAGTTAATCGGAATGCTGCTTTGATAGTCTAGCTCTGTGCTGTCCCCTATGGTAACCAGTAGCCATGTGCAGCTATTTAGCACTTGAATTAATTTTTTTTTCCTTTCTTTATTGAAATATAATAGACAATTAGTTGCTTGTATTAACATTGTACAATTCAATGAGTTTTTTGTCAATTGTAGATGGCATACAATAATATACCAGTTTCAGTTGTATAGCATAGTGATCAGAGATCTGCATAACTCATAAATCTAGTACCCCTCTTCCCTCTTACATATTTATGACAACATTACTATCTTCTGCATGCTGCACTCTACATCTCCATGTCTATTCTGCAACTATCCATTTGTACCTCTTAATCCTTTGTCTTTTTTTGTCCCCTCAACCTTCCTCCCATCTAGTATCCCTCTAAATATTCTCTATATCTGTGAGTTTATTTCCTCTTTTGTTGTTGTAGTTGTTGTTGATTTTGTTCTTTAGATTTCACGTGTATACAAAATCATGCGATATTTGTCTTTCTCTATCTGACCCATTTCATTCAGTGCAATACCCTCTAGACCCATCGAGGCAATATCTATTTCCAGCCTCTTCCTTTCAGTATGTGTGTCTTTTAATCTGAAGTAAGTCTCTTGTAGGCAGCATATGTAGGGGTCTTGCTTTCTTATCCATTCAGCCACTCTATCTTTTGGTTGAAGCATTTAATTTTTTTTTTCCATTTGAGGTACTTGTTGATAGGAATGTAGTTATTACCATTCTTGATTTTTTTTAATACATGTTTTTTTCTTCTTAAGGAAGTCCCTCCCAAATTGCCTGTAATTGTGGCTTGGTGATGATAAATTCCTTTAGCTTATTTTTTTTCTGGAAAGCTCTTTATCTCTTTCAACTCTAAATGATAGCTTTGCTGGATAAAGTATTCTTGATTGTAGATCCTGGGTTTTCATCACGCCAAATATTTTGTGCCAAGTTCTTCTGTTCTGCATAGTTTCTTTTGAGAAATCATTTCTTCAAATAGCTCTTCAATGTCTGTGTTTTTTTCCCCCAATACTCTTATGACAAGGGTATTTTTACATTGAATAGTGTTCCATAGGCTCCTTAAATTATTATTATAGTCTTGGCTTCTTTTTTCTTGCCATTCTGATTGGATGACCTTGGCTTTCTTATCCTCTACATAGGTCATTTGATCCTCTTCTTTATTCACTCTGTTTATTCCATTTAATATGTTTCTCATCTCAGATGATATGTTCTTCCTTTCTGACGGGTTCCCTTTTATAATTTCCATTTCATTTTTAAGGCTGTTTATCTCTTTGTTAAAGTTCTCACTAAATTCATCTATACTTTCCATAAGTTCATTGAGCATCTTTATAACCAGTGTTTTGAACTCTGCATCTGTTAGGTGGCTTGACTCCATTATTCCTGGATCTCTGTTCTGTTCTGTTCTTTCATATGGTCTGCTTCTTTGTCTTCCCATTTTGGCTGGCTTTCTATGTCTGTTTCTATGTACTAAGAAAAGCTCTTAAGTGTCCCAGTCTTATTAGTGCGGCTTTGAGTGGTAGGTGTCCAGTGGCACAGTTCTGAGAGGGGTTCAGCTGCAGGCCAAATTTAGCCCAAGCCTGTGCCTCTCCTGACCCACCTGTTAAGATTCAGGAAACAATCCACAGATGCTGTGCTTATAGTTTCCTCAAAAGGCCATACCAGAAACCAAGGCCAGCTGCCTCCAGTGTGAGTCTAGGCACTGCTCAGCAAGGGGCACCTGACTAAGTGAGGACATACCTGGATGTGGCTTGGCGTGGGCCATGAGTTGGGGGAGGAGGAGTCCCAGGGACTTCTCTGGGTGGAGGACCTCTGTTATCCAGTTTGATGAAGTCTCTGCTATGACGTCACTAACTCCACACACTGGGAGTGGGAGGACTCAACAGAGGAACAATGGATACCACCTCACTTCCGTGCAGCACGAGTCTCACCTCAACCTTAGTCTGACAATTCAGTGTCTCCCTATAGGTCCCTGGTGCCCCCTGGACAGCAAATCAGCACTGGTGCTCAGAGTGAGCAAGTTTGTCACCGTGAAAGTTTGCTCGTGGATGTGGCCCATTTAAGAGGCCTGTGCAGCTGCCGGCTGCTACTGCCACTGCTGCCTCAATTTCACTCAGCCACTGGACACCAGGCAGCCTTGGGTCCTCATCTCATCCTACCTTTTACCATTGCAGGCTGATTTCTTAGATTTCTTGCTAGTTGTATGGCAATTTTCCTTGCTGTTTACTTCTTGTTTGTCACAACTTTGATTTGGTCACCAGAGGGATGAACAGAGCCTCTATCATCTATGCCATTTTGGCCCTAGCACTTGAATTTTTAATTTCATTTCATCTTAATTTATTTTTTTTTAATTGACACTCAATTCAATGATTTAAAAACTAGTATGTTTGGAATAAGTTGGATACATGAATCTTTTTCCAACTATGGATTTTGTGAAATCTAATAAAGATCAGGTATTTTCTTTGAAAATTTAGCATTCAAATTGCAGTGGGCTATAAGAGTAAAAGATTTAGTGTAAGTTAAAGAATGTTAACTACTAATAATTTTTATATAATATTTACATTAATTGTATGTTAAAATGATACTATTTTGGTTATGTTGGGTTAAAATATATCCCCTAAATTAAATTCACCTGACTATCTTGGCTTTAGTGTGCCTGCTAGAAAATGTTAAATCCCAGGTTCTCATTCTGTTTCCATTAGCAGCACTGGGCTAGGTGGAATAAGTGCAGCAGAGTGATGGTGGGTGGGGCAGGTTTAGGAAACAAAGAAATGGAATTTGAGACCTGATGACTGCTTTGGCCAGGCTCCCTGGAAGCAGAGCCTGGGATGGAGATTCTCACACAAGCAATTTTTTGGGAGAGGGCTCACATGAACAATCTGCGTGGGAGTGAGAAAAGCAGGCCAAGGCAGAAGCTCTGAATACATGTGGTTTCAGGATAAGTCTGGCCTCAATCTGCACCTAGGTTAGATGGTAGTTAAGTTGCACCAGAGGATGTCCTGTCCACAGGTGACAGGGCTGGGCTGTCATGTCAGTCAATATTGGCCAGGGGTTTCCAAGGGTGAGGAAATACAATGCCCATAAGCATCTACAGTCAGCCGGCTCTCCTCAACCAAGAGCAGTCCTTCAGAAAAGAGTAGCAGGTATGAGCATCACCAGCAACCAGCCCTTGCGGCAGCTAAGGGACTGTTGTGCCAGCCCCAGAAAGGGGCACAATATCATTTCTACAGTGGGACTGAATAAAAGTAATGGTGCTCTGGTTTGCTGCCCTGGTTCCCTGCACCAAAAGAGGTACTATAGAAGGAATTTTAGGTTTAACACTAAAGATGAGGAGCTTTCTTTGTATATGTTAAGTCTGAGGTGCTTCTGAGCCATCCATGTAGGGATGTCTAGTAGGCCAGTGGACATGGAGATCTGAGCTGATGAAAGATGGAGAGAGTCATCAGCAGGAGGTTGCCCCTGAAATCAAAGACTTGGGTGAAGTGAATTGGAAAAGGTATCAGAGGAAGGGCAGAGACCTGGGGCCAGTACCTTAAGGAATGCTTTGTGTGTGGAGGAAAATAAAGAGAAAGTGGTCCCACGGAAGGCAAGTGAGAAGGAGGTGTCATGGTGGAGAGAAGGCTTAACAGATCTATACCTTCCAAAAAGTCGAGTGAGATCCAACAGAGAAAGCACTGGTGGTTTTGATACATGCAGTGGAAGCCAGTCTAACATGGCTGAAAAGTGGAGGTGTGGCAGGCCCTGTGGGACCAAATTCCACATCCACTCTTCCCTTATCCTTGATTAACAAACCTCCACTTTTATTCATGCAGCACAGCTCTGTCCAAAAACCCTGGTGATAAAGGAAAGAAAAGCAACTTAATGAGAGCAGAGCGTGCATGTGTGGCCAAGATGAACTGTTACAGGGTAGGGATGGTGAGAAGAGGCTGTCTGTTTTGAGTCATTGTTTGTAGAACAAGAAAGCTTGAGGAATGAAGACTGAAAGCATTACCTGTGAAAACCTATCTGAAGAAATGAAAAACATTAGGTGGGTGTTCTACCACTCTGGTATAGACAGCTTTCTTATCCTTGAGAATAAGATAAATGAACCATGTTACCCACAAGTGAAACACTTTTTGCCATCAAGAGCCCCCCTTATAGATGCAATGTCCTCTGGTCACTGTTAGCTAAAGAATACTTTTATTACCCTTTGCTGCCCCTGTACAGTTCCAGGGCTCCTTGGTGAATCTCCACTGAACTGGGGCTCTAAGCATTCCAACCCAGCCTGAAGCTCAGCCCCCATAGGAGTGCATGTGCTTTGTGCCTGGAAAGGCCCCTCATCTCTGCTCATTACCTGGTGTGCTGATAGAAACCCCTCTTTCCTATGTGGAGAAATTTCTCTCCTCTCCCTTTAAAAGACTAACATTCTCCTGTTGGAAACTCTGGTGCCATCTGCTTACTGCTACATTACCGAAAACATCTGTATGTAGGCAATAGAGCTTCAAAATGCAGTCTCTGCTAGTTAATTGGACTGTAACCAAGAACTGATGTAGATATTTCCTCTTTTTGGACATGTGTGTAATGGTTTAAATATGTTGAGTATTTCCTGCTTCCAATGACCTAATAAGCTGCATGCTAACCAGAGTATTCCATAGAGGTCAAAGAGAACTTTGGCAGGACAAAGATACCAGAATAATTAATATTCATTTTTCATTTGACAAGATATAAAATACTTATCTCTTCTGTTATAGGCAAAAATTTCCAAAATTTCTGGAAAAAAACACTTGTTCAGCAAGGCTTCTCTGTTCGAACATTTCAAGCATCTTTTTAATTTTAATTTTTTTAAAAGGATTAATACATCTTAGAAGGTGCCATAGGATTGGTAAAAAGTTTCGTACAGAAAAGCACCCTCTTCCCCCACCACTAATCTGCCATTTCTGCTACTGGTTCAGGTCAGGCAGTACACTCACCACAAGTTCAAGTCTGGGCATGCTTCTCCCCTGGGGGGAAAAATAGCACATGATTATACACATCAAATGTGTATTGATCACATAGGCATTGATTGAGACACAGTAGTAGAATAAATAAGATTTCCAATCCTTATGAAACTTACTTGCTAGTGGGAAGACTGTGAAAATGCCCTGTGTTGATAAATCTCAAAGGAAAGCTGGGGCTAGAGAGAAGAGGTAGGGTTCCACTTTATAGAAATCAGAATGAAGGAAGTGAGGAAAGGCCATGCAGAAGGGGAAAGGAAACAGTAGACCAATAGCCTGTTCACAAGAAATGGTGTTCATAGACCAAGTTCCCCCCGGATTCACAGGTTAAAAACCTTTCTTTAGGATTGACTTCAAACATTTCCTCGTATTTTGTGAGTCCAAAACAACTCTTTTTACCTATTACTATTGTTATTCATTCATTTGTCAAGATTTATTAAATGTCAAGTTAAAATGCCAGGCACTGAATTCACACTAAATAAGGTGCACCTTTCCCTCCCCCTCCCCCACCAACTCCCTCACGGAGCACACAGTTTAATGAGAAAGACAAACAAGTAAACAAACAAAATAAAAAATCATATATAGTTCCCAGAACAACCAGTAGTTACCAAGTGAACGGAAGCATTATTAATTCCATGGGATTTAATAGGTGATTTTTAAAAAAGGATTATTTCTTCATATAATTATCCTAAGCACAGTGTTAAACAATATAAATCTCATTGATTTTTAACATGCAATGTACATTGTGAATCTTTAAGTGGAAATTTTAATGTATAATGTTTCTTAAACTTATTAGACCGAGCACTTTCTTCACAGGGCATTTGTATTTATTAGCATGTATCTGGTAGCAAGAAACAGACAAACCAAAGAGGATGTAGATTAAACAATAGGGATTTGTGATCTTAAATAAAATGCTTGGTAAAAGCTCTAATTCTGTTATCCGAAGCTAGGAATTTCAGAACACTCCCACAGAGCAGTAGATATCTGAATACATGGGAGAGTTTGGGTCCACGATCAGAGAGAAAAAATCCAGAGAAGTGAACCCTGCATTTGAGATAGCTTTTACTCCAGAGCACTTGATTATTCTGGAAGAGGATACTAAGAGGGTAAAACCCCGAGAGGATCTTATTTTATTATTAGTTTCTAGTATACAGTACATTGCTTAAAAATGTATCAATCTCTCTGATTACTCTTTTTCTTCTATAGCTCTACATCTAGCCATTACATTACTGCTGACTTCAATCCCTATGCCTTGCTCCCCATCACTGTGACCATCTATCAACTACAAATTTGTATTTCTTTAACCCTTCTCCCTTTTCTTCCAACCCCAAATCCCCACTCCTCTGGCTATCACCAGATTGTCCTCTATATTTGTGAATCTGTTTTTGAGTAGTTTGTTCTTTTTTCCTTAGAATTCACATATAAGTGAAATCATATGGTATTCATCTTTCTCTGTCTGACTTATTTCACCCAGCATAATAACCTCTAGGTCCATCCATGTCATTGCAAATGGCAAGATTTCATTTTTATGGCTGAGCAATATTCCACTGAACATATGAACCATAACTTCTTTAATCATCTGTTGATGGGCATTTAGTTTGCTTCCATATCTTGTCTATTGTGAACAGTGCTGCCATGCACATAGGGGTGCATAGATTTTTACAACTTATGATTTTATTTATTTATTTATTCTGGATAAAAACCCAGAAGTGCAATTGCTGGGTCAAAGGGTAGATCCATTTTTAACTTTTTGAGGGACATTCAGATTGTTTTCCATAATAGCTGGACCAATTTGCAATCCCACCAACAGTGTATGAGAGTTCTCCTTTCTCCACATCCTCACTAACACTTGTTATGCTTTGGTTTATTGATGATAGCCATTTTGACAGCTGTGTGGTGATATCTCATTGTGGTTTTAATTTGCATTTATTTGATGAATAGTGACCTTGAGCATCTTTTCATATGTCTATTAGCTGCCCAGATTTCCTCTTTGGAGAAATATCTATTCAGGTGTTCTGCCCATTTTTTAAATGGATTGTTTGTGTTTTTGTTGTTGAGTTGTATGAGTTCTTTATATATTAAGGATATTAACCCATTATCAGATATATCATAAGTGAATATCTTTCCTAATTCAATAGGTCATCTTTTCATTTTGTTGATAGTTTGCTTAGCTGTGCAAAAACTTTTTAGTTTGATGTAGTTCCATTTGTTTAATTTTTTCTTTTGTTTCTCTTGCCCAAGAAGATATGTCCAAAAAGAAATTACTACTAGCAATATTAGAAATTACTGACTATGTTTTCTTCTAGAAATTTTATGGTTTGGGCTCTTACATTTAAGTCTTTAATCCATTTTGAGTCTATTCTTGTATACAATGTAAGAAAGTGGTCCAGTTTCATTTTTTGCATGTATCTGTCCAATTTTCCCGGCATCGTTTATTGAAGAGACTGTCTATACCCCACTGTATATTCTTGCATTTTTTGTTGTCTATTAAGTGAGTATATAGGTGTGTATTTATTTCTGGGCTCTCTATTCTGTTACATTTATCAATATATCTGTTTCATGTCACTACCATGCTATTTTGATTACTTTAGCCTTGTAGTATAGTTTGATATCAGGTAGTGTGATACCTTTAGCTTTCTTCTTTTTTTCTTCAAGATTTCTGTGGCTATTCGGGTCTTTTATCATTCCAAATAAATTTTAGGATTATCTGTTTTAGCTCTCTGAAAAAAAATGGCATTGGTATTTTGATAGGATTGCATTGAATCGATAGATTGCTTTGGATAGTATGGCTATTTTAAAGATGTTGATTATTCCTACCAATGAGCATGGGTAATTGCTTCCATTTATTTGTATCTTTTTTCAATTCTTTTTTCAATGACATAATTTTCTGAGAACAGGATTTTTACCTCCTTGGCTAATTTGATTCCTAGATATTTTATTGTTTTTGATGCAATTATAGATGAGATTGTTTTAGAAATTCTCTTTCTGAAAGTTGATCATTGGTGTATAATTACCATGACTTCTGAATATTAATTTGCATCCTGCTACTTTATTGAATTCATTGTCCAATTCTAAAGTTTTTTGGTGGACTCTTAAGGGTTCTCTGTGTATAATATCATGTCCTCTTGCAAATAATGAGAGTTTTACTTCTCCCTTTCCAATTCAGATACTGTCTATTTCTCTTTCTTGTCTGATTGCTGTTGCTAGGACTTCCAATATAATATTGAAGAGGAGTGATGAAAGTGGGCAACCTTGTCTCGTTCCTGATCTTAAGGAAAATGCTTTTTAGCCTTTCCTATGGTGTATGATGTTAGCTGTAAGTTTGTCATATATGGCCTTTATTATGTTGAGGTATGTTCCCTCTATTCCCACTTTGCTGAGAGTTTTTATCATAAATGGATGCCAGATTTGTCGAGCATTTTTTCTGCATCTATTGATATGATCATATACTTTTATCTTTTGTTTGTTAATATTATATCACATTAATTTGATTTGTGGATATTATATACCAACCTTGCATATTATACCAACCTTGTGTCCCCAAAACAAATCCAATTTGATCATGGTGTATGATATTTTTAATGTATCGCTGAATTCAGTTTGTTAATATTTGTTGAGAATTTTTGTATCAATATTCATAAGAGATGTTGGCCTACAGAGTGTGTGTGTGTGTGTGTGGTGGTGTGTGTGTGTGTGTGTGTGTGTGTGTTTGTAATGTTTTTAATCCCATTTTGGAATCAAGTTAATGGTGGCCTCAAAAAGGAATAGGAAGCCTTCCCTCCTCTTGAATTTTTTGGAATAGTTTAAGAGGAATAGGTGTTAACTCTTCTTTAAATGTTTTGATAAAATTCACCCAGAACTTTGGTTTCTTAGAAGTTTTTTTGATTACTGATTCTATTTTGTGGATGGCAATTTGTTTGGTTTCGATTTTCTGTTTCTTCTTGACTAAGTCTTGAGAGATAATATGTCTCTAAGGTATTGTCTAATTTGTTGGTGTATAATTGCTATGAGTATTTTCTTACAATCTTTGTGTTTCTGTGGAGTCTGTAGTTATTTCTCCTCTTTCGTTTCTGATTTTATTTATTTGAGTCTTCTTTCTTTTTCCCTTGATGAGTCTGGTTAAGGGTTTGTCAGTTTTGTTTACCCTTTCAAAGAAGTACTTCTGGGTTTCACTAATCTTTTGTATTGTTTTTATAGACTTTATTTTATTTATTTCTGCTCTGATCTGTATTATCTTTACAACCACTCACTTTGGGTTTTGTTTGTCTGTTCTTTTTCTAGTTTATTTAAGTGTAAGGTTAGAGTGTTTTCTTGAGCTTTTTTCTTGTTTCTTGAGGTAGGCCTGTATTGCTTTGCAATTTCTCTCTTAGCACTGCTTTCTCTGTGCCCCACAGATTTTGAGTCATTGTGTTTTTATTTTCATTTCTCTTTAGGTATCTTTTTATTTCTTCCTTGATCTCATTGTTAACCCATTCAATTGTTTAGTAGCATGTTCTTTAGCCTCCATGTGTTTGTGTATTTTTCAGTTATTTCTTGTAGTTGATTGCTAGTTTCATACCATTATGATCAGAGAAGAAAGTTGATATGATTTCCATCTTAAATTTACTGAGATTTGTTTTGTGTAATAACATGTGGCATATCCTGGAAAATGTTTCATGTACATTTGAGAAGAATGCATATTTTTTTTGCTTTGGGGTGGTTCTCTGAAAATATCTATTAAATCCATCTGGTCAAGTGTATCTTTTAGGTCTATTGTTTTCTTGTTGGCTTTCTGTCTGGAAAATCTATCCATTGGTGTATGTTAAAGTACCCTACTGTGAGTGTATTACTGTTGAGCTCTCCTTTTATGTCAGTCATTAATTGCTTTAGGTGCTCCTATGTTGGGTGTGTATATGGTTACTAGGATTATGTCCTCTTGTACTTATCCCTTTATCATTATGTTAATGCCTTCTTTGTCTCTTATTATAGCCTTTGTGTTAAAGTCTATTTTGCCTGATAAAAGTATTGCTTCTCCATTTTTTTTCATTTCCATTTGTGTGAAATGTTTTTTTCTATCCCTTTACTTTCATTCTGTTAATGTCAGTTGATCCGAAGTGGGTCTCTTGTAGACAGCATCTGTATCATTCATTTTCTTATCTATTCAGCTACTCTATGACTTTTGATTGGAGCATTGATCCATTTACATTTCAAGTGATTATCAATAGGTACATAGTCACTGCCATTTTATTACTTATATATATTTTTCTTTTTTCTCAGTCTTTTTTTTTTTTTTTTACTGAAGTTCCTTAACATTTCTCCTAATACTGGTTTGTTGCTGATGAATTCCTTGTTTTTTCCTTCTGGGAAACTCTTTATCTCACCTTCCATTTCATATATTTTTTTTTATTTTTATGGTTTTATTTTTAACTAATTAATTTTATTTTTTATGGTGATACTGGTTAACGAAATCCAATAAGTTTCATCTGTACACTTTAACAGTAAGGCACACACACACACACACACACATATACACACTGTGTGTTCACATCTCATAGTTAGATTTCTTCCTGTCACCATGTATGTGCTCCCCTTTTACTCCATCTACCTCTCCTCTCCCCCCATCCCTTACCCTCTAGTAACCACTAGTCTATTCTCCATATCCATGAGTTTCTGTTCTTTGTCCTGTTTGTTGTTTTAGGTTTATTTCCTGCATATAGTGATAGCATGTGATTTTCAACTTTTTCTGTCTGGCTTATTTCACTTAGCATGATTATCTCGAGGTCCATCCATTTGTCACAAATGACAGTATTTATCTTTCTTACAGCTGAGTAATATTCCATTGTATATATGTACCACAGCTTCCTTAGCCAATCATCTATTATAGAACACTTCAGTTGCTTTCATGTCCTGGCCACTGTGAAAAATGCAGCTATGAAAATCAGTGTTCAAATATCTTTTCAGATATGGGTTTTCAAATCTTTGGCTTAAATACCCAGTAAAAGGATTGCTGGATCATATGGTAGATCAATTCTTAGTTTTGTTTTGTTTTGTTTTGTTTTGTTTTGTTTGTTTTGTTTTGAGGAAACTCCATACTGTTTTTCCAATTGCAGTCCCACCAGCAGTGCTGAGGGTTTTTTTCTCTGCATTCTCTCCAACATTTGTTATTTACTTGTCTTGTTGATAACAGCTATTCTAACAAGTGTGAAATGACATCTCATTGGGGTTTTGATTTGCATTTCCATATAGTTAGCGATGAATGAATATCTTTTCCTAGGTTTGTTGGCCATTTATGTGTCTGCTTGGGAGAAGTATCTGCTCAGGTCCTCTGTCCATTTTTTGATTGGATTGTTGTTGTTGTTGTTGTTGTTGTTGTTGTTGTTTTGTTATTGAGTTATATGAGTTCTTTGTATATTTTGGACATTAGGCCCTTATCAGAGGCATTGCTAGCAACTATATTTTGCCATCCAGATGGTTGTCTCTTTACCTTGTTGACAGCTTCTCTTTTGCCATGCAGAAGCTTTGTAGCTTGATGCAATCCCATTCATTTATGTTTTCTTTTACTTACCTTGCCTTTGAGGTCAAATTCATAAATCCTCTTTAAGGCTAAGGTCTATTGGTTTAGTGCCTATGTTTTCTTCTATGCATGTTACCGTTTCAGGTCTTATATTCTGGTCCTTAATCTATTTTGAGTTAATTTTGTTGTATGATGATAGACAACAGCCTAGTTTTCATTTTTGTGCAGGTGGCTTTCTAATTTTCTCAGCACCACTTATTTAAGAGTCTTTCCCCTTTCCACTGTATGTCGAAAATTATTTGCCTACCTAAACATCGTTTATTTCTGGACTCTTGATTCTGTGCCACTGGTCTACTTGTCTGTTTCTCTGCTAATACCATGCTGGTTTGATTATCGTCACTGCAGTATAATTTGAAGTCTGGAAGAGTGATGCCTCCCAGACGTGTTCTTTTTTCTCAAGATGGCTTTGGCAATTAGGGCTCTTTTGTTCTATTTCTTTCAAGAATGCTGATGGAATTTTGATGGGGATTGCATTTAAATCTATATAATGCTTTAAGCAATATGGTCATTAAACTATGTTGATTCTTCCAATCCAAGAAACATCGAATATCTTTCCATTTCTTTGTATCTTCTTCGAACTCTTTTAAATAGGGTCTTATAGTTTTCATCATATAGGTCCTTCACATGTTTTGTTGGATTTATTCCTCGATATTTTATTATTTTTATTGGCAAATTCAAAAGGAATTATTTTCTACTTCTTTTTTCTGACAGCTCATTATTAGAGTATAGGAATGCTATGATTTTTGAACATTGATTTGTATCCAGAACTTTACTATATTTGTTTTTTTTCTAGTAGTGTTCTTGTAGAGTCTTTAGGGTTTTCTATATGGAGAATCATGTCATACAAAAATAGTGATAACTTGACTTCTTCGTTTCCTATTTGGATGCATTTTAATATCTTTCTCTTGTCTGATTGCACTGCTAGGAAGTCCAATGTTACGCTGAATAACAGTGGCGATAGTGGAGAGACTTTCTGTTCCTGATCTTAGAGGGAAGGTTTTTCGTTTTTCACCATTAAGTATAATGCTGGCTAAGGGTTTGTCATATATGGTCTTTATGATGCTAAGGTACTTTCCTTCAATACTGATTTTGTTAAGTGTTTTGGTCATAATGGATGCTGTATCAAAGGCTTTTTCTGCATCTATTGATATGATCATATGATTTTATTTTTTAATTTGTTTATATGGTGTTCACATTTATCAATTTATGTGTGTTGAACCATCCCTGAGCCCCTGGGAATAAAGCCCCCTTGATCATGTTTATATAATCTTTTTAATATACTGCTGTATTCAGTTTGCTAGTATCTTATTTAGGATTTTTGCTTCTGTGTTCATGAGATATTGGTCTGTAGTTTTATTTTTGTGTGTTATCTTTACTGGGATTTGATATCAGGGTAATATTGGCCTTATAAAATGAGTTGGGAAATATTGACTCCTCTTCTTATTTTTTGAAAATACTTCTACTTTTTGGTAGGTTTTTGATGATTACTTCAGTTTCTATACAGCTGGACAGTCTATTTAGATTTTCCAAATCTTCTTGATTCAGTCTAGGAGGGTTGTATCTTTCTAAGTACTTGTCCATTTCTTCTAAGTTATTAAATTTGGTGTTATTTACTTTTTCATAGTATTTTTCTATGATCCTTGTATTTCTGCAGTGTCTGTCATCATTTCTTCCTCTTTCATCCCTGATTTTGTTTATGTGTGTCCTTTTTCTTTCTTTTTTTTTTTTTTTAGTGAGTCTAGCCAGGAGTTTGTCAATTTTATTAACCTTCTCAAAGAACCAGCTCTTTGTTGTATTTGTTATTTCTATTGATTTTCATTTTCAATTTCTGCTCTAATTTTGATTTTTCTTTCCTTCTGCTGACTTGAGGCTTCATTTGTTCTTCCTTTTCTAGGTACTTTCTTTCTTTCTTTTTTTTTTAAGATGAAGAGTAAGGTTGTTTATTTGTGCTCATTCTTGTTTTTGGAGCTAGGAATTTAATGATATGAACTTTCCTTTTATTACCATTTTCGCATGTCTGAAAAGTTTTGATATGTAGTACTATCATTATCATTCATTTCTATGTATCTTTTGATCCCTCTTTTTATTTCTTCTCTGACCCAGTCATTCCTCAGTAGCATGTTGTTTAATCTCCATGTATTTGTTCTTTCTGCTTTCTTTTTATAGTTGATTTCCAGCTTCAAATCCCTGTGATCAGAGAATATTATTGGTATGATTCCAATCCTCTTATATTTGTTAAGGCTATCTCTGTGTCCCAGAGTGTGGTCTATCCTTGAGAATGTTCCATGTACACTAGAGAAGAATGTATAAGTAGCTGTTTGGGATGGAAGGCTCTGTAAATGTCAATTATGTCCAGTTGGTCTAATGTGTCATTGAAGTATGTTATTTCCTTATTGATTTTCTGTTTGGATGATCTGTCCATAACTGACAGTGGGGTATTTAGGTCTCCTACTATAATACTGTTTTAGTAATTGCTTTATATATTTTGGGGCTCCCTGATTGGAAGCATAGATATTAAGAAGTGTTATGTCTTCTTGGTGTATGTTTCCCTTTATCATTACGAAGTGTCCCTCAGTATCTTTCTTTACCTTTTTTTTAATTTTAAAGTCTATTTTATTTGATGGTAGTACTGCTACTTCCACTTTTCTCTAAATACCATTTGTTTGAAATATCATTTTCCACTCTTTCAGTTTGAGTCTATATTTTATCTTTGCAATTGAGATATCTCTCCTGGAGACAGCATATGGTTTAGGTTTTTGTTTTTCGATCCAATCTGCAACTCTGTGCCTTTTTATTGCTGAGTCCAGTCCATTTACATTTAGAGTGATTATTGAAAATGAGGTTTTCCTAGAACCATTTTATGTTTTTGCTTTATGGTAGCTTGGTATTTCCATTGCTTCCTTGTCTTGTGTTTCTGTTTTCTTTATTTTGATTGGCTTTTGTCGTTTTCCTCTAGTTCTCTTGTTTTATGTTATTACTTCAGGTCTGAATCTTCTGTTGTGGTTACCATTATGAATGTGTAAAAGATAGTTATATATACACAGTCATCCATTTTCTTTTGTGCATGCCTAATCTCCATTCCCTTTACAAATTTGGATCTTTGACTCCTCCCCTTTTCAGTTATGGTTATCTCAATTTATCCCTTATGTATGCTGAACATTCATTACTATCTCATTATAAACAATTCTTTTCTTATTATTTAAGCTTATAATGCCCTGTTCTTAGTAAGGATTGCACTCCTCTGTTTCTACTTGCTTGATAGTCACTTTCCTCCTAATTGCGTATTTCTTTTTCTTTTTCTTTTTTTTTTTTTGTCATTTTGTTTTAGGTGAGCTGACCCCTTTCAATATTTCCTGTAGTGCAGGCTTGTAATGGAGAATTCCCTCAATATTTTTGTATGTCTGGAAAAGTTTTAATTTCTTCTTCATATCTAAAGGAGAGCTCAGCTGGAATACATAATTCTAGGCTGGTAGTGCCTTTCACTTAATAGTTTAAATTATTGATTTCATTCCTTTATGGCTTATAAGGTTTACATTGAGAATCCGAGGATAATGTAATAGGTTTACTTTAAGTTACTGCTTTCTTCTCCCTGGCTGCCCTGAGAATTCTTTCATTGTCATTAATTTTTGACAACTTTATTACAGTGTGTCTTGGTGAAGGCCTTTTTGGGTTGAGATAATTGGGTGTTCTGTTGACTTCTTGAATTCCAAACTCCAGCTCATTCTTTAGATTTGGGAAATTTTCATCCATTATTTTGTCTGAAAATGCTTTTAATCCCTGATCTTTTTCCTCGCTTTCTCGATAATGCCCATTATTTCTCATGTTTCCTCTCCTGATAGTGTCAGCTAGTTCTTGAATTTCTCTTTCATTATTTTTTATTCTTTGGTTTCTCTCTTCTTCCTTCTGATGCATTTCTAAAATTTCAACTTCGATATCACTGATCCTTTCCTCCATTTGATCAACTCTATTTCCCATGCTCGCTATTTTATTTTTCTAACTCTTGCAATGTATTTTTGATCTTCAGAAGATCTATTCTGTTCTTTTTGAAGGTTTCAATCTCCTTGCTCTGCTCATCTAGTTGTTTTTTCAGTTCCTGAAATTGTTGATATGACTTGTTCTGGAACTCACTGAGTTTTCAGAAGTACTATCCTGAATCTCTGTCATTTAGTTGCATATTTCTATGTCTGTAAGTTTATTTTCTGAAGATTTTCTCTTTCTTTCTGAGATGACTTTTTCTTTCTGAGATGACTTGTCACCTTGGTTGTTCATGGTGTTAAAGGACTATTTCTTTGCGTGGGCATTGATGGAAGTGTATTCTGCTGTTTTTCAGGGAAGAATATTTATTATATAAAGGTCTCTCTTTAGCCTGCTGCAAAGAAGGCACTTTTCTTTTGGTTTCCAGTAGGTGGTGTCTAAGTGTCTTCGATCCTTGCTTTATATAAAGCTTTAAAAATACCTTTTTATTTTCTGATAGATGTTTAATCATGCTCACCACACTCAATTTCTGTCCCTGTAAGTGTTAACAACAGTTTCAGTAGCATTTTGCACAGATTCCCCTGAGGCTCCACGGTGTTCAGTGTCAGGGTTATGGGAGAGGGGCTTTCTGGGGTAGTCGTTGGGGGCTGCAGCTCAGCCTCAGTTTTGTAAACATGGCTGGTAAAAATTAACTGTTGTTTTTTCCGTGGTCTCACTTCTCTGCCTTCTGACCTAATGACTGGAACCTGCTGCCAGTCACAGAGAGCTCATAGCTCTCTCAAGCAGGTCTGTTCAGGGAGCTCGCTGCTTCTTTTTCCCCTCTCCCTCCTCCTACAGGGAGCTCTGGAGCCTGCAAGAGGCAGCTTCTTTGTTTCTCACAGTCCACTGCCTGACACCCGGGATTCTGACATCTGGTAGCTCTTATGCACAGATCCCACATTCAGATGTGCTGGTGTGCAGTTTGGGTGTATTTTGGGGTTTGAGTTTTAGATGTTGAGCTAATTATTGTTTCAAAGGGAGACATCTGTGGACATCTCTTATTCCACCATGTTTCCCTGTACTTGGTTTTAAAAGACTGATAGAAAAGTTTACTTTTAAAAATCCTAACAAATAAAATTGGAAATGAGGAAACGATGGGAACCACGTGACTTCTGACAGATGATGGGGTTCAGGACATACTACTCCATTATGATACCCTGGCAAACTGAATACTTTAAGCTGAAGGAGTTTGAGGAAATAGCGAAAGCAGGAAGGCCTCTCTGGCTGTCCAAGCCTTCCTCTTGAAGCAAGTCATAAGACCTTCATGAAGATGCCCTCCCTACACCTGAAAAAAAGTAATATCCTTATATACAGGATAGATACCAAGAAGAATCAAAAACAGGCCTTGTTAATTTTCTCTCAGTTTACTACACTTACTCTTACTCTTTGTCCTGTCATACCTTTGTACAACTGACCACTCTTCATCAAACCTATCAGAAACAGCACTGAAGTTTAACCATTTCTTTAGGTCTTCATATTTCTTATGAAGTCTCCTGTGTCGTGTAAAACTTATATCAAACAAATGTGTGCTTTTCTCCTGTTTAATGCCTTTTATTTTTTAATTTTCAGACCCGACAGAGACCTTAAGAGGACCAAGGACAATTTTTCCTCCTACTAATAAGACCCTATCAGTAAAAGTGAGGCAAGTATTCAGAAAAACAAAAGGGTAGGCAGAGTTTGGAGAAAATTTAACATAGGTTCAAAGGAAAGTGAAAGTGACATCTCAGGATAGCAGAAAGTGAGGTGAGAAAAGCTTTCAGCCTGGGAACCCCACAGCTAAGTCATTATTTCCTGAACAATGCTGGCACTTATAGCTAAAGACAGGTTTCGTACTAGGGTATTTACATTTCCCTGCTTCCCTAAATTGAAAGGGCTGTTATATACAACTAGCCTTAGAAACATGCTTTAAAAACGAGATGTTGGACTTACTAGAGAAAACATTAAATCAGTTATTTTAAGTACATGGGAAAACTAAGGAAAATCAGGTCTAAAGAATTAAAGTATAAAAATGAATTTCACCAAAGAGAGAAAGAAAGTAATAAGTTAGTTTTATTAGCTATAACAAATTACCACACACTTTACTGGCTTAAAAAAAAAACAAATTTATTTTTTTTACAGCTCTGGAAATCACAGGTCTATAGTGGGTCAGCAGGGCTGCATTCCTTCTGAAGGTACTAGAAAGAATCTGTTTAATTCCTTTTTCCAGTTTTTAGAGACCACTTGCATTCTTGTCTCATGGCCCCTTCCTCCACCTTCAAAACCAACAGTGTAGCGTCTTCGCACCTCTCTCTCTCTCTCTCTCTCTTCTCTCTCTCTCTCTCTCTCTCTCCTCTCTCTCTTTTCTCTCTCTTCTCTTCTCTTTTTCCCTCTTTCTCTCCCTCTCTCTCCTCCCCTCTCCTTCCCTCTCTCCTCCATCTTTCCCTCTCTCTCTCTGCTTCCATTATTACATCTCTTTTCCTCCTTCTGGTTACATTGGGCCCATCAAGATAATCTAGAATAATTTCCCTATTCAAGATCTTTAACTTAATCACACTTACAAAGTCCCTTGGCTATGTAAGGTAATATATTCAAGATTATAGGGATTAGAATGTGGGTATCTTTAGAGGCCTGTTATTCTGCCTACCACAATCAATAAAGAGATAGAAAATATTTTTAAAAAACAATTTAAATTATGGATTTTAAAGTACAGTAACTAAAATAAAAATTGCTCTTGAGAGCATTGTTAAAATAAAAACAAATGCAAATCAATCTTGAAAATTCCCTAGGCTGACAAAACCAGTTTAGTCATGTAAGCAAAGCTTAATTTAGCTTATTTTGCAAGACTAACTTGACATTGGTCATTTCTTGCCTACATCTCTTGAAATCATAAGCAAAACTTGAACTGTTTCTCAAGGTTGATACGAGGTGACCATTGACCAATTTCCTATTGCTTAAGAATATTCTAATATTATAACCAATCACTGTGGAGAATAAACAGTCACTGCTTTCTCATTATATAAGCTGTTTTATAACAACATTCCCTGAGCTTCATTTCATGTTTTGGGTTGAGTGCTCCTGGTTTGGAAAACCCCTCTTTTAAATAATGCACAATAAGGTTCATTATTATTAATTTTGGTGTTTCATTGGCTTTTTAATATTATTTCTGAACTTTTGACCATCTCAAAACATATTTGAGCTAGCATTAAAAAAATCACTGAACTTGAATTTAACCAATTTTGAGATTATCTGAAGATTAAAAAAAGAAGGCAACAAAGAGTCACAGAGATCTGTGAGATACCATCAAATGTACCAACATAGGCATAAAGAAAGAAAGAGTAAAGAGAGAAAGAGAAAAAGAATATTTGAAAAAATAATGGCTGAACAATTCACAATATAATTAAAAAATAATAATTGACACATTGAAGAAGTTCGACAAACTCTAAGTAGGATAAACTCAAAGAAGATTTATACCTAGAAACATTACAATCAAAGTGTTAAAAGCCAAAGGGGACCAGGGTTGGGGGGAAATCTTGAAAGCAGTAAGGGAAAAGTGACATATTATGTGTGATGAATCTTCAATAAGATTAAGAGCTGACTTCTCATTAGAAACTATGGAAGGAAGTGGAATAACACTTTGTTGCTGAGATTATTAACAAAAGATTAAAAACAAAGAATTCTTTTATCTTGCAAAATTTTTCTTGAAAAAAGAGAAATTAAAACAGTCTCAGAAAAAAATAAAATAATGAATTTTATTATTAAAGACCTGCTCTGCAAGAAATATTAAAGGAGTTTTTTTTCAAACTGAAATGAAAGAATACTAGAAAGTCAATTCAAACCCACATGAAATAATAAACAGCACTGGTAAAGATTACCACATAAGAATATATTTTTTAAACTATAAATGCATTTTCTTTTGTAAAAATTTTCTCCTTCTATCTTATTTAAAAGCAATAATTATAAAGCTGTGCTACTAGTCAAGAGAGTGAAAAACAAGTCACAGAATTGGGAAGAAAATTTGCAAATTATTTATCTGTTAACAACCTAGTTTCTATAATATATAAAGAACTCTTACAATGTAACAACAAAGAGACAAGTAATCCCAATTGCAAATGGGCAAAGGATTTTAATAGAATATTCTCCAAAGATGATTTACAAATGGCCAGTAGGCACATGAAAAGATCTTCAACATTACTAATAATTAGGTAAATGCAAGTCAGAACCATAACTTCATACTCACTTGGATGGCTCTGTGTGTGTATGTATATGTGTCGGTGAGGATATGGAGAAATTAAAACGTCATACATTGCTTAGTGGGTTGTAAAATGGTACAGCCACTTAGAAAGCAGTTTGATAGTTACTCAAAAGGTTAAACATAGAGTTACCATATGACCTAGCAATTCAACTCCTAAGCATAAACCTGAGAGAAATGAGAACAATGTTTACATAAAATTGCATACAAATGTTTTATAGACATATTATTCATAATAGCCAAAAAGTGGAAACAATTTAAGTGTTCAACTGAATAATTGATAAATAAAAGGTGATATATCCATACAAGGGAATATTATTTTGGCAATAAAAAGGAATAAAGTACAAGTTTCCTTAACAAATGGTGTTTGAAAATCTGGGTATCCACACACAAAAGATAAAGTTAGGCCTTGTCTTACACCATATACAAAATTAACTCAGAATGGATTAAATCAAATGGATTAAAGTGTAAGATCTGAAACTATAAAATTTCTGGGAAAACATAGGGGGAAACTTCATGACACTATTATTTGGCAATAATTTTATGGATATAACATCAAAAACACAACAAAAGCAAAGGACAGATAAATGGAACTACAATCAAGCCTTAAAAATTTTTGCACAGCAAAGGAAACAACAGAGTGAAAAGGAAACTTATGAATGGGAGAAAATATTAGCAAGCTATATATCTGATAAGAGTGACATCCATAATGCATAAAGAACTAGAAGTCAACAACAAAAACAAATAACCTGATTCCAAAATAGGCAAAATATTTAAATAGACATTTCTCCAAAGAAAATAGTAATGCTCAATAAGCAAATACAAAGGTACTCAATATCACTAATCACAGGGAGATAAAAAATCAAAAACCACATTGAGATATCATTTCATACACCTTAGGATGTTGACTATCAGAATAAAAAATAAAAAAAAGAAAATTACAATTTGTTTGCAAGGGTATGTAGGTATTAGAACACTTGTGCATTGCTGGTGGGAATGTAAAATGTAAAAAGGTACAGGCATTATGGAAAACAGTATAGAGATTCCTCAAAATTAAAAATAGAATTACCATATGATCCAGCAATCCCACTTCTTGTTATAGATTGAAAAGAATTGAAACAAGCTCTAAAAGATGTATTTGCATACCCATTTTTATTGCAGCATTATTTACAAAAGATAAGAGATAGCAGTTACCTAGATGTTGACTATAAATGGATAAAGATTGTGATATACACATAAAATGGAATATTATTGGGCCTCAAAAAAATTCTGTGATGCTTGTTTTACAACATGAATAAACTTTGTTTATTATGCTAAGTAAAATGGCCTAATCACAAAAAGATAAATACTGCATGATTCCAATTTATAAGGTAACAAAGTAGTCAAACTCTGAGAAATAGAAAGTAGAATGGTAGTTGCCAGGGGTTGAGGGAAGAAGAAAATTGTTCATTGAGTATAGAGCTTCATTTTTGCAAGACGAAAAATTCCTAGAGATCTTTTGCACCACAATGTGCATATAATTGACACTATTGTATTATACACTTAAAAAATGGTTAAGATGTAAATTTTATGCTGTGAGTTTTTCATTTTAAAAAACAACAACAATAATAAAAAGACTAAGAACTGATTTTGCTATAACATGGAATGAACCTTGAAAAACTTTCTGCTAAGTGGACAGCCAGACAGACTACCTCGTATGATTCCATTCAAATAATCCAGATAAGCAAATTATAAAAAAGAAACACAATGACGGTTGCATAGGACTCGGGAAGATTGAAAGGAAAGAAGAGTGACTTCTAATGGGTCTGGGTTTTTTTTTTGAGTTATGGAAAATGTTTAAAAATTGATTTGTGGTAAAGATTGTACAAAATCTGTGCACAAATTAAAGCCATTACGTTTATACTTTAAATGGTAATTTTATGGGTATGTGAGTTATAAGTTTCAAAAGCTATTAAACAAACAACAAAAAGAGAATTGAAGTGGTGAGATTAATATCGCATTAAAATGGAATTTAAGGAAAAAATAGCACAGATGATAGAGGCTCTGTTCATCCCTCTGGCAGTCAAATTCAAGTTGTGACAGAATAAGGAGCAAACATCAAGGAAAATTAACTGGAATCTAAATGAACAACCATGAAACAAGGGAGAATCCATAAAAAGAACCTGCAACTGCAGAATGGTAGGACAGGATGAGGATGCAGGGCTGCCCAGACCTGAGTGGCTAAGTGGGATGCAGGCGGTGGCAGGTATCTCTTAAAGGGGCCACGTTTCGCAGCTGGACATTCATGATAGAACGCTCACTCTGAACACCAGCCGGCAGGTTGGCTGCATAAGGGGCACCAGGGACTTACAGGGGGACATGAGTTGTTTGAGTGAGAGCCCAGGAAAATTCTCTTCTGTACAGAAGTGTGGGCGGTATCCATTGTTTCTCTGTTGAGCCCTCCCCATCCCAATGTGTGGACTCAGCACTGCCATAGCAAAGACCTCGTCAAAGACTCTCCTTCAGAAGTTGCTCTGCCCAGAGGATTCCCTGAAACTTCCCCAAATCCAACTCACGGTCCCACCACCAAGCACAGGTGTGTCCCTCACTTAGTCAGGTGTCCCTTGCTGAGCAGCACCTAGATTTACACTGGGTAGCAGCTGGCTCCTCAGTTTCTGGTGGGCCTTTTGAGGCACTATAAGCACAGCATCTGTGGATTGCTGGCTGAATCTTAAAGTGGCTCAGAGTGGCACAGTCTTGGGCTACGTTGGCTTACAGCTGAACCCCTCTCAGGACTGTACCAACTCACTGGACACCTACCACACAAATTCACACTAATAAGACTAGGAGATTTAAGAGCTTTGCTTAATACATAAACAGACAGAGAAAAGCAGCAAAATGGGAAAACAAAGAAATCAGACCATATGAAAGAATAGAACAGAACAGAGATCCAGGAATAATGGAGTCAAGCAATCTAACAGATACAAAGTTCAAAAACACTGGTAGAAAGATTGCTCAGTGAACTAATGAGAAGTGCATGTGAATTTCAGTGAGAACTTCAAACAGAAATTTTTTAAAAAACATAAAAATGAAATAGAAATTAATAAAAGGGAACACAAGACAGAAATGAAGGACATATTAATCTGAGATGAGAAGTATATTAAATGGAATAAGCAGAGTGAATAAAGAAGAGAATCAAATGACTATGTAAAGGATAAGAAAGCCAAGGACACCCAATCAGAATGGCAAGAAAAAGAAGCCAAGACTATAATAATAATTTAAGGAGCCTATGGAACACTATTCAATGTAAAAATATCCTTGTCATAAGAGTATTGGTGGGGGGGGGGGGGTGGTGGGGAACACAGACATTGAAGAGCTATTTGAAGAAATGATGATGGAAAACTTCCCTCACCTGGTGAATGAAATAGACATCAACCCAGGAAGCTCAGAGAGTTCCTGAAGCCAGGAACCAAAGAGGCCCACACCAAGACACATCATAATTAAAATGCCAAAGGTTAAAGACAAAGAGAGAATCTTAAAAGCAGCAAAGAAAGCAGTTTCTTACCTACAAAAGAGCACTCATAACACTGGGAGCTGATTTCTCAAAAGAAACTATGCAGGACAGAAGAACTTGGCACAAAAATATTTGGGCGTGATGAAAACCCAGGATCTACAACCAAGAATACTTTATCCGCAAAGATTCATTTAGAAGCTGAAAGAGATAAAGAGCTCCCGAAAAGAAAAATAAGCTAAAGGAATTTATCATCACCAAAGCCACATTACAGGCAATGTGGGAGGGACTTCTTTAAGAAGAAAAACATGTATCAAAAACAGGAATCAAGAATGGTAATAACTACATTCCTATCAACAAGTACCTCAAATGGAAAAAGTATTAAGTTCTCCAACCAAAAGATAGAGTGCTGAATGGATAAGAAAACAAGACCACTACATCGCTGCCTACAAGAAACTTACTTCAGATTAAAAGACACACCATACTAAAAGGAAGGAGGCTGGAAATAGAATTGCCTTGTTGGATCTAGAGGGTATTTCGCTGAATGAAAGTGGGTTAGATAGAGAAAGACAAATATCACATAATTTCATATACATGTGGAATCTGAAGAACAAAATCAAACACAACAAAAAGTGGAAATAAACTCATAGACACAGATATGTTTTTGAGAGCTACTATTGGAGGGTTTGGGGGAAGGCAAAAAATGACAAAGGGATTAAGAGGAAAGAGTTGATAGTTGAGGAATGGACCATAGAGAATGTAGAGTGGTAGCATGGGAAAAATGATTAATAATGTAATAAATATGTAAGGGGAAAGAGGGTTACTAGATTTTAGTGGGTGATCACTTTGTGAGTTATGTGGATCTCTGATCACTGTGCTATACAACTGAAACTAGTATATTATTTCTATGCCAACTATAACTGGGAAAAAACTCATTGAATTGTACAATGTAAATACAAGCAACCAATTGCCTATTATATTTCAATAAAATGAAAAATAAATAAATTAATGGAATTTAAGATAAAAAATGTTACTAGAAACAAAGAGGATATAAACATGATAAAGGTTGAATCCATCAGTGTAACATAAGAATTATAAAACATGCACTAAGAGAGTCCACAAATATATGAAGCAAAAATGACAAAAATTAAGAAAGAAGTAGATAATTTGAAAACAATAGTTGAGATTTCCATCTAATAATTTCAATAGCGCATAAAATAACTAGGAATAAATTAAAAAGAACATAGAAGACTTAGACGTTATAATTAATTCTAATAGACATATATTGAATACTTCACACATTAAGAGCAAATGAACACAGGTTTTTAAGAGTAAGGGAACATTCTCCAAGATAAACATATGTCTAAAACAAGCTTCAATAAATTAAAAGGATTGCAATCATACAAATATATGGTCAAGTACAATTAAATAAAATTAGAAATCAATAAAAATTAGAAGGAGATGGAGAGGGGTCACAATGGGTGGACTGATAAGGCAGGATTTGCTTCCTCTCAGGACTACATCAAAATTACAATCAAATTATAAAATAATCAGTATGGAGAATCACCCAAAATTAGCTCATCATAAACGTACATCCGATGATATAAAATAAGAGTCACATTGAGAGCAATAAGAGGGACGGACATGCAAAATAGGCTGGTCCTGCCCTGTACATGGGCAGTGGAGCACTGAGAGGGAAAACATAGCTGCAGAGGCTCACTGAAAAAAGAGATGGGTCCTAGCTTCATATGAGGGCTCCTTAGCTCAGGGTCCTCAGCCCAGGGAAGAGGAGTTCCCACAATCTGACTGTAACAAATAAGTGGTGGATTCTGGACATACGGGTGAGAAGAAAGGAAACTGAAATCCCAGATGCCCCACTTAAAGGCCACTCACAGATTCACTTGCACAAGGATATGTACTCTGGGCATCTGTGCGGGGCCAGTGGACTCAGGAGGCTTCAAGAGACATACAGGGAAAGACTGCGTTGTATGGTTCAGAGCAAGGGCTAGAGAGAAAGATGCCTTTGTTCCTTTGTCAGGCTCTGCTCCAAAGCAGACTACAGACCAGGCCCCATCTTATTTGTGTTGAAACTCTCCACCTGCACACTCAATTCAGAAGCTGCCTTGGCCGAGAGATTGGGCCACCACAAACCAACCCAAAATTGCTCAGGGCAGCCCATGGCCAGAAAACCACTCTGTCCTGCCTCTTTGTGGAGCCATGCATTCTGCTCAGGCATCGACCATGTCTACCACTGTGCAAGCATTTCAGGGAAAAGTTTACTGGCAGATCACTACGCAGCAATGAACTATTGTATGGCTTAGAGAATCACAAGGATCAGTGGACCCATCACAGATGGAACTGGTCTTGCAGCAACCTATGACTTTTGCAGGAACCCATGGACTCAGAACTGGCAGCAAATCTGATGCTGTATCAGCCCGATGGCCCCACATCTCCTTGAGACTACTCCTACCCAACTCACAAATTACCAATGGAAGCCTGTTTTCAGGCAGCAGCCCACCCTGTGCTATTTCTGTACCTGGGACATAAATTCACACAAACAACAGCACTCAGTTTTTGCAGCCCATGCAAAGCCATGAATCCTGGGAGAGACTTTTAGTGGCAGGCCACAAACTCTGCCCCAAGCTGCCCCCAAGCTACAGTATTCTTGAACATATCTCAGGTGTGTTCAGGCCCAAGGCAGGCAGTTGTTGGCTTTACTGCAAACTGAGACTTATACAGGAAGTCAAAGACACAGTGTTGGCTGAAAACTGACACTTCAGTGGCGGGGAAACTCCTCAAATATATCTGGTGATTCTCTGGGTCCCTGCACCACCCCAATCATGTAAGCACCAAAGGTACTTCTAGTAATTGAGTCTTTAGGCAACTGACAGGCAGCCTCAAACCTTGTAGTGCATGGTCCTTCTGCTAAACTACCCGAGGCTCAGTACTAGGGGAAACCAAACCTCACCTTAAAGCATCTCTCCACTTACCTATAGATCTAGCCATAGGCAGCACAATTATGTGGATCTTTGTAAGCTCCCACCAGGTAGCGCCAAGCAATTAAAGGCAATAGCTGATGTGGCTCACCAGTGAGCCCTCCCAAGGGGCCAGAAAACTAACACATTCAGAGGCTGGCATCAGATCACAACAGAGCAGCTTCTGACTATCCCATGTGTGATTCACTCAAAGGTGGTTTCAACAAGTAAACAAACCTCCTAGGGCAAAATCTTTACTCTATGGGGCCAGTCATCACACCGCAACTATACTCTGTGGTATGCCAATTCTCAAGTTAGGCAACCTGAGAATAAATCCTCATCCATGATGTGCTAACAATCAATAAAGGATTAGTTATAAGAGGAAGACCATAAAAATCCACACAAAAACATGTCCAGAGCCCGTTGATTCCATGTATCGGTTTTTATGTCAGTGCATGACATAAATATTTCCGGCATTTGTCTACCATGCATGCTTGGAATCCTAGCACATAAATCAATGACAATGGAGACAGTTTAAGAAAAAGGAAGAAAAAATTTTACATAGTTTGCATTCTTCTTAGTTTTCAAAGTACTCTTTTATTTTTCTTTATTTTTTTCACAATCTATGATATTGTTAGAATATTATTGGCAGCCAAAAAATGATAGTTAAGTAACTTGCCATGGTTAAATGTTGTTACCACAAGCCATGTAGGTTATAGGTAAAAAGATCAGGATTTAATGTCCAAGTCGCCTGAGCCAAATTTTTATTTTTTGCAATAAATAGATAGAAATCTGCCCTGAGAGAAGTAAGAGTCTGAAGCTGGAAATTACCATGCCACATTTCTACCCGCACACTCAATTGGTGCTGTGTTCCTGAGGGATGTATTTCTACAGGTGCATAGATAAAACACATTACAGTTAGGTACTATTTATGTAGAATGCAGTCTTTCCCAGTCTCCCGCACTTCATGATAATAATAACATTGCAAGTTCTGTCTTCGGCCATTGTTGGTTACTAAGCACTTTCAAAAACTGTCCACACATGGCTTTTTCTTCCAGTCAAAATGGAGTAATAGGAATTGGATTTGCCTTTTTCCCCATAACAACTAAAAATCTGGACAAAAAACACATGGTTTTCAAGACATTGGACATCAGGCAATGGAGAATAGTTATTCTTGGGAGATGGTGAAGAAAAGAGGTGAGTCCTATGATTGCCTAGCTTATACTACCTAGAGAGAGTGTTCAGGCTGTGATGCAGAACAGGTGAACACAGGTAGTGTCCCTGAGTTGAGGAGCAGTTAGGAGTCTGAGGAGTCAGGCAATTAGTCAACTAGTCAGCTAGACAAGAATTGGGCAGAGATAGGATTCAAAGCAGATAGAATTCTCAAGGCAGAATATCAGAGAAGAGATTGCTACACAGAGAGATAACTAGAAATCTGCAGAGGATTTCCTCAAAATGTAGCTGAGATATGCAGATGTGCAAGAGGAAACACCTAATGTTAATTTGAAGATAAAGAACCTTCAAAGCAAAACCTGAAAGATCAAACTCTTCCCAAGTAATTTAACCAAGTCCATAAACAAAACTCAAAATTCTCAAATATTTAAGGAATACAAAAATATCTGGCACCCAACATGGTAAAATTTATAATGTCTGACATGAAAAATTATCAGACATGCAAAGAAGTAGAAAAAATTCAATAGAAACTGACCAGAAATTACACTAGTGATAGAACTAGTAGCTAAAGATATTAAAATAGTTATTATAGCTATAATCTATGTGATCAAGAAGCTAAAAGCAAATGTAGCATGTTAAGTAGAGACATGAAAGGTGTGTGTGTTTGTGTGTGTGTGTGTGTGTGTGTGTGTGTGTGTGAGTGAGAGGAGAGAGAGAGAAAGAGAGAACTGAACTTCTAGAGATGAAGACTAAAATTATTGAAACAAGAAGAAATATTCTGGATGGAATTAATTACAAATTAGATACTACAGAAGGAAATATTAGTTAATCTGAAGACATGGCTATAGAAACTATGAGATGCAAAATGAGAATGCAAAAGGAAAACTAAAAAATTAATGGACAGAATATCGGTAAGCTATAGAACAATATTAAGCCATCTAATATACATATAATTGGAATCTCCAAAAGAGAGATGAGAGAGTGGAAAGACTGAAAAAACTTTTGAAGAAATAATGGACAAAAGTTTTCCAAATTTGATAATACAATAACTCATACCCTAAAAAGCTCAATGAACTTCAAGCACAAGAAATATGGAAACATCATAATGAAATTTTTAAAACCAGGAATAAGGAACACACGTGATATACATGTACCTGAAATAATATCCACATAATGAAGGACTCTAAGCAAAGGTCAGAGATTGCTCACAACAATCTAAGTAATTGTGTTGAAACATAATATAAGAATGAAAATAATTCAGTGGCCTGCAAACTCTAATTTAGTAGATCCATCTGTCTAACAGATTAGATAATCTCTGTTTACAAAAAAAGGGGAGGGGGAAAGCTGTAAAGGAAAACATTCTTTTTTATTTTCTAGGGTATAAAAATTAAAGCAGTGTTTTTCAAATTTTGGTGTTTATGGGGACATACTCTACTACATTTTGAGTCAATATGTCAAGGACAGGCTCAAGGAAAAAGCATGTTTTCAAGCACTTCAGGTGATATTTTGTGAGCATTTATTGATGGAAATTAGAAAACTCCTTCACTGAAAAATATTCACAAGCAGAGGTAGTAAGGTGCCCACTTATATTATATCGTATAAGGTACTTGCATATAGAATATCAAACTATCCCAATTGCCACAATAGCAAGATTGAATGACTGCCCCCTTTTCCCTCTGAGTTTGCTGAGCTAAAGTTCGGGTTGTTTGCAGAGTAGTAGGAGGATGCTCCACCTAATGCTCACTCACGTGTTTCAGGTCATCCATGGGGTCGGTGTGAAGGCTTCCTCAGGGCATCCACAAGCGCTGTTTTCCAGGACACAAATTTTCTGTTGTTATCTGCTTGCTGCTGGGCAGTTCATTCCTTGACCTAGGGGGATATAAGAAGCTCCATCCCTAGAGACCAGTGGCTCAACTTTTAATGAGAAAGGGGAAGGAAAAAGAGCATCTGGATTCAACTTCTCCCCAAACCATGGAAAAGGTAGTCCAATTAATAGAAGATTGCAAAACACCTAACAAGTGTGTAACGGCTCTCTTGAGAGTTGGCACTTAACAGCGAATGGTCTCAAAACGTTTACTAAAAACTGATAAAGCTGATGTCACTACTGCTGTCTCTGAAGTAAACTCCAGCCCCTGTGAGTTCTAGGAAACACCAAAAACGAGAATATGGAGCCCGCCAGAAGCGTTCAGATCAACACGCAAAGGAAAAAGAGGAGATAAAAGGGCCAGGGACAGACAGGAGGAAAAAAAAAAAAGGTGGGAAAAAAGGAAAAATTTTACCCACCTAGAAATACAAACTATTCTAGAAAGTTTAGATTAGGAAATAAAGAGGGTATGGGGACGGATTATGCTGAGTCAGGAGTTTGTCTCTCTTCCCAGGGGAGTCTGCTAATAGAGGCACCAGGGCCTCCCCTTTTCCTCTTATTAGCCAGAGACAGAAACTAAAAACAGAGGCTTCAGGTGGCTAAAAGTCTATAATAGAAAGAGAGAGGTGGGAGAGGAAGGGAAGGAAGAAAGGAGAGAGACACAGAGAGACAGAGAGATAGAGAGACGATCTTAAATAAAGTGGAGGGAAAGTAACTAAATAAATTACACATAAATAATATAATTAAAAGAAAGGTCCATAATTTGACTCATTGGAAATCTAAATTTCTTTACTAAAATTTACATAACATTCTATATAGTAATTATATGTAAAACAAATATATAATAAAATTATATACTAAAAAATTTACACAAAAGATTAAAAGGGTGCTGATTGACTTTTGTGCCTCTCCAAAATAGGTTTTAAATTAAATTTAGCATTTGCTAAAATGCACCAGTTGACAAAATGTCACAGGCTTAATAAATTCTGAGGCTCAAAATTATAGTTATACCTGTGAATGCCACTAAAATTAAAGACAATCTTAAAATCTTAAAAATCCTATAATCTTAAGAAAATCCTATAATCTTAAAGAAAGTAGCTAAAGATAGAGAAAATAGGTACACCTCACTTATATAGCCTTGCCTAAATTTCCTATATTCATAATACAGATTGCCCTAAAATATCCCATATTGGCCATGGGTTCTATAATACATACATAATGAATAACAAGTTAAAATTAAATAAGTCTTCTATGGCCATGCCACCCTGAATGTGCCCAACCTCGTTTGATCTCAGAAGCTGAGCAGGGGCGGGCTGGTTAGTATTTGGATGGGAGACCACCTAGGAATACCAAGTGCTGTGGGCATTAAAAAAAAAAATTAAAGTAAGTCTTTGGTATTTAGAATTTGCTTGATAAAATGGGATTCCTACAGACTCTCAGTTTAAGATAGTTAATATAACTCAATGTAAAAGAATTGATTGCATAAACAGGGCTTTCCAAAGATTAAAACTCATTACAGTATATAAAACCTTATTAATAAAGGAATGATTATCCTTATAGCCTCTCCATTTGACAGCCTAAGTTTGCCTGTTATTATACATGGAAAAATAAATGGTGCCTTATGTTTGATGACTACAACAACATTAATGCTGTGATACACATCCCTTCAGACCTGTACCCAACATCTGATGTTATTAAAATTCCTGATTCTCTCCAACAACCTGTAAATATTTTCTTATAGATTTGGTTAATATGTTGTGTTTATTGATTGTTTCAATGCTTCTTAGCTGTAGTTTGCCTTCATCTCTGAAGGGACCCAATACTCTTTTTTCCAGGTTTCCTACAGGGCACATTCATAGCTATGCCATCACATGCAATCTTTACAGGTAAGATCTGCAAAGATCCACCTTTGTCCAGGAACACAGGTATGGCATTACGTTGAGGATATCCTCTTCCAAGGAAATTCATTCGACACACTCATTATGGACATGTCATCCAACATCCTTTAGTCTTTTCAGGTTCTGGTGGTACATATTCTTCCTTTACAAATTTTACTTCTAAATTAAAGACAATAGTTATTCTTGTTAGTGCCCTCACAACTCCTTCACTGTCAAGTATTTGGCAACCTCTTCTTAGGCATCCTGGGGTCTCGGTCCACTTATAATGGCCATAAGTTGCCCATGGGCGTTAATGCAAGAAACTGCTCCTCTTGACCTTGTGCTATAAAACAACAAACAGCCAGCTACTTACTGGCTTTCTTAAAAACAGAGGCTCTCACATACCCTGAGCCTGTGACTCTCAATATCCAGATGCCCATTATGCTTTGGGTAATGGAAAGAGCACCCCACAACCTGGCATGGCCATCAAGACTTCTTTAAGATAAGATGGATCCAAAGGACCTTCTGGCATAGTCCATCTGCAGGAGAAGGTAGCATCTCTGTCCTCAGTCCTTTGCCAGATGTCATAGTGCTGCAAGAGTCACTCCCTTTGGCTACCTAGAAGAGCCCCTTGGGATTAACTGAGTGAGCAGCAACGGGAGTTTGTGGGCAATACAAGTGGCACTATTAATCATCATATGTGATGTAACTCAGTGGAATGTGCTACTTTCAATTAGTCAGGATATCCTTAATAAGGGATGGGACCCAAACCAGCATACTTGGGCAAACTTTCAGCAGTCATCTTAGCACTGGATGCCCTAACCAGCAAATGACCCCATCTTCACATTTACTATAAAACTGCTGGCCATTGCCTAGAAGTCATCCCCTGCAAGGTAAAAGAACCCTGGGAATCTCTTACTTCACAGATACTAAAAATATAAATCAAATCATGCATGTCTCTACAATGTACTAAGGCCACAATACAAGGCCTTCCAGGACACTCCTCATTCCCTTCAGAGTTACAGGACATTACTAAGAGTAAACAAGACACACATTTCACTTCTTGCAAACAAGCGAGCCTCTTGATAAAAGGCATTCAATAGAACTTTCATGTCCTTGATGGGTCCCATATAACCAGTTCAATGGAGAAACACATTGGTCTTCTCAAACAACTTTTCAAATTCAGTCTGACAAATGGATTCCTAAACAGGTTTATATCTTGGCCGAGGGTTTAAGCTCTGTTAGTTCAAGGCCCCTTGGCTGACCCCCACTTAACATAAATTTTAAAAAACTCCTTTCATGTCTTTTTTCTTTATTCGAAGGGGGGTAATGTCTTGCCCTCCATGTATATAAGACATTATATATGAGGCCTTTTAATAGCATCTACTCCTACATTAATAAAATTTTGATCTTACTCCCATTCCTAAGTACACTTATAGAACAAGATGTCCAGAATAAGGGGTTCCAATTAAGGCTAACCAAACAGCTCAACAATGTTTTTACATATCCAGGCTCCTTTTGGCTTTTGTTTTTGTCCTTGGGCTTGTTGACTCATGGTTGTAAAAAGACTACCATGATACCTTTTCCAAAATTGTGTCCAAAGACAGAGAAAGAGGAGTTTCTTCTCATAAAACTTTTTATCGAGGAATAAAACATTTCCCAGAAAACCCTAAATTGACTTTTCTGTATTTCATTAACCAGCACTGGGTCACCTGTCTGTGGTAGACAGAATAATGCCACCATCCCCCAAAGATATTCATATTATCATCCCCAGAACCTGTGAATATGTGACTGTATATGGCAAAGGGATCTGAAGATGGAAATATTATCCAAGATTATTCACTGGACTCAGTACAACCACAAGGGTACTTATAAGAAGCAAGCAGGAGAGCTTAAGCTCTTTAAATGTTGGAACTGAAACCACAAGTCCTCCTTTTCTTTAATGTTTGAACATATGTGGTTCAAGTGCAATTGTAAATAATATGGTAATCAATACCTTCCCCCAAGTTCATATGAGTTCCTGGGAGCTGTTGAAATAAATGAAAGCCATTCAAACAAGAACAAGCAGAGGCTATTTACTCAGAGCTTGCTAGAGCAAGGTGGAGCCACCATCACAGGCATCTGGCAGATACTCAAAAGCAAGAAGGAGTGTGGGAAAGTTTTAGGGTAAAAACAAGAATAATCCAGGTATGTTGTACTTGTAAATCAATGGCATTGGGAAACTGGAAGTGAGCTAACTATAAGCAGAGTTAATTGTGTGATTGGTTGGAGAACATATTTGGCTTGCTCCAGTTGGTCCTGAGGTAGAGGTGGGGCAAAAACAGAAAAGGTGGCAATCACTGACCAAGTCCTGGCCATTCTGAGCCAATGACTGCAGAGGTCGTGGTTCGTTTTCCAGAGCTGGTCACTACAGAAGTTGTGGGTCAGAGTGCTATTACCATCTATGGTCTGGACATTGTCCAATTTTACCTTCAGTCTCTCAGAGTTTACCTTATTGCTGTTACCTCTCACCCCAGCTTCCTATATCCCTTCAGTTCACAGAGTGCCCCAGATACCTAGGAAAGGACTAGCTATGAAGTGACCTAGAGTCTGGGTAGGAGAATGGGCAGTCAGACTTAATTTCTCAGAGTCAGTCAAGAGAGAGGAAATTTGGAACCAGAAGTTTGAAGAGCTATAGCCAAATACTAAATGAAATTGGAAGAACTGAAAATTGGGTAAGGATTAGTAATTTGGGCAAAGTGGCAGGATCCAATCAATTTTTAGGTAGGGACCAAAAATGGTTTTTCTACTCTGTGTGTGTTGGAGGAGTGGGTGGGGTCATTAAGTCTTCACCAAACAAGACATAGTTTGCATATCCGTTAGTTACCACAACTTACAGCTACAACAAACCAAAGTAGGATTTGATAACCTGGAAGGGTGTACTATAGGTAATGCATAGTTTTCCATTGAAACACAAGATATTTTTCTACACTTCCTTGAAAGGGATGTTCCAAGAATAGTTTTTATCTTGAAGGTAAGACAGGTAAATGGAGTAAAAGATGGGGAGGCAGATACAGGAAAAGGCTGTCACATGAATGGCATGTATCATATTTCACAATTCTGTTCAGACATTCTGGTGTGAAATACATTTACATATTTACACCACTTACTGAGCACCCACAGGGCGTGAAGAACACTGAATTATACTCTGTACTTGAAAGGTTGAAGGAATTCCTAGCTAATAGAGCTCAGCCACTACAAGCCCAAATAGAAGGGGTTTGTCCATTGCTAATGATTCTGCTCATTCTAAGTGTGGGGATTCACTGTCAACACTTCAAGAAAGGACCAGATATAAGGAAGTTAGAAGCTTCAGACAATTGCTAATGGAGACTATTAAAAGCATTAATAATGCAATGCTAAACATTATAAAAACAAACAAACAAACAAACAAAAACACATCTTTCAGCATTCCAGGTTAGCCCAGGACAATCAAAGTAACAGCAACAATTTGTGGTGGAAAGTCACTGTTAAAAGCCCTTAAATGAAATTTAATCTTCCAAAATCTCACAAGCAAAAAGGACAACTCCAGATTTGTGTGGATTTGATTGTTATCACAAAGCATTTGGGGGATAAAGGTGAGGCAAAGAGAGAACAGGAGTACTTTGTGTTCAAGCAGTGTTTTGCAAAGAACTCTCACAAAACTTATTTTTTAGATTTCTTCTAGGTTTGATGTTAGAGAAATATACAACCTTATTCACTCAAATCTGTGCAGTTACAAATATATACTTTTAAGTTTCTGAAAAGTGTACCTTCATAATTCCATTTTCTTCTTTCTAGTACAAATCATAAACTTTCTGTAACAGAAACTTGGTCTTTTCTTTCAGAATAATCTCTTCATAAAACCAATCACTTTACATTGTCTAGGCTGCAATAAAAATTTTAGGCTTTATGGGCCACGTATGCATCTCTGTTGCATATTCTTTTAAAATTTATTCCTCTGTCTTTCACATGCACACATAGTAATTTGCAGACCTCTATCATCCCCCAGATATCCTCTTGCTCCTTTGCAGTTACTTACAGTTTTCACCTCCCAGCCCCAAGCAACCATTAATTTATTTTCTGCCTCCATAGCAAGGTTCTGCAAACTTCTATCACAGGCCAACTCTGGCCTGTGGCCTGTTTTTCGTAAATAGTTTTATGGAAACACCGCTGCTGTCCACCCATTCACATACAGTCTGTGGCTGCTTTCTCACCAAAACTACATGGTTAAGTAGTAATTAGGGAGACTGTACTGCCTACAAAGCCTAAAATATTTACTAGATTGCACTTTCCAGAAAATGGTTGCTGAATTCTGTTGTGTAGACTTACCTTTTTCTGGCCACTTCACATGCATGGAATCATAAAATACATAATTTTTTGAATCTGACTTCTTACAGCATGTTTTTGAGGTTCATCCTTGTTGTCTCATGTATAAAGAAGTCCACACCTCTTTACTGCTGAACATATCATTGTAAAGAAAGAACATATTTTGTTTATTAATTCACTAGTTGATAGACAAGTGGATTATTTACATATTTTAGCTGCTATGAATAATGCTGTGAATATTCACATACAAGTCTTTCTGTGGACATTCACTTTCTCTAGGAGCAGAATTTTGAGGTCATATAGTGAATTTATGTTTAATGTTTTAAGAAAAGTTTAAGGTACTTTCCAAAGAAACTGTACTGTTACATACCCACCTTTTCATCACATTTTCCCCAGCACTTGTCTGTTCATTTTGATTATATCATTCTAGTGGATGAAAAATGGTATCATGGTGTAGTTTTAATTTAGATTTCTGAATGACTTATGATGACCATTTTTACCCTGTGCTTTTTAGCCATATATATGTCTTCTTTGCTAAATGTCTATTCAGATATTTTGCCTATTTGTAAATGAATCATTTGCTTTATTGTTGAGTTTTAAGTGTTCTTTGGATATTTTGGATACAAGTCCTTTATCACAAATATGATTAGCCAATATTTTTCCCCATTCTGTAGGTTGTCTGTTTTCTTAATGATGTTTTAATGCAGAGTTTTTAATTTTGATGAAGTCCAATTTATCAATCTCTCTTTAATTGATGCTTTTGGTATCATATCTAAGAAATCTTTGACTACTTCAAGGTCATGAAAACTTTTCCCTACGTTTTCTTCTAAAAGTGTTAGAGTTTCAGTTCTTAAATCAGGGCTTAACTATTTTAAATTAATTTTTACATATGATGTAAGGTAACGGTCAAAATTGTCCCATCACTGTTTCCCAAAAAGACTATCCTCTCTATATATATCCTAGCAGATTTCTTAAAATCAATGTACCTATATATTAGTTTACTTTTGTACTTTACCCTTTGTTTCATTGATCCGTATGTCTATCTTTATACTAGTACCACAGTTTTTATTACTATAGATTTATAGTAAGTTTTTGAAATCAAGAAGTGTAAGTCTTCCCACTTTCTTCTTTGAAAAAAAAAAAGTGTTTGTTCAGGGGTTTCCAATCAAGATGGTGAATAGGTAAATGCAGTGTTTGCCTCCTCTCTCTAGCATGTCCAAATTACAACTAAACTACAGAACAACCATCATTGGGAGTCACCTAAAGTCTAGCAGAACAGAAGTCCTACAACTGAGGACATACAGAAGAGGCAATCCTGAGAATGGTAGGAGTGGCAGAGACACAAAATGAGCTGGTCCTACACCTGGTGTAGCAGTTGAGAATCAGGAGGGATATCTTGGCTTCAGAGGTCCCCCAGAGGAGTGAGGATCCTAGCTCCACATTTGGCTACCCAGCCCAGGTTCCAGTGCCGGGAAGAAAAGTCCACACAACTTCTGCTTGTGAAAACCATCAGAGATTGTGTCTGAGTGAGATGGAGGGCAACTCAATTCCTTGACATTTTTCTTAAGGGCCCGCAAGTGAACTTATTCTCTGATGGACTCACTTGCTCTGAGCTCCAGGGCTGGAGCAGCAGCTTGAATGGTGCCAGAACATCCAGGAGAGACTGAATTGTTTTGCTTCAGAGTGAGGTCTGGAGGGGCAGCTTTCTCCCAGACAGAAGTGCTGGTAGACTCCATTATTTCCTCATTGGGTCCTCCCCCACCAGCATGAAGATACAGGTGGCCAGTTTACCTGAGTCTCCATCAACCTAGCTAACACTGGTCACCCCAGTCTGCTGATTTTCTGAGACCGCGCCCCTCCCAAAATGCTGGCCCACCCTTATCGTTTCCAATGGATTTTCCATACAAACAGCCTATCTTGGCTCATGTTGCAGATTTTTCTAAAATATTTTAAAGGTTCACAAAACCCAAATAGGCAGCACCTGGCCTCTGCATATCTCATATTTCTTGCTAAGCAGCTCCAAGCCCAGCACCAGCAGCAGCTGGCCTTGGTTTACAGATTGGCCTCCCAAGGCACCTCTAAGTCCAGCACAAGTGGTGGCCATCTGCAGATTGCTTGGTGACTCTTGCCACATGGTCCCAGTCAGAGCAAAGACTGTGGCTGGAACCCCTCCCAGGAGGCACCAGGCTGGCATACCTAGTGGCCAGCTTTACACACTAAGCTGGAGCAATACTCAAAACTGCATCTGAAGACAACACACCCAAAGGCAGACTCAGCAGCACCAGAGCCTTCTAAATTGAATCCTACTCTATAGGGTCAGCTCCTCACCAGCCACTCTCACAACCAATGAGCCCAAAGGTCAATATCTCCCACTGATGTGCAAACAGCAACCAAAGCTCAACTACAACAGGAGGGCACACACTATCCCTACAAGGGAAACACCAGGAACACCTGTGCCACTAAGACCCACAGCACACCTACTGCATAAAGCCACTATAAAACTGGGAGACTGAACAGTCATACCTAATACATGGAAACAAATACAAAGAAATATGTCCCAAATGAAAGAACATAACAAAGCTTTAGAAAAAAATAACTAAACAAAATGGAGACAAGCAACTTACCAGAGGCAGAGTTCAAAACAATGATTATAAGGATGCTTAATGAAGTTAGGGGAAGAATAGATTAATTCAATAAGAACTTAAACAAAGAAACGTAAAAGTGGAGATAGAAAACATAAAAAAGAACCATTCAGAAATGAAGATACAGAACTAAAATGAAGAATACATTAGAGGAATCAATAGTAGGACTGAATCGGCGACTTAGAAATAAAGTAGCAGAAAAATGCCAATCAGAACAGCAACAATAAAAAAGAATTTTAAAAAAAATGAGGATAATTTAAGGCTTTTTGGACATCAAGGTTATCATCATTTGCATCACAAGGGTACCAGAAGGAGAAGCGAGAGGGCAAAGAATTGAAAACCTATTTCAAGAAATAATGACAAAAAACTTTTATAATCTGGCAAAGGAAATAGACATACTAGCCCAGAAAGCACAAAGAGTCTCAAATAAGATGAACCCAAAGACCCACACTATGACACATCAATAATTAAGATGTCAAAGGTTAAAGACAAAGAGAGAATCTAAAAGCATCAGAAGAAAAAGCAATCAATTGCCTACAAGGAGCTTCCATAAGACTTCCAGCTGATTTTCTCAACAGAAACTTTGCAGGCCAGAAGGATTGACAGAAAATATTCAAAATGATGAAAAGCAAGGACCTGGGTAGAGAAATTACTCTACCCAGCATGGCTATCATTTATAATTGAAGAAACAGATAAATGGTTTCCCAGACAAGAAAGAGCTAAAGAAGTTCATCACCACCAAACCAGTATTATAAGAAATGTCAAAAGAACTTCTTTAAGAAGAAGAGATCCGAGAAAAACGGCATAGATGATAGAGGCTCTGTTCATCTCTTCTGTCAAAGTTGTGACGGAAACAAGAGCAGCAGTAAGGAAAATTCACTGAGATATTGATGAACAAGCCACACAACTAGGGAAAATCCAAGAAAGAGCCCTGCAAAGGCATAGGGTATGATAGGGCAAGGATGTGGGGCTGGCCAGTATTGAGTGGCTGAGACGGAGGCTGTGGCAGCGTCAGCGGCAGATGCCTCTTCAAGGGCCATGTTCACGAGCAGATTTTCGCAGTGATAAACCTGCTCACTCAGAGCACCAGTGCCAATTTGGCTGCATGCAGAGGGCACCAGGACTTTCAGGGAAACATTGTTTGGAGTGAAGGCCAGGGCAAGACTGGCTCCATACAGATATGGGGCGGATCTATTGTTCCCTGATGATCCCTCCTCTACCAGTGCATCTGACAGTGCCGCCACAACCCTGACTCATCAAACTGGATAACAGAGGTCACTCTGCTCAGAGGATTCCCTGAAACTCCACTTCCCCCAACTCATGGCCCCACCCAAGTCACATTCAGGTGTATCCTCAGCAAGTCTGGCACTCCTTGCTGGAGCAGCTCCTAGACTCACTCTAGAGGAAATGGCTTCAGTTTCTTGTGTGGACTTGTGAGGCAACTATAAGCATAGCATCTGTGGATTGCTTGCTGAATCTTAACAAGTGGCCCCAGAGGGGCACAGGCTTAGCTAAGTTCGGCCTGCAGCTGAAGTGCTCTCAGGACTGTGCCACTGGACACCTACCATGCAAATCCACATTAATAAGACCTGGAGACTTAGGAGCTTTGCTTAGTACATAGAAATAGACATAGAAAGGCAGCCAAAGAAGCAGAAAACAAATGAGAGAACATAACAGAGATCCAGGAATAATGGAGTCAAGCAATCGAACAGATGCAGAGTTCCAAACGCTGGTTATAAAGATGCTCAGTGAACTTATGGGAAATGTAGATGAATTCAGTGAGAACTTCAACAAAGAGATAAACACATAAAAATGTAAATGGAAATTATAAAAGGGAACCAGTTAGAAAGGAAGAACATATTATCTGAGATGAGAAGTATATTAATGCAATAAACAAAGGAATAAACAAAGTAAATAAAGAAAAGTATCAAATGCCCTATGAAAAGGATGGAAAGCCAAAGACACACAATCAGAATGACAAGAGATAAGATGCCAAGAGTATAGAAATAATTTAAGGAGTATATGGGACACTATTAGGATCCAAATATTCATCTGATTGCATAACTGAAGAAAATCAAGATGTTGAACAGCTGTTGTGAAGAAATAATGATGGAAAACTTCCTTAACCTGGTGAAGGAAACGAACAGAAAACCCCGGAAGCTCAGAGGATTCCAAAATCAGGAATCCAAAGAGGCCCACACTAAGACACTCATAATTAAAATGCCAAAGTTAAATACAAAGAAAGAATATTAAAATCAGCAAGAGAAAAACAGTTAATTACTTATAAGAGAATACCCATAAGACTGGTAGCTTTGATTTCTCAAAAGAAACTATGCAGGACAGAAGGTCTTGGCAAGAAATATTTGACAGGATGAAGACCCAGGATCTACAAACCAGGGATACTTTATCCAGCAAAGCTATCATTTAGAGCCGAAGGACAGATAAAGAAGCTCCCAGACAAAAATAAACTAAAGAGAAATTTTTTTTAAATAAAATTTTTGTTTGAATGCTGAGTCCTTTGCATCAATATATAAATTTAAGGATCAGCTTGTTAATTTCTTCAAGAAAGCTTGCTGGAATTTCTTTGGGGATAGCATTGAGTCTATAGATCAGTTTGAGGAATGTTAACATCTTAACAATATTGAGTGTCCCAATTCATGAACATGGGATGTCTCTCCACTTAGATCTTTAATTTTTTCTCACAATATTTTGTAGTTTTCATGTACAAATCATATACATTTTTGTTAAATTTATTCTCAAGTATTTTATTATTGTGAATTGAATTTCTCTTAGCATCACTTTCAAATTGTTTATCTGCTATTACATAGAAATGCAAGTGTTTTTTGTATATTGATCTTACATCTTGAGAATTTGCTGAACTCATAGGTTTTTGTGTGGATTTTTTAAAGGGTGGTATATCAAGAATAATTTTGGTATCTTTCACAGGTTCATCAGTGGTTCTATTATGCCATTATGCCACAGTGAACAAGGTATACAATCTGTTCAAATGTTCCACTACTTGTACAGTTGGTCATAGCCCATATAACTTCCTTTTATGTCTAAAGTATGCCTTAGAGAGAAAGCCAATGAGGAATGGAACTAATCCATGATTCTTGACTTGCTGTATCTGGTCCTGGTGGTCAACTGTGATGTTTGACATTGTCCATGTAGCTTTCTTCTGAATATTGATTCTGGAGTTCATTAGCAGGCTGGGAAAGATGGCAAGTGCTCCGACATCTATTATAACCTGAGTCTGTTCATCTGTCCCCAGTGACAATATTTCCTTGGCTCTTAGTTGGGAGTCACAATTGGAAATTCAGTAGCTCATAGGAGCTCACAAATTGGAGCACAACTCCTGTTTTCATGACCATTTCAATTCATTCATTTGCACCATCAGTAAGGTAGGAATGGCCTAGAAGCTATCTGCTAATACTTCTTGGTCATTGTGATGCAGAAGACGAACTAAAGTAGGAAGAATTTGCTCAACAACATCTAACAGGGGTGCAGGATTCCTTATTGTGACTAAGGTTGAAAGTGTCCTGGGAAGATTACGTAAGTAAACACATTCTAAAGATGACATATCGGGAACTGCAAGGAGAGCCACAGTGGGTCAACAGCACCATATTTGATAATCAAATCTCGGAAAACTGAAACCATCACCTGCATGTTTCCTAGATCCCATATGACTTGTTCACTGATGTGAGCATGGTATTGATGCCAAAAGGAAGTGAATGCTAGTTTAGCACCTCCATCTACTACAGTCTTCGTCTGTTTCTGATGTTCTTGGAAGCAATGTTAGTAAGGCCAAAGCAGATTCAAACTGAATGGGACTACAATCGGTTCTGCCAAAGAAGGACACAAATTTTGGAATCAAACCAGCCCAGATTATGTTGTCAAAGTGTGGCTGTTTTCCTAGAAAGTAGTTTCGTAGCACTTGAGTAGCTTGGAGTTGTCTTTACGAAGCTGCTATTTGCAACAATTGCCTTTGACAATGTCCTCAAAAACCAATTTACCTGCCGGTTGTTGCAGTTTTCCTGCATTGGAGAAGTAGCATCATCAGGACACAAGCTTATATTCTCCTTTTCGGCATCTGGTCATCCTTCTTAGCTTTCCTCAGCTCCATATTAATTTCTATTGTGCCACCTCATTTCTATACTGTCTTTCTCCTTATTCTTAAATCTGTTGAGGGGGCAGCTAGTGAATTAGCATCTTGTTGGTGGACCTGATTATGAGACAAGGGGAGAAAAGCTACACAGCCAGCTTAGGCTTCCACAGAAGCGGTGTGAGGGACACCGGCTTCAGGTCGCCTACTCCGAAAAGGTCTACCATAGTCAGACTGAAGACGTTGTGCATGTGTGAATAAAATAAATAAATTCCTCTATATTGTTGCCTGCAAGTAAGGCAGTTTCACTTATTTCCCAATCTGCATGCCTCTGTTTATTTTTTCTTGCTGATTACACTGGCTAAAACCTCTAGTATAATATTAAATAGAAGTGATGAGAGGGGATATTCTCGCCTTATTATCAATTTTATCTTTAACCATTAAGTATGATGTTAGCTGTAGGTTTTTGTAGATGCCTTTGATGAGGTTGAAAGAGGTAACTCTATTCCAGTGTGTTGAGCTTTATCAAGAAGGATGTTGGATTTTTTGCAATACTTTGTTGAAATGATATGTTTGTGTCTTTTATTCTATTAATATGGTACATTATATTTATTTTCATATGTTAAAGCATCCTTGCATTTATAGGAATAAATCCTACTTAAACTATGAATATAACCCTTTTATATACTACTGCATTCGTGTACTAGTGTTTTGTTGAGGAGTTTTTCTAATCTATATTCATAAGAGATATTCTGCAGTTTTATTTTCTTGTGATGTCTTTTCCTGACTTTGGCATCAGGCAAATACTGGGCCTCATAAAATGAGAGAAGTGTTCCCGCCTCTATTTTCTGGAAGAATTCATGAAGGATCAGTATTATTCATTAAATATTGCTAGAAATCACTAGTGAAGCCATATAGACTTGATTTTTCTTTGTGGGATGATATTAAACTATTAATTTATATTTTCAAAAAACAATATGAATTTTATTTAGGCCATACAGAACTAACATGAACACCATTTACCACATACCCAGTATCTCTCCATAAATTAAAGGTAGAAAAAGCTTTCACATAATATCCTATATAGTCTTTGTAAGGGCTGAAAAACACAGACTTAAAGTGCTGATTGATTGATATAGTGGACATCTGTGATATTGCTTGACTGCCACTTCTCTCTCCTGAGAAGCCCCTCATTCTTCTAGTCCCCACTCCTAAGGCCCTGACCCTTATACCTCTCTTACAGGGCCACCTATTTCTACCCACTGGGACAGCTGGTGGGTCAGGGGAGAGGCCTGTTTTTCCTTCAAGATTTGAACTTGAAAGCCAAGTATAGGCCAGTCCCTTTGAAGAGGCAAACGAAATTGTCAGTAGCTATATTTCCCACTCATGGAAGAGCTAGGTTATATGTAACGCAAGAGATAAAGCCAACACGTTGAGAGAAGCAGAGATGAGAGAGAGAGTCTTGGCTCCATTAGCACCCTTAGTCTCTATGGTTTTCTTGGTCCAACTGTGTCCTGCTGCAGCTGTGGTTTGGGTGGTCACATTCTTCCTGCTTGGAAAACTAATTGCCCTATATGTTTAAGTTCATTTGAAGTGGTTTTCCTTCCTTAGAACCAACATTTTCTCTTGTAAATTATTAAACTATATCATATAGATGATAATTATAGCAAATCAAATTCTGCAGAACTGCATGATAAAAACAGATTTTGTTATGTTTTAAATTAATTGGAGTGAGTTGGTTAATAAAATTGTATAGGTTTCAAGTGTACAATTCTATAATACATCATGTTTATTGCATTGTTTATTTACAACCCAAAGTCAAACCTCCTTCCATCACCATATATTTCACTCCCTTTATCATTTTCTACCTTCCCCACAATGCCTTTTCCCTCTGGTAACCACCATATTGTTGTCTGTGTCTATGAGTTTTTGTTTGTCTTGTTTGTTTGTTTGTTGCTTTCAGTTTTATATTCCACATATCAGAGAAATGACATATATCAGAGAAATCAGAGAAATCATATGGTTCTTGACTTTTCTGATTTATTTCACTTTGCACTATAGTCTCAAGATCCATTCATGTTGTCACAAATGGCAATATTTCATCTTTTCTTTGGGTGAGTATTATTCAATTGTATATATGTACCATATCTTTATCCAATCACCTATTGATGATGTATTTTTATTTCCATGTCTTGACCACTGTGAATGACACTACAATGAACATTAGGGCACAGAATAAGTGTTTCAAATTTGGGGGGTAGATATCCAGAAAAGGGATTACTGGGTCATATAGTAACTCTATTCTTAATTTCTTGAGGAATCTTCACACTGTTTTCCAGAGTGGCTGTACCAATTTACATTCCCACCAACAGTATAGGGTTCCTTTTTCTTCACAACATCTCTAACATTTGTTATTATTTGTCTTGTTGATAATGGCCATTCTAACAGGCATGAGATGGAACATCATTGTGGTTTTGATTTGCATTTCCCTAATAGTTAGTGGAGTTGAGCATCTTCTCCTATATATCTTGGCCACTTGTATGTCTTCTTGGTGAAGTGTCTATTTAGGTCTTCTGCTCATTTCTAAATTGAGCCATTCTTTGTCGTTGTTGAGTTGCATGAGTTCTTTATATATTTTGGATATTAACCATTTATTGGAGGTTGCTTACAGATACCTTCTTCCATTTGATTAGTTGCCTTTTTGTTTGGTCTATGGTTTCTTTGCTAAGCAGAAGGTTTTCAGTTTGAGATAGTTTCATTCATTTATCTATATGCTTTTACTTCCCCTGCCTTTGAGGTCAAATTCATAAAATCCTGTCTAAGACCAAGGTCCAAAAATTTAGTACCTATGTTTTCTTCCATATATTTTACCGTTTCAGGCCTTATATTTAGACCTTTGATCCATTTTGAGTTAATTTCATTCATAGTGACAAACAGAAGTCTAATTTCGTTCTTCTGCATGTGGCTTTCAATTTTTCTAGCACCATTTATTGCTTTGGATTGCTATTCAGTCTTTTGTGGTTCCATACAAATCTGAATTTTCTGTTGTATATTTTCTTTAAATGCCATTGGGATTTTAATGGGGATTTCATTAACTCTTGTATTGCTTTAGGTAATATGGCCATTTTAACTATGTTGAATCTTCCAATCTTTTAGCATGGAATATCTTTTTTATTTCTTTGTGTCTTCTTCAATTTCTTTTAATAATATAGTTTTCAGTGTATAGGCCCTTCATATTCTGTGTTAACTTTATTCCTAGGTATTTAATTATTTTTGTTGCAATTGGAAAGGAATTTTTTTTTATTTCTTTTTCTGAAATTTCATTGTTAATATGTAAGAATGCAATGGCTTTTTGTACATTGATTTTGTATCCTGCAACTTTGCTATATTTGTTTATTGTTTCTAATAGTTTTTTTGGTAGAGTCTTGAGGGTTTTTTATATAGAGAATCATGTCTGCAATTTTACTTCTTCATTCCCAGTTTGGATGCCTTTTTCTTATTTTCTCTTGCTGGGTTGTTCTGGCTAGGAGTTCCAGTACCTAATGTTGAATACCAGTGGTAAGAGGGGCATTCTTGTCTTATTCCTGATCTTAGAGGAAAAGCTGTCAGTTTTTCATCTTTGAGTATGATATTAGCTGAGGTTTGTCATGTATAGACTTTATTATATTGAGGTCCTTTACTTTTATGCCCATTTTATTGCATGTTTTAATCAAAAATGAATGCTTTATGTTGTCAAATGCTTTTCCTGCATCTATTGATATAATTATATGATCTTTATCCTTTATTATGTTCATGTAGTGTATCACACTGGTTGATTTGTGTGTGTTGAACCATCCTTGCACCCCTGGAATGAATGTCACTTGATTGTAATGTATTATCTTTTTAATGTATTGTATTTGATTTGTTAGTATTTTGTTTAGAAGTTTTGCATCTGTATTCATCAGAGATATTGGTCTGAATTTGTGTGTGTGTGTGCGTGTGTGTGTGCGTGCACACCAGGTTTTGATACAGGGTAATGTTGACCTCACAAAATAAGTTAGGAAATGTTGCCGCTTCTTCAATATTTTGAAAGATTTTGAGAAGAATAGGTATTAAATCTTCTTTGAATGTTTGATAGAATTCGCTAGTGAAGCCATCTGGTCCTGGCTTTTACTTTTGGGGAGGTTTTTAATGATTGTTTCAATTTCCATGCTGTTGATTGGTCTATTTAGATTTTTCAGTTCTTTGTGATTCAGTCTAGGAAAGTTGTATCTTTCTAAGTACTTGTCCATTTCTTCTAGGTTATTAAATTTGGTGTTATATACTCTTTCATAATATTCTTGTATGACCCTTTGTATTTCTGTGGTGTCCATCGTAACTTCTCTTTCATTTCTAAATTTTTTTAGTTTCTTCTGTTTTCTTAGTAAGTCTAGCAAGAGATCTGTCAATTTCATTAATCTTTATAAAGAACTAGGTCTTTGTTGCATTAATTTTTCTATTGCCTTTTTGTTTTCAGTTTTATTTAATTCTGCTCTATTTTTTTTTCCTTCTGCTGACTTTGGGCTTCGTTTGTTCTTTTCCTAATTTTTTAGGTTAGACTGTTAGGTAGTTTATTAGGGATTTTTCTTATTTCTTGAGATAAGTCTTTATTAGTAACACTTTGCTGCATCCAAAAAGTTTTGATATGTCGTGTTTTTTTTTTTTCCAGATAAAATGTAGCTTTATTATGACATAGGAAAGACTCCAAGCCATTAAGTGAAAGGGAAGAGTCAAACAGTTCTTCAAAACAATAGGTGAAAGAGAGGTGTGAACATCTTGGTAATTAAATCCACAGCACGATCATCAGAATCTTTTTCTTACAATTTTAGTTTACAGTTATAGCAAATCCAATGGTCACTTCAATGGTCAAAAACAGCAATTTTACACATTCTCATTTGTCTGTCTTTTGATTTTTCTTTTTCTCTCTTCTTTGATCTAGTTATTCTTTAGTATCACATGGTTTAATCTCCACATATCTGTGGTTTTTCCCACATCCTTTTTGCTGTTGATTTCCAATTTCAAAGTATTGTGGTTGGAAAATATACTTGGTATGATTTCAGTCTTATTCAATTTTTTGAGGTTAGTTTTGTCCCAACATGTTTAATGTGCACTAGAGAAAAAATATATAATCTTATGTTCTAGAATGAAAGGCTCTGTAAACATCAATCATGTCCATTTAGTCTTTAAAGTTGATGTTTCCTTATTTTTGTTTGACGAATCTATCCATAGCTGTAAATGGGGATCTAGGTCTCCTACTATAATTGTGTTTTTGTCAGTTTCTCCCTTTAGTTTTGTTAGTAGTTGCTTTATATATTTGGGTGCTCCCTGATTTGGTACATATATAAATGTTATGTCTTCTTGATCTGGCTATTGGGAAGGTGCTGCAGTGGGAACAGCTGGGAAGATCCCATGGCTGTGATGGCACAAAGCGCTGTTAGTTTCAAAAAGTTGTTGGATCAGTGAGAGGACCAGCAACTCAAGGCTCCTGGAGGAATTGCTGCAATCCCAATGTATGGTCAGCTTTTAACTTTATATCTGATCCATAATGACATGAATAATGCAAGATACCTTTGGAAAAGAATAACATCTGCTATAAAATCTGTAAATTCTGAATGTGAGTAAAATTGGTCAGTAGGACAGAACCTCTGACAGATGTTGCTCGAATCTATGCTACCATCGATGCTTGCCAATGATTTGAGATGGTCCAGCCAAACGTGGAATCACTTAGAGATGCAACAAGGCATCTCAAACATATACCACAATCATTGCTGATGACTTTGCAGCTTTTGTCAGGCTCCTTGTGGAAGAGGCTGTGAAAGATATATTAGAACAAAGAGGGCAAGCTGATTCTACCAGAATGGTTATGCCCAAAAAGGCAGTTTGCAGGGGCCTTGGATATTTCCTTTAACAAATTTATTCCTTTATCAGAGCCTGCCCCAGTTCCACTAGTCCCCAGTGAACAGCATGTAGCCAGACTATCTGATTATGTAGTTTTCCTCAAAAATTGATTTATCAATTCTGAGTTCAAGATCCACTTTCAGAGTCCTGTATACTGAAAAATACAGATAAGTAAAAATTTTATTTTCAATTTATTGGATGTATTAAGCACCTCAGCATTCCTTACTATGTGATTATATATACATACATATATATGTAATATATATGTATATGTGTGTGTATACACATATAATGCTGAATAGTTATTGAAACAATTCTCATTTTGTAATATTTGACAATTTGGACGAAGCCCATCAGTATTATTCAGTTTATATTCTCTAGTTACTCATAAAAACAGCTCTCCTGCTTTATGTAGAACAGTAGTTGTCTGCTGGAGCCAGCCGGCTAAAGTCGAACAGCACCTGAAAGAGGGGGGTGAAGCCTAATGAAAAAAGAAGACAGGAAAGCGCTTCGGGAGGGCATACAGTCAATGCTGCAGCCTCGACTTTATTTAGCTCAGCCTTTATATATGTTTCAGGATACAATCGCAAAGCACAAGGTATATCATTTCAATGCTAACATTCACACAAGATCATATAACATTCTTGTTATCTGGGATGTAACACATTCCATTATCTTAAAAGGATTTCTTTAGGAGGCAAACTTCCCCTCCAGGGTCAGTACTAATTAAATTAACTATTTGCTTCCCTTAACTATTGATAACATAGTCTCAGCAGCTGCTTTAGGGCTCCAAGCATTCTCAGCAACTGTTTTATGGCTCCCAAACTATGTGACACCTTCAGTGCCTTGCAATGGCTCCCGACAGTTGTCAACTGTTTTTTCCCTGCTCCAGTACACAGTACACTCCCAACTATCACCGATTGATAGTTGTAGTGATTTATTTCGGAGTTGAGGAAGACTATCCTCCGGGGCAGTATCTGAATTGTGGGGCATTCTGATTCACCCTGTTTGGAAAATATGCTCTCTTTTCTCCCATGTCCTGAGAATCACTAACACAGAATGCCGAAATATCACTAAGGAGCAAAAAATCATCTCCTTTGTAAACCAGTTTGTTAATTTTACATTTTTTCTGTTAGTGTGTGTACATCCTTTGCTGTCAGTGGAGGGTTTGCCATGAAAATGCAACTTATTTAATACTTTTTGAGAAGTATTATAATGTTCTTTCAGAAGACGGGAAACATACCTATGGAATGCATTATACTGGGAAAGAAGCTATTGAGATAAGTGCTACACTTTGATCAAATATCCTGCAGTCTATTGGTTGCTTACATTTATTCCTTGGTTCAAGTTATGCCTTTTGGAGAAATACTGAACGTCTCTTCATTTTTTATGTGACAGCCTCTGAATATTTGAAGTTGTTTGTTGTATCTTCATGTTAAAATAGCCCCTAGTTCATTTTTTTCTGCATTTGTTCAATAAATATTTAATTAAATTCTTTTTTTTAAGTGTTATGTCTTCTTCTTGTATTGTCCGCTTTATCCCTATCAAATGACCATCGTTTCTTGTTATCTTTTTTACCTTGAAATCTATTTTGTTAGATAAAGGTATGACTACATCCACTTTTCTCTGGATGCCATTTGCTTGGAGTATCATTTTCTACCTTTTTGTTTTGAGTCTATATTTGTCCTTGCAGCTGAGATGTGTCTCCTGAAGGCAACATAAAGATAGGTTTTGTTTTTTAATTCAGTCTGTTACTCTGTGCCTTTTTATTGGTGAGTTTAGCCTGCTTACACTTAGTGTGATTATTAATTATAAGAATTTCATATAGTCATTTTATCTTTTTTCCTGGTAGCTCTATATCTCCGTTATTTCTTTTCTATTGTGTTTCTGTCTATTATTTTAGTTTGGTGTTATGCTATGATTTTCCCCTCCATTTCCTCTTTATTTATTTATTTTTATGTTATATGCCCCAGTTTTGGATTGTGTGTGTGTGTGTGTATGTGTGTGTGTGTTGTGTGTGTGTGTTGTGTGTGTGTTACCGCTAGGCTGATGCAAAAATAACAAAGGAGGTTTTTTTTTTTTTTTTTTTTAAATGCAATAGCCCTTTTCCTCAGAATATCTTACCTCCATTCCCTTTTGCAAATTCAAACCTTTACTTCTCTTTTTTGTTTTTGTCATCAATTATCCCTATTTATGCTGTGAGTTAGTTTCTGAATCACAATAGTTATTGTCTTCTTCTCTCTTTTAAAATGTTTTTATCTCCTTTAAAGTTTATGTTAGATTTTAAGTGTTTAATATCCTATTCTGAATAAGGGTTGCAATTTCCTCCTTCTATACGTCATCTTACACATAATTTCATATCTTTTTGTCTTTTTGTTTCAGATAGAGTAACCCCCTTTCATATTTCCTGTAATGAAGGTCTTGAGGTGGTAAAGTCTTTCAGCTTCTGGATGTCTGGAAAAGTCTTTATTTTTCTTTCATATCTAAGGATAACTTTGCTGGTTATATTTTTCTTGGCTGGTAATTTCTCTTTCAATCGTTTGAATATTTGATTTCACTTTCTCTTAGCTTGTAGGGTTGCTTCTTAAAAATCTGATGATAATCGAACGGGCTTTTCTTTATAGGCTACTGTCTTCTTTACGCAGGCTACCTTGAGAATTCTCTGTCATTAATTCAAGAATTCAGCTGTCTTCATTGGTTTAGGAAGTTATCATTGACTTTTTGTTTGAATAGGTTCTATGTTCCCTTCTCCCTCTCTTCTCCTGGAAACCCATTATCCTTATATTGCTCTTTCTAATAAACTCAGATAGTTCTCACAAAGTTCTTTCATTTTTTTTTAACTCTCAAGTCTCTCTTCTAACTGCAGTTTCTAAATTCTATCTTTAATATCACTAATTCTTTCCTGTATCTGGTCAGCTCTATTATTCTAAGCTCTCTAGTTTATTCATCTCTTTTATTGAGTTTTTCAGCTCCAGAATTTCTATTTGGTTCTTTTTGAGAATTTCAATATCTTTGGTAAAGTACTTTTTTTGTTTATTGATTTTGTTTCTGAGTTAATGAAACTGCCTATCTGAGTTTTCTTGTATTTGTTGAGTTTTTTCAGAACTGTAATCTTGAATTCTGTCATTTAAATTACATATTTTCGTCTTTTTTGTTATTTTTTCATTTTCTTTCTTAGTTGCCTTGTTACCTTGATCATAGTATTTAATGTATTATTCCTCTACTGAGGCATTTATGAAAATGAAATCTGCTTTTAAAAAAAATTTTTTTAAAGAATAACACTTCTCTAATAGGTTGATAAGAAGAGGTCTTTCTTTTGATTTCCACCAGGTGGCGCTGAATCACAAGTTTGTTTTTTCTCTTGCACTGCTTCAGCTTCTCAGATCTCTGCAGGATGGTGGAAATGCCCTTTCGGAGTTGGATGTCTCCGCTGTGAGCAGGTTGCCTCAGTCTCAGGGCACTACCGCCATGGAGGAATGTGGTGGATAAGGGTGTTCTGATCCCATTAAATCCCAGCACAGCCCCCTGCAACCTCACGCTGCCAACAGTGCTTCACTACCCAAAGTGCCCCAGGTGCCCCTCTGGGACCAGCTGTGATGAATGCGGACGAAATGGGCTGGGAGAGGCCAGCTCGTGCTGTGTGGCTTTGTTTTCCACCCAATAATGGTGACTGCCGAACCTCAGTTGCTTCACCTCTGTATCTCCACCTGTCACTGAGATTAGCTGGGCAGTGTCCATCTGCTACTCAGGGAGAAATGCTTCTGCCTTTCCAATTCTCAGGGCTGCAAATAGTGCTCTGTAATCTGACACTCACTGCTACAGCTGCTTCTGGGGCCCACTACTAGCCCTGTTAGGGTGGGGGAGGCAGCCAGGCTCTGTGGCTTTGTTTTCTGCCTGGCAATGGCGGCTTCTGGACCATATCTGCCACACCTCCATATTCCGTTTCTGCCGGGGTCACTGACTTCAGCTGCAGTATGTGCTGGCCACCCAGGCAGGAATACGCCCTATATCTCTCTGCTCCTCAAGGCTGCAGAGTGCACACTGCAACCTGATTCCTCCATTCTCCAGAGACCCGTGGCACCCATCTCTGTCTTTTCTCCCTTCCCTCTTCCCCTGTTCAACTTGTAACTTCAAGGGGCGGGGCCAGGGGAACTTCCGGTGTCTCCATGCTTTTGACATCACTGAATTTTTAAAAATCTTTTTCTCTTTTTAAACTTTAAAAAATAGCTTTATCGAGATATAATTTACATACCATACATTTCATCCACTTAAAGTGTACTATTCAATTGCATTAATTATTTACACTGTTGTGTAACCATCGCCACTATTTCCAAAACTTTCATTATTCTGAACTGTTCAGAGTCTCTATTTCTTCTTGAGTTAATTTCAGTATTTAGGGTATTTCCATCTTTGCAGGAATTGTTTCCATTTTATCTAAATTGTTTAGTTTGTTTACATGAAATTGTTCATATTATTCTTATAATCGCTTTAAATATTATTTGATGAATTTCTCTTTGTTCATTTTGGTGACTTCATGGTCAGTAGAACAGTGTGTCAATTTTATTGATCTTTTTAAAAAACTAATTTTTTTTTAAAAAGTCACTGATTTTTCTCTATTGTCTTTAATTTTTATTTCCTTCGTCCTTCGGGTTTTCTTCTCCCTCCCCAACTCTCTCCCAAGTTATGTAAGTGGATTCTTAGGTTATCGATTTGAGAATTTTTTCCTTTCCCAATATAGGTGTTTGTAGCTTTAAATTTCCCTCTAAGCACTGCTTTACCTTCATGCCATACATTCTGGTGTGTTATTTTTATTCAGCGCAAAATATTTAGATTTTTCTTGTGATTTCTTCTTGACCAATCAGTAAAAGTTTTTAGATTTAATTTCCAAGTATTTGTGGACTTCTCAAATTTCCTTCTGCTACTGATTTCTTATGTAATTCGATTGTGGTAGGAAAAATACTTTGATTTTATTCCCTTAATTTTATTGACATTTGTTCTATGGTCTGAAGCGTATTTCATATATGCCTAAAAATAATGTAGATTTTGCTTTTGGTAGATGAAATGTTCTATAGATGACATTTAAATTGGTTGATAGGGCCATTCAAGTTTTTTACATCCTTGCTGATCAGGGTTATCTTTTAAAAAAATAAGATAGATAACCTCATTCATGTGAGTGTGGCTTTCCACTGATTTTAGAATATCCAGATTTCTTCATACTGCTGCCTATCTTTATGCATTCATCACATACCGTTATTCATTTTGCTCAATTAACTCAATTAACAAGATAAAGCTACCCTTGCATCCTGTTATTGATATAAAAATCTACCATACAAATATAATTAAGATAGTACTGCTACAAGGATAAATAAGCTAACCAGTGGAACAGAATAGGGTCTAGAAATATGCCCACACATATATGATCACTTTACATATGACAAAGTGAAAAACTGTGGTATGTGAGGAAGGGAAGGTTTTTCTCAATAAATGGTACTGGGACAACTGGAAATCCATAAAGGAAAACTTCTACCTTAAACCCCACCTCACACTATTAACAAAAATCAATTCGGTATGATTTCAGATTTAAAAGTGAAAAGTAAAACAAAAAAGATTTTAGAAGAATACAAGAACGTTTTTATGATCTTTGAGTAGATAGATATTTAAACAAAATATGCCAACTATGAAGAACAATTTAGCAATATTTATAACTGGTAAATTGTAATTTAATGTAGAATTGGTAAACTGTACTGTAGTAAGAGCTGCTTTTTCATCAAATACATTCTCACAACACAATATATTCAACAAAGAACTTGTATCCAGAATATTTTTAAAAACTAACAAGTCAGTAAAAAAGACAGAAACCCAATAGAAAAAAAAAGCAAGTTGAACAGACATTTCACAAGAGGATACTCTAAGTCTAGTAAGCATATATGAAGTGTTCAATCCTGTTAATAATCAGTGAAATAAAACTAAAGTCACACAGATACCGCTTACATGTGTGCCAGAATAAAATGGGAAAGACTGACACCGCCAAGTGCTGGCAAAAATGTGAGACAGCTGAACTCGGGAAACTGGCTGTACCTGGTAAAGCTGAACATAATGTATGCACTGTGACCCTACAATCCCACTCCTAGGCAGAAATGTGTACCTTTGTGCACCAAAATTCATGTACTAGAATATTTGAAGCAGTACTATTAATAATTGTTCCTAACTGGGAATGAATCAAACATCCATCAGATAAATAATATGTGGTTTATTCATGTAGTGGAATACTATAGTATGAGAACCATGATCAAACACATGCAACAAAAATCTCACAGAATGTTAAACAAATAAGCTAGATACAAAATACATAGTTTGATTCTATTCATTCTATTCAAAACCGAACAAAACTAGTCCATGATCTTAGAAATTAGGATAAGTGTCTACCCTTGGGGAGTTAGTACTGGGAGTATGAGAGGGTTTCCAGGATACTAATGATATTGTTTGATCTGAGTGCTGATGGTATGCATGTGGTCCACTTGTGAAAAATCACTGACTTGTTTATACATGTTACACTTAAGTTAAAATGATTTGCCTCAGCCTGCATAAACAGCTGACTGAAGAAATGATGTCTTCTCTTGGATTCTCCGCTTGGCTACACTCTCACTTGCACTCTCAACTCCAAACGGCCACTTCCAAACAGTGGAGGTGAAGCACTCCTTCATTCCCCAACATACAAACTGAACTAGATTTCTTACAGATCTGGTCGATAAAAGAGGTCTACCAAAATGTGAAACCAAGTCTACCTTTTCCTTCCTGCCTGTTGATTACTTACTCCCCTCTTCCCCCATGTGCCCAAATGTCTTCTGCTGTCTCTGCCCCAATGCCTCTTATTCAGAAGTGACTGCTCCTCTCAAGGAACATTTAAATAATTATAAAAGTTTTGAACCAAAAAGAGGGGAGATAGTTATCATTTCAAGTTGCAGACAATGGATGGGTGAGGAGTCATCTGAGCCTTTCTAACACCCCCAGAGGAAGATAACATGCAATTGAAATGCAGGTCTTACTTGAGGGATAGGGATGTTGAAATCTTGGCTCTGCCTTGGGCAAGTTTGTATCCTCTCTATTCTTGTTTCCTCATCATTGGGGTTATTCCTATTTTTACCTCAGTTGTTAATAAGGACTGCCATGAGGTAGCTTAATAAATGTTAGCTGTCAACTTGCTTTATCCAAGGTATACTGTCCCCAAGGAAGCAGGACCCAGTTCATACAGCAGAAGGCTTCATGCTGACTCTAAGTGATCCCAGGCAAACTTAGAAAAGTTCTCCTGGGCATCCCGTATTTGTTCAGTATTGTAGTGAGGAACACACACATGCTACATGGCTAAATGGGAGAAGAAAAATTGAGGACACAAGGTGGAGTTGGCTGTACCCAGGCCCATATATACCTGCTAAAAAGGTCTATAAATAACTGTAGCATCTACTGCATCAATTGCCTTCAAAGAATCTGTAATGTCAGAGGACGGAAAAACAAACTTCTTATCAAGTGTGTAGTATCTGACAACAGAAACATGGAAGGTGGTGACAACTATGCTTTCTAGTTGACCAAAGGGCCAGAAACCGCCACAGACATTTTGGTATAGCTTTATTTATAGAGTCCTGGACCCTGCATCTGACCTCTACTGTGAAGACCCAGAGACCTTGGCAGTGACTGCTTCATGATCCATACAAACCCTGAGGTAGACAAAAGTCAATTTATCAACATTGAAAAATAATGTTCAACTAGAATATTCATACTGGCATTTTTCTCCCCGTAGGCACACCTACACAAGAAGCCAAATCTTCATTAGAACACTTTTCATTGACTTCCACTTTAATCTTTATTTCCTTCTTCCTTTGGGTTTAGTTTGCTTTTCCCTCCCTACCCATCCACCCAATTACATAAGTGGAATCTTAGGTTATTGATCTGAGATTTTTTTTTTTCCTTTCCCAATATAGAAGACATATCAAAATAATCTAAGGGCAATAAGCTAATAAAGACTGAAGAATGAATTCCCAAAAGACCTAATGGGACTGGAGATCTAGACATCTGAGAGCTGACAATATTTTTTCTTCCTCTCCTCTGATGATCACATTGCACCCTTCCTCAATGCCTGTGTCTTTGTACACCTCTGCTCTGATACGATAGTTATTAACATAAATTTAGACAGCAATCATACTTCCTCAATTTCCAATTTGGGGAAGGGGTAAAGCTAGGTAACTCTGTACTGATAATTACACAGATTAGCTAAAAGAGGTAAAAGTCTCTAATCAATGCCTTCTTTCCCTGAAGGCAAATTTCCAAAGGGAGTCACACTAGAACTAGAGGCTTGGTGGGCACTGAAAGAGTAGATACTACCTGCAGGTTTCCGGCTTTCTGCAGGTTAGGATACCACCAGTTTGAATGCAGCTGGAAATGGCCAGTTTCTCTCCCTGAACACTGTGGCTACACAGCGCTTTTCCTTTAGTATAGTCGAGGCTCAAAGAATTCAATTTGAGCATTCTTAGCTATACCACAATTCAGCCATGTTCCCAGATCAGTCCTCCCAATCTCAGGTCGTGTCTTTTCCACAAACAGCTGATTTGAATCTTAATTTCTACTTTCATCCTCAGAGGCAAACTGAATAGCAGGTCTGGGAGAGCTCTGCAGGCACTACCCTGAATGGCTTGCATCACTGACCCTACAGTGAGGTAGGGTCATGCCCCTCCTTCTCCTAACAGTTATAAGTTTTGAATGGAAAACTACCAAATATCTAGACTGTAGGTATGAGTGTGGGGAAGTCCTACCAGCTTCTGCCTTGGTGATGGTGGGTAGGGGCTACCTTTTCCTAAGAGTGCGAGTGACTGCCCATTTAATCACAAGATGTAATGGAGTGAAAGGGAACAGCAGAGAAGGCAACAAGGCCAATAAACTTCATAGGAAAGGGCTACTGCCAACTCATAGGAAAGAGGCTCTGCTCCTCTCCTGCGCATACGACGGCTTACTCAAACCCCAGAGCCCTTGCTCCATCAACTCAAGCTCTTTTGCTCTTCTCTGCCCACTGAAGGCCCTGAACCTTCTTTTTCGCTCTGCTTTGTATTACCAACAATTACTCGATCCTTTGGGGGATTCTTCTCCCCAAATTAACCATGCAGTGGAAAGAGGCTAAAAATGTTTTATAACTTGCTTAGAATTAACTAAGACCATTAAATGAAAACAGTGATAGGAAATAATAAAGCAGATTTTTCATGCACTATGAACCATCAATACTTTCTGGTGCTTTCCCCAAAACTTAATTGAACCTGGCTATGTAACTAACACTCAGACTCTCACCATCTCCACTTCCTAGCACCATTACAAAACTTTAGCTAGCTAAACAGCAGCCACCATTTTTCAGCCAGTACTATTGTTTATTCTCCCAAAGACTTATGGAGAAATCCATCACCAAGGCAAAAAGACTTTAATTTTTGTAAACTAGGAAACAGTTTGTGAGATTGACAGATTGCTAGCAAGAAACAGAAAATCACACAAGTGTAACCCATGTTCTTCTCTAAAAAAAGATTGCTACTCCAAACATCATATGAACAATGACATAAATAAACAAATTAAGAGACTACACTTTTTCAACAATACTCTGGATAATTATAAAAAGTAATGCCTTCTTTCAACATGCTTTAAAAAATCATTTTTAAAAAGAATATGCAATAATTTCTCTGCTTTGCTCTTTAAACTTTTCGCTACATTCTAAAAATTAGCAATTTTTCCAAACAGTGATATAAAGACAATAGTTCACCTAGCTGTTAGTTTTGGAAGTGAGTCAATAAGAAGCCAGGCTGACTGTTTTAATAGTTTGAAATGGCAAACACAAATTCTAAATGGTGATGAGAACATGAATACCACTGCCCAAAAATCGATTAGAATTGTAATGGAAGAATAGTACTACTGTTTTCTTTCTGGGACAAAGTGGGTAAACTGATCGTATAGCACTTAGCTCTAGTGCTAGTAACCTAGAACCAAACATGGGGAGAATTAATTTGAAGTCTGTCAGATTTAACAGTTATAGTCCTCCTACTGTAATATCGTATCTAATTTTAGGAAAATGTGCAACAGGGTTTACATGAGAGGTTTTCATTGTATCTTGAGAAAAAACAACTACCCCATTTTTGTTCAACAGCTAAATCTAATTACATTCCTGATAACCAGAAATATTAATTGCTATGGTAGGGAAATTCTCTTAGAAGAAACCCCCCAAAATCCCAACAAGCAATTTCATATTCTGGTATCCAAAATGTTCTATCCAGTTCCAGAACTGCATTATATTAGCAAATAAAGTAGTTACTATTTATAACAAAATGTAATAACTGGCTAAAATTCTAGGTAAATAACTTTTATGACAATCTAAAATGTTTTAAACTTACAACTTTAGCAATACATATTGAACACTTACATTCGACTGTACAGAATGCAATCTATTTAATCTTGAAAAATATTATGTAACCTAACTATGGAAATGAGAGCACACACCTGCAAACCAATATGCTCCCTCATCAATTCTACAACTATAATAAATTTAATACTGTAAACAAACATTGAACAGATCAGAAGTTAAGCAGCTTTAGCAAGTCATAGTATAATTTTTATGAGCTCAGACAGTAGAGGCAAATGAAACTTTTAGGACATTACTACTTAAAAATAGATTTTTAAAGATGAAGGTCCCAACTCATTCTTATATACACACACAAAAGTTCAACTGTCACAGACAGCAAGTATTGAATTTATACACTGGAGTTTTCGACATCATCTGTACATTTAGAATAATTAAAATAAACAAAGCTGTCAAATCTATCTAAGGTGGATCATTCAAATCTGTGTAAGATGGAACACAGCTGGACTGCTGCTCACCGCTGCTTCTCAAATGCAAAAACCAAGTAAATACCTAAAAAATAAATAAACAAAAGTTAAGAGTGTGGTTTTTCATATCATCAGGGTAAACAAAAAATCCATCCTATTTATATTTTGGTGAAAATTCTTAGGCTCTCAAGCAAATTCGGGGAGGAAAAATCCATTATTTCTGAGAGTTCTTAAATTACTTTGAGTCATTTAAGCAGATATGGGATCACATGTGATATTTATTTGAAAACAAATGTCTACATACAGTAATACTCAGTGACATCACTGCCCTTGAGAAAACCGATTCGACGGCTCTAAAAATCTCTAAAAAATAACTTGCAATAAGAAAATGTAAAAGTATAAAAGAAAATTAAAACTAAAATATCTTATGACTTAATTCTTTTTATCTGGAGTAAGATAGGTAAAGTTTTTTATTCAGAAAAAAAACCCCTAATAATTATAGAAACATATATAACGTGCATATTAAAATTCTAATTATTGAATTGCTGTATTGTAGGGTCGGTAAGGAAAATGAGTCTAAAACCATATGGTAATTGATATTCTGAGATATTAATCTGGCCCCAACTGTGATATTCCTGCATGAATCCAAACCCAAGAGTACTCTCCTCTAAATAAGGTATCCTGTGTTAATGAATATTCACTCTAAGACACAGAAGTGTATCTCTCCATTCTGAATCACATTAAAGTTCAAACCTATAATATTTTCTAATAAGATACCAATAGATTTTATGGTGAAAAAATACTTGAAAAAGATGACAAACTTTCACAACATCACACGAATGTTCCAGGCGTGCACTATGCCATTCATTCAACCAGCAAGTCATGATAACAGGCCACATAACTTGCAAGTCCCTGCTCCTAGAGTTAACTTTTGAACAGGGAATAGATGAAGGATGGCAGACTACGTACAGCCTCCTGATCCTTCAGCTTTTTGCCCTTCCAATCCAACCTTCACAGTAGTACCATCATACAACTCTTTCCAAAACACTATTTTGGTCATGCTATTTTCTGCTCCTATCTACTAGCTCCCAATTTTTTCTTTTTTTCTTTCTTTTTTTTTAAGGTAAAATGAAACATGGTTAGCAGTAAACGGGTGGACAGAAAACAGGCAGGGTGATAATCAACACTATAGATTCTTTTAGAGGATAAGGAAGCAAAGCAGTCTAAAGCATTCGCAAATATATAACAAAATTTAGAACAGACCAGCATTACTTACCTTGTCCCATACCCCAAGACTGCAGTGCAACCCTGTCAAACCCACCCCAAACATACCTATACTTAACTTCAAACAACTCGGCATTCCTGTCCTGCCCTCATTGAGGGTCATTTAAAACCCCTAAGATGCAGTTTCTGATTTCAGAGAAGCAAATTAATAACTTGCCTTTCTAACTCAAACATTCCAAGTTTCACTCATATATAAAATGCCTTTTGTGTAAGAATTTAAACAGTGATTTTAAAAAGCAAATCTTGAACCACTTTTAAAGCAAATCAGCAACAATTCTCTACTCTCCATTCACATTTAAAGCATCTTCTAGAGGAGCAGTAGGCCATGGTAAAAAGTGCTTTATGATTTAGACCAGTAGGAGTTCAAAATATAACTGCTTGTATTTATTAAACTGTGACACCAGGCAAGATGCTTTCTAGCCCACAAAGCCCTCCAACTTAGAACAGGGTACCTTATCAAAGAGTTGGTAGATCCAGAGTGCTAGATATTGGCTGCCATTTGAATATTACTCCTCTTGTATTGCTTTTCCCACCTCTAAGCCATCTCTTCCTCAACTGTCTGGGACAAGCTAATTCACCTGTATTTTATCACTAAAGTCCACAATTAACATAAAAATACAGCTCTAAGCTATGGCCACCACACCATCATGGCTTTTGATCAAAGATGTTTTCCATCACACTGTATGGGACGGGTGGCATACCTAAAATACCTACTCCATTTCCAGTTTGGGGAAAGTAATGAAATGTGTAAGTTTATACACACATCTCCGTTTGTCAAAGATTATGTCTCTAACACATCCTCCAATCCCATTTCTACTAAAGGTACTATTGTGAGACAAATAAGCTCAAAATGTTGGCTCTATTTGTCTTCTTTCTTTCTTTTCTATTTAATTCGGCAAGTCCTAAGAAATTTTCCTTCCATATGGGCTTCCATGAGTCCATGAAGAAGAGTGTGACCTTAGCTCTGTGACTTTACCCAAGTTATTTAACTGCTTTTTCGCCTGTGCAAAGGAGATATAATAAATAGCAGTCAACTCATCAAGTTGTGAGGGTAAAATGAGCTACAATATATGAAAAACTTAAAATAGTACCTGGGCACATGTTAAACACTCAATAATATTAAGTATTATTTTTTGGGTTTCTTAAGTTTTTATTAAACTCTCCTTCACCTATTTTCCCCTTACAATAACTTTAGCACTTCAAACTGTTTGCCTAACTAGTGCATTTATTTGTGTCCATTTCTTCCATTAGATAGTACACTTCTAGAAGGCAGATATTATAATTTGCTTACTTTTTTAACCCCCAAAGCCCTTTCACAGAATTTTATGTAAGTCAAACTCAATGTTTACCAAATGGATTGTCTGTGATTACTTGGGCCTTCAACATAATCAGCAAATATTTCAATAAACAGTGGGAACTACCTTTAAAATCCTTGTGGCAACATAAGGATATTACCATAATTTTAACAGTGAGGCTGTGGGAGCTGATCTCAACATCCATTTGCTGAAGAACCACAGGATTTCACAGATTTTCTAGCTCTCTGACTTCCAAAGATAGATACCTCACTTTAGAATGTCTGCATATAAGGCCTCTCTCCACCCCTGTAAAATATGATGCTCGCTGCTCCTTTACTAGTATTTCTAATGCTTTCACTGACAACATCAGAGTGGCCAGAATTAAAATAAAATATATGGAAGTATTCTACAAGCTAAATTTTCTGATAGAAATCTGAGGTAAAGACACCAAGTAAAGATGGCTAAATAGTAATAAGTAGGCAATGAAAATGTTTAAGAATACTTGTGAAAGTTTATGTTAAGTAACATCCTGCATATATTTTCTCTTGGCATTAAACAGCTGTGCAAGAAAGGGGGAATTAGATATAACAGGAATTTTATGTAAACATACATACACACATACAACCTAATATGTGTCAGAAAAATTCTAAAGTTTTCAAATTTTAATGATCACTTGAAACAATCTTTGAAAATGTCAATAAACCTACACTGATGATATACTCACTTGTAGCTTCCCATTCTGATTTACTTAAGGTTCCCTAAAATTAAAAAAAAAAAAAGAAAATTTTAGATAGAACGTGGAAGTACAATTGACCCTTGAACAACATGGATCTGAACTGCATGGGTCCACTTGTCTGTGGATTTTTTCAAATAAATACTATGTATGTACTTTCCTTATGTCTTTAATAACATTCTCTTTTCTTTAGCTTACTTTATATAACATATACAACATGTGTTAATCAACTGTTTGTTATTGGTAAAATTCTGGTCAACAAAAGGCTATTACTAGTTACATTTTGGGGGAATCAAAAGTTATACATGGATTTTTGAGTGTGCGAGGGTCAGTGGCCTCAACCTCCATGTTGTTCAAGGGTAAATTTTTCTATAATGGACACAGGTGCCCAAACAACCCTATCTTTGCTATATATAAATATAAAATTTACAGTAAATATTATGATTTGAACATGTAAACTAAATCAATGAGATTAACCTTTAACATCATCTCTCAACACTTTTGCTCTCCTGCCAAATTCTCTAACCACTGATTCTCAGCCGAAGGTTGAATTCGGTAAAGAGGGTATTCATGTGTGAGTAACTGGAAAAAGCATCTATCTTGTATATTTAACTTGGAAAATGAAAAAATAAAAAATGCCCATCTCAAAAACATCAATTAGCCCTGCAGGAAGAAATAGATTTTTGTGTTTTCCACAAAAAATAGCAGTTAACATATCATTGCAAAGGAAAATAAATATAAAAAATTTTGATATTGTAATATATGTGCCACTTTGCACATATATTGACTAACAAGGTATAGTGGCAAGAAACTAATGCAAGTGATGAATGTAAACAATATTCTAAGATGTCAGCAGAAATGTTACCCAAATATCTGTAATTTCTATTAATGACAAAGTCACTCATAATGAAATTTCATAATTCAAAATGTAAATTTCCACATAGAAGTCAGTGAAAATAAAAATGTTAATTTTTCCCCATCTAAGTTCATGAGCCCCTGAATTTTATCTACAGAACACCATGAATTATTAGTGCTTGGGTTAAAATATAATGATACAGCACTCCATTCTCAGTTCATAATCTATGGTTACAAAAAGTCATAAGTTAGGGGAAATAGACTAATGTGTATCTGATTTGTAACTCAAGTTCTGTAAATCAGTGAAATACTTTAAGTTTCCAATGTGCTTTTTTCACTTTTTAATAAAATGTTTAAAAATGAGAACTTACCAAAGGTAACCTTACTTGACTGTTCTTCATGTACTTTGCTGCATGTTCATAGTCATCCACCTTCTCAGAGGCAAGTTTGGAATTCTCATATGCAGGATATGGCTAGGGAGGCAAGTAAAATTTCTAGTTACTACAAGGAAATTTACAATCCAGAATCGAACACACTAAGTCACTGAAATAAAATAATTAACACAATAATCCCTAAGTATTACTTCAGGAATACAAATTACATATACTTATGAAATACAAAAAAATGGTTAGAGGGAATCCCCTTTTAACAAAGCAGGTGTTAAGGTCAACTTTGATCATAATCATACAATATTTACAGTTGGACTAAACTATTTAATCACCATGAAGGACTACTTAGCAGCAAACACTTGCATCTCTACCTCCCATCAAAGGTTTTTTTCTGTTACAACACAAAGCTGAAGGAAGAGCTAAATATTAATTTGAGCATTATAGGGATTTAGTAGCCATGGAAGGCAAGAACGGCAACTGGAAACAGTACTAATGAAAACCCAAGTCAAAAGAGAACTCTGAGAATTTAAGAAGATAAGGAAAATAATCCAGCCTCCAAAATCTGAAGGGCCACACACACACAAGGGTATGCTGACCAAATGTTTATTCAAATTATCTCAAACACTATTTTTAAACCATTTTAACTAATTTCTCTTTACACTATGAATATGCTTTATAAATACATGTGAATCAAAAACATAAGTTACATAGAATATTAAATATAACCGTGTACTCTACAAAAGTTATATATTCTTTAAAACTCCCTTGTTTTTTATAACCAACCAGCTTGCAAGGAACAACTTTAAACCTAGACTTCCCTGACGTATTTTTAAGAAAATGATCCAGAAATGTCTACTTTGCTATCTTTTTTCCCCTTTTGTTTTATAAAAATCCTAGAGTAAGTTCAGGCATTAGAAATTTACCTATTTGTTGTTTAAAAAGTATTTGGCTTTTTGGACTTCCATTCTGTTAGACTCTTTATCACATCTTAACACAAGGGTTCTTTTGAACCTTCAATCCCACGTCTTGCGGTTTCATTGCTTCACAAGCTTCAAAAGTTTAATTTCAACAGCTACCAAACTATTCTGCTATAATTTTTTTCAAGTTAACAGTGTAATAAGACTCCTCCATGTGATTATTTGCCTGTCACTGGACATCTAGTTTCTCTCCTCTACTGATCACTTTAAAAGACCAAATAACATATGATTATCAGCCATAAAACTGATTGTTTTTACTAAACTTGCCAAAATCTATGTCTAGTCTATTAAGTGTCTCTTCTCAAAGCAGTTACCTTTCCAGAACTGTTCCCAGGTGAGAAAAAAGAATACAGGGGTCAGGACTTTATAACTACAGTTGCTTGGCTTACGTCTTTTCATTCTTCCTTCTATCTGCTACACTGCTCCAAGAGAGTAGAGCAAAGTTTTATTGGTTCTACTGCTAAAATTCTGGGCCAGCTGAGGGCTGACAACTTTAGGAAACGATCTTTTATGGCAAACATCAGAGAACAGATCAGTTTAAAATCTGACCTGAACTAAAACAATATCATCCTGGCTGCTCTTTCTGCTTTTGGTCTTAATATCCCTCTACACTATCTTTCATACTGCTACCTGAGTCATGTTCTCACTCTTGTTTGGTCATGTCCTCTCCCACTCTTTACAGGCCTGCAGAAGTGACCTGGTGAAGAAGCAGGAAAAAAAAAACAAAGGACTTCTTCAAACCACACACTATTACTGCTTATGTATGTCCCCAGCCAGCCACAGTGATAGGTCATGTCCACTTTTTTCCCTAAAGCCCCTTTTATATACTCACTGCACTTTATTTCCTCATTAAGGCAATTCTGACACTGTACTAAATTATTTGCTTGTATGTTTATTTCCTCAAAATGCTATAAGATCCCTGAAGTGGACTGTTATCCATATCTCACCATCTACATATATTTTTGAATAAATTACACAAATCAATTCATTACCCACATGCAAAGAGAAAGCATAAACAACTGATCATTGAACATAAAAAGCACCAAGAAGTAAGAATGATGTACTACAGGCATGTATGTGTGTGGCGATTTATGCACACACTTTCTCTTGTTTTCTCCTCTCTCAAAACAAACAAGCCTTTCCCCCTACTATAAAGCAAATACAAACATTCCTAACTCTAAAATGTAAAAAAAATATAATTAAAGAAGAATATAACATTCTAGTGAATACTGATTTTAAAAGACAATTAAAGATTTAAAGACCCGCCCATTCAAAACTGGAGCGGTAGGGAGGAGGAGGAGGAACGTTAACTACAACAGGAGACTTTTGTTGGAATACCACCTACAAAAACTGAAGAAAATCTAAACGTTAATAACCAAGTGACCTCTAACAAGTCACTTATCATCTCTAAGCCTCATACCGCCCATTTAAAAGTAGGAAAAGTGGCTGCTTCCAGGGGTAAGTATGAGGATAAGAGTATGCTTAAAATACTTTTAAAAAGTTTTTAATGACTTTTTGATTAATATGATTGTTAATACAAAAAATGCTCATGATCTGTCCAATTCAAAACACTGATAAGAAACATAAGAAAAACTAATTAATGGCTGCATGCTGTTTTACAGCTTGTGTAGATACCTTCGCTACTGCATTAGGGTAAGTAGAGAGGAGTCCAGGAGTTAAAATATGTCTAAAGGACCAATACAGTCTAAAAAATCAGAATCTTGCTAGACAGTCACCAAAGAATAAAAGTATACATGATATGACCTTGTTTTGGATGCTGGCTAGGAAGGTTTAATTACTAATGCAACGAAAGGGCATTATTGTAAAGAAGTGGTTTTCGAGTGGGAGTGATTTTGCATCCCAGGGATCATTTGCATGTCTAGAGACATTTTTGGCTGTCAAACGGTGGCAGAGGTGCTACTGGATCTGGTGGGTAAGCATTTTACAGTGCTATAACAGCCCCATAACAAAGAATTATCCAGTCCAAACAGCCAATAGCCCTGAGGTTGGAAAATCCTATTTTAAAACGGTACTATATAGAATTTGATGACAGCATCTCTCACTCACGCACTCACTCACTCATTCATTCAACTACTTAATGAGCTTCCACCCTGAAGTTTCTTACCAAGCTAGCTCTGTCCTAGAGGCTGAAGAGCCTAGAGTAGTTATAGTCCATGTAATTTATATTAACATTAAGTGTCTAAATGGCCTTGAAAAACATATCAGCAGCATCAAAAGAAATTAACCATAACCTGGAATTTTTACAGCTTTTCTAAATACTTACCTCAAGGGCCTGCATTCGTTTTAACAGCATTTTATTTTCATTGTTCTTAACCTTTTCTTCATAGAATTCCAGAAATGTTTTTTTGTAGACTAGTTTCATATTGTACTTCTTCACCATTCTGTCCAAAAAAGATTTAATGAAAAGGCTTCCAAAATGTTTGTAATTCCTTGATTGCTTACTTTCAGACAACACTGACATTTTCTAGGCTTAAATAAAAACGCTACCATCTCCTTTATATATTCACAATAAACTGATGCAAAATGAATGACAAGTAACATACCACTAACCATGCCCATAAGAACATATGCCTTCTAAATGTCAGTGGGTCACAGTTAGCTCTCTCTATTAACGTAACAATTGGGAAGTAAAATGAAAGGCTGGCTGTAAGATGGAAATGAATATCTATAAAGAACACTTTTCCCTTGATTCCATTTTACTTGCTTCCTCACAACTGCATTGAAAACAGCTGCCAAATTCCTTAAAAGAATCTTCTTTTGAATTCTTGGCAAGATACACTACTAATTTTTATCCTACATCTTGGGTTGCTTCTTCAATTTGTTTCATGGGTTTCTTTCACACAACTTTTAAATTTTAGGGTCTGAAGAGTGTGGCCCAAAGCCTTACTCATTTTCTCTCCCCTGATTTTACCCAGCATGCCAACATTTATCGATGCTCAGCTCTCTTTGTCCCACTGCTTACTAGAAATCTCCACCAGAATGTGTCACAGGCATTCTCCAAGTTCCCATATCCAAGGTTGAACCCCACTAGATTGTTCCTCTGCCACTCTTTGCTATTTCACTAAATTCCTCTAAAGATTCATGCTAGAAATCCTGGGAGTCTTCCATGTCATCTCCCTCTCTCCATTGCCCACTGTATTCAACATGCCACTATATCTTCTCCATCAAACTATAAAGCATACTTCAATGGCTTTCCTCCGGCATCATTTCAGGGCCTTCATACATATTGTTTCTTGTGCCTGGAAGATTCTTCCTTCCAGTCTTTAGCCTGCCAACTCCTATTCATCCTTTAGATTTGGACTTAAACATCACTTCACAGATGGTTTCCTTAAATCCTCAATTATATTAGGTCTCCATGTTATACTCTGTGTTTTGATTTTTTTCACTATTTGCCAAAGTTTATAACTATATATCTGTAGACAACATGAGGGAGAGTGGGGATGATTTCAGGCAGCAGGAAAAAGAGAAAAGGAAAAAAGGAGGAAAAACCGTGAATGGGTACATGGGAAGGCTTGTGAGGTGACAGCTCAGGGGATAGGATGGGGGAAAACATTTGCAGGCCTCTGAGATTTGTATGTAAAGGACATATGTAAGATAGGATTCCTTGTGATTTGAATTAGCCCTCCTTGGAAAGACAGTATGAGTAAAGGTAAAAGTCTCTTCTATTCCAGGCAGTTCATTTACTATCATAAATCTCCAAAATAAGCCTTTAAAAATGAAACCAAGTTTTATACCTAAGGAATGTCATAATTGCAAAGCACTGAAACTCAATTTGACCAATTTGAATTGGTTTGCCATATAAAAGCTAATTATCTTTTTGTTTAGTTTCTTAATGAAATGACAAAATGGCATCTCAAAAATCCCTATGCATTTTTGGATTCTGTCTCACCAAATGAATACGTATTTCAGTAAATAGTTTTGTAAAAATTTAGATAGTAAAGTGATGACTTGGTCTACGGCCATGCCACCCTAAACAAGCTTGATCTCGTCTGATCTCGGAAGCTAAGCAGGGTTAGGCCTGGTTAGTACTTCAATGGGAGACCACCTAGGAAGACCAGGTGCTGTAGGCATAAAAAAAAAAAATTAAAAATAAGGGATTGTATGCTGACAAGATCCTCGGCAATCTGTGTGGTCAACCAAGGGTTGCCTCACCTAAAAATGTTAAAAAATAAAAAAAGTTATGATTTGTAACTTTTTGTGTCTATCACCACTACACAATTTAAATAGAAAGGATTGCTAGTGCTTGCTCAGCTTTTTAAAAAAAGCTAAACTAAAATCACCAACTTTGTTAATCAAAAACAAGCTAACATTAAACATATGAAACAATATAATATAAATGTTTAATTTCTTCTTTTATAAAGCTGAAAAGCAATAATACTTTCTAAAAGTTTACTAATTTTAAGAACAAAAATGTGATTCAAATGTTTTAATTTTACAGATTGTATTTATAAATTGTGCATAGTATTTTCCTCATGTTCAGTCACACTCTACTTAACTTTTATATTACTGTATAAATTTTTTATACATTACAGAACTCCTGAAAATCCTATAGCTGTAATTTTACAAGCTAAGACACAACTCAAATAATCACCAACTAAAAATAAGCAGATAATAAAGCTTTTTTTCCCTTCAGTTAAAAAGACTTTTGTTTTTAAAAAATCTAAAATTGAGTTCAGTCAACTGTGACATGACCTACATTTAACCTGACTCTTCCAATCTCCTTATCAAGGAAAACCCCAAGATCAAGGTGTCTCGTAAGGCCTTTGAAGCTATAGTGAATGTAATACTTTAACTATCCATCCCTGTCAAAAGGAAGACTCATTTTATATTTCTAAATTACTAGCAGTTATGTCAGGTATTTATGCAATGTCATGTATTCTCTGCCACAAGTTGAAGGTAACAGGCTCTCTTTCTTACCTACAGGATAAAAAAATAATTCCAGGAATGAAAGACAACTAAGTAAGTAAAGCTGTATGGTACTAACCCTAGATTTGAGGTTAGTCTTTTTTTTCTCTTTTTCTTTTTAACAATACTATACTTTTTCTTTGGGTCCCCTATAAAATAAGGAAGGACTGCAAATATCTATTTTCCCCCCCTTTTTGTTCTCTCTGAAGGCAAAAAGAGAATAGTAACAGATTAACTACATTCTTACTCAGTTAGCAATGGAAAATAGACCAAGAATTCAGGGACATCCACAACACCTTCCAAGTTGAAGTCATATTTACAGCCAAATAAAGGATAATCTCCTTTCTTCTGAAATTTCACAGTATATATTTCATTTCCAAATGATTCTGTTTCCGAAGTTTCAAGGCGTCTTCTATAATGGTTATCCCCAAACCAAAATAAAAAGATTAAAATTGTTAGTAGCTCAGACTTATTTTGATCGGATTATGCATGTAAAAACTATACACTTTTAAAAAGATAATTGATTAGCTTTTTAATTGAATATGAGCTATTTTTAAGAAGCAAAATACTAAACTATCATTAACAATCTCACCCATAATAAAATTAGGCTAGAGGTAGGCATCATGATCATGACAGCTAGTTAATGCTCTATGCCTCAGAATCTAATCTGCACTTTGTCCAGCACTACCACCTCTGGCTCGATGTAATATCAGCTTCCAACTTACACATTAAGATATTTTAAAGGCTCATCCATAAATCTGTCTTTTTAACTTAAATTATGAGTACTTACTCAAATACACTATCAAAATGTTCAGCCCTTATAAGATCAACATGGTATGTTCTATAAAAACTCAATTTTTGATAAAATTTTGCTACTTGAAAATAACCTCAATACTGAGCATTTTGTAAATCACAATATATTTGAAAGTACTTACATCAGTTCAAAGCTATTGGGAGTGGTACCAATAAAATAGCCTCCAGGGCTAAGTCTCTCACAAGCATTTCTGAGCATTGTGTCAGCCTGCTCATAGGACTCGAATGAGTAATGACAGACAAACTGACAACTGCAGATGTCAAAGCACATTTCTGGGTCACAAAATTTGTCACTCAAAAGTTCCTAAAGCAAATTAAAATAATATTTTGAAGTACAACAATAATAATTTTTAATAAATTAATTTCTAGAATTAGGGTCCTTAAAATAAAAGTAGACATGCCCATCAACTTACCTATCCTTTTCCTCAGTCTTCAACCTACCCTTTCTCTTATATATAACAAGTGTCATAATAAAATAATTTTCACTTTTGTTCAACAGAATTTGAATCCCATTTTCACAGTAATTTTAAAAACTAAGGATTCTGAAATCATGTTAAAGTGTCTTAATCGAATATGGCATTTAAAGGAGTTGATCCTTTTATTTGGCTTTACTTGAAAGCTAAAATAACATGACAATGAATAACTTAGGTTAAAAAACCCCATAAAGCTGGCCTTAAGGACATTTAAAATATACATATACTAGTGTTTTTAAAGGTTCCCAACATTCTCGCAGTACACTACCACTGTTCCTCTCACTTTTAAAACTGTAAACAACATGTGTAGGATTAAAGGTATCTATAATAGCTTAATGAGCTAATGAATCAGACAAAGAACCTAAAGATCAACGTGGGACTTTTACCATTCAAGTGTCTCTGTAGTTCTTAAACTTCACAGTTGTTAAGCAATTCAGAAACAGGTAAAAGTTAAAAAAATAAACAGATTCTAATATGTTGGAAAGCTACTCTCAAACATTACAAGGTAAACAAAACTTAAGTTCAGTTCTATTTCAAAATACTAGAAAATAAATCTTATCCAAACAGAAAAGTAACAAGTAAATTCAAAAGTTCTAATTATTAAAAGCAAAAAATTCTCAGAAGTACTCAATGGATTATTTTTAAAAATTTATAATAGAATTTCTAGTTGAAATTAAAACATGTGTTCTAAGGTTTTTAATGTTTCAAAGCATTTTTAAAAAGCTGACTTTTAAAACAAATCATTTACCCAAACTAAAAATACAAAAAAATAGACAAAACTTAAAAAAATTGTACCTTTGAACAATCAGCAGTTATAAATTCTGCATTAAAAATATATTCATTATCACGACAACGATTTTTTCATGTCCTCATAACGCTGCTGACACTGTTTGACAGAAACATCAGCAATATCTGGAAGGGGAAAGGGTTAATTAGTAGCTGTCAACAAAGACTCACAGAGAGAAAATGTAAATGCAAAGATGGCACAAATCTAGACATTAATCTCAACTGATAAATTTTGACATGAAATCTAGTCTTTAATACAAGCAAAAACTTTCTATTTCCTTCAAAACAAAAAAGAAAGTCTTTGTTTCAATGTAAATGCCCTATTATTTTTCAAAAAGCATTAACAGGTTTCTCAGTAGGTACCCATACCAGAAAAGTTCTATCATGCTTTTTAAATGCTTATTCAAAGTGCTTTTGCAGAAAGTTTGATTCTAATTTGAATTATAAAACATAACACTGTATGCCCAGGTTTAGAAATATCAAATTTATACTTATTTGCCTTTTTCCTTATGTTGAGATTTGCACTGATGAAGCAAAAGCAATGGTAAGTAAAATGCTGGCAACTTATCAGGAATACAAGGTAGTAGCACCAAAGGGTACTAGTAATAATTATATTCACTATTATAAATAAGCATGGGGGGGAAAAGCCAGTTTCATTGAATATCCTTGATAAAGCAGTAAAAATTATTATTAAATCCTGGCTCCTAATATGTCTTTTTAATATTCCATGTGATGAACTGGAAAGTAACAAAACATTTCTGTTATACAAAAAAGTTTGAAAAGAACCAGTGTGATTGCATTGTGAACTGTACTGGCCACTCTCTTTATAGAAAATTGTTTTCACTTGAAATAAAACCACTGACAGACAAACTAGCTTTTCAGACTTGGTAATTAAGCAAAAATTTTCTTGAAAATGAACAAAGTAAGTCTTTCACATCAAGGAAAACACTGGACATACTTGTTACCAATGATAAAATTTGAGCTTTCAAGTGATAGTTACAATTTGGAAAAACTTGCATCTACCACCACGGGCTAGGTACTTTGACATTATTTTTCTGATTGGTGGTGATATTAAACAAATGTGATTTCCTGATGTCAACATAGAGAAGATATGCATAACTTTAGTTAACATTAATTTCCAAATTTACAAAATCTCGCAGGCCAAAAGATCCAAAGTGCAAGACAGACAAATGAATTTAAATGTAACAGAATATATAAAGTTTATCGATATGGTTTCAGATTGCATATTGTGGATGTTTAAAGAACTACTTACCGCTTGTCAAGTTTTGATGTAGTATCAAAGATGAACACCCTCGATTACCTGAAAGGCTATTAAAATACTCCTTCATTTTATAACCACTTATCAAATAAAATAACAAATCACAACGTACTGAATACAGAAACAGCTGTGAGAATCCAATTGTCTCCTATTATTTCAGACTAAAGGGATTTGCAAAAAACATTTTTAAAATGCCAGTCTTCTCACTAAATTGTTTTTTTAATGGATTAAAAATATTTCTTAAATTCTCAGTTTTAATTTCTATAATTGATACAACCACATACACAAAAACTTTCTGGGGTCATCAACTATTTGTAAGAGTGTAAAAAACTTTGAAGAGTGCCGATTTTGGCAATACTTCACAGGTAGAGCTGTGCACTTCCTATTACTCAAAACAATGTGAAGAACATGATGCCTGTTTGTTCCACTTTAGTGTTAAGTCTGACTAGTGGGTTCAGGTGCTTGATTCACTTAGTTATTACATTTCTTTCACCTAACAGCTTTAGCATCTTTTTATAACTGTTGCTTAGATCTATTATTTCAGTAAGGGTGGAAAAATCGTGATTTTCATAATTTCTCCTGCATTTATTATGATTTTTCAATAAAGAGGAATATCCCTTTCAACCATTTGGTTACCTTGAAATATGGCTCATATAGAGTAGGAAATATAAATACTCAATCTCCACCTGCCCACTTAATTTATGAATCTCAGAAAAATAACTTTTCTAGCAACCTCCATAGGTGAACAATAAGATTTCCCCACCCCCTTTATTTGATGTGTTTCAATCCATTGTATTATTCTTTCTGTTAATGAAATTTTCCTATTTTTTCAAGTTTGTACTGTAGACATGACTCTAATCATCTCTGATTGCTTCAGGAAGGACAAGTTATCCCAGGCTGATTAGCCATACTCTAACACCATCAATAAAGCCTCCTATGTTATTTTAAAAACACCCATCTCATGAGTAGTCCCTGGATATACTGTCTTGAGATATTTTAGTGTTGTGTTGATAATAATGAGATTCTTATTTTCCATGCCCTGCCTGAAAATTATTCTTTTCCACATGATTTTTTAATCTTACCAGTACAAACTAGCTTGTTAATTCTTCCCTTTTTCCACTTGAGCAAATCTCCACCTTTACCACATCCCAGGTCCAAAACAGTGATATCACGTTTTTTTTTCTGTCGCAAGTTTTCTAAAAATTCCCCTAAAAGAGAGAAATAAGTCATAATAAATCTCTTCTCCATAATTATTAAAAAACTGGTACCCCTAATAACCTATTAACTGCTGCCTGACATGTAATATGAATTATATTTTCATTTAAGTAGCTTATTACTTTACGTAAATGTTTCAAGATATGACTAAGAGTTAATTAATTTGATCCTCTAGCATCAAAGATGAAAAAGGTATATATCTGATATTTTAGGAAGTAAAGACAGGTTTTTGAAGGTTACCTTCAGATTCTGATTCAACATTAAGTAGCAGATATTTTAAATTCTAATTAATACAAGATTCAACAATTGTTCATGATAAAACTAAATACTCATAACTTTTTGTAGTTTCCTTTTTCCAAAGCTAGGTGATTAGCTTATTATACATTTAAGTTAGTCAAAATAATTATGGCATAAGAGTGCTTGATTTTCATAAAGGATGTCAGTTTTACCTCCAAAAGAAATACAAGAACTAGTCAAATAACTATACACACCTCTTAATTTTACTATCATAATTCTTAAACACCCTGAAATAAAAATGCAATCTTTCATCTCAATCTACCAAATCACATTAATAGCCAACAAATAATATCCAGTAGGTCACCATGTATCAACAGACAAATGCTTCAAATATCAGTTCAAGACATCTTAATATTCTTAAGACAACTGAAGTATTCAGCAATTATAAAATGTGATACAATATGGCATCCTTAGATCTATTTTGATTGTACTATTTTGATTGCTAGATTATTCTGTACAAATGCTTTTGCCTTTTACTGTCCACAGGATCTTAAAGTAATTTCAATAGCAGTACAAGTGGTCCATATTTAACTGTTAAATATGAATCTTAAAAACATTGCATAAAAAACAATGAAAGGTAAAAAACAAGATTTATAAAATCACTTCATTTCCTTACAGAGAGGGGAAATCATTATGAAACATTATTTAAAGATATCCTCATCACAGTCAAGAATAGAACTCAATTATTTTACATACTATGCTATAAGCACCAATAAGAAATAGAAATCGAATGATAAAGAATGGGTGTTGAGAAAGAAAAAAGCCAGAGAGGGAACTTGACATATATCACATAGGACCAGAAAAGACAGGTGCAGATGGCAGAGCACCCACTGAGAGAGTTGCTGGAACAGCTGAAAAAGGAAAATACCATGATGTGTTGAGATACCTTTTTGCTAGGTTTGACTTAAGTCTTTCAATGAATAAATACATAAATAAATGACACATCATTTAAAAAATACCCAATGTAAGTTACCTGCATTATAGGATCTGCATAAGGAAAGAAATGAAATTTCTTTCAAGGGTCCAAAGAGTACCTTAAAAGTACAGGCTAAAAATGACATAACACTAAAAAAAATAAGAATAAAAATTGCATAATATTAACCTTTTAAAAAAAAGAAAAAAAAAGAAAGCTGACACTTATTAAATTACTCTACCCGATATCTGGCAGAAGCAAATAAATTACACTTTTGTAAACATGAGTTTAAAAAACGAAAAAGATAGGAAACATTAAAATGTGCTTAAAAATAATTAACCTAGTTGACACTTGTAATACTACTCAGAATGTCTAATTTATCTTTAAAAGTCAGTAAATTATCATCAAAACTAGTAGAAAGTACCCATAATTAGCACTTTAGTCTTTCCAATGTAATCAAGAAACATTCTCACTTTTTCCTGAGACTAGCTTTAAGAAACAAAAACAAAAAACATTCATAATAAAAAAAAAACAGACAGAATAAGTTGAAAACCATATATCATTTGTATGTGGGATATAAACCTAAAAGCAACAAACGAACAGGACAGAGATACATGATAGTCTAGTGGTTACCAGAGGGTAGGGAGGGAGGGCAGATGAGGGAGGTAGATGGGGTAAAAGGGGTCAAATATGTGGTGACAGAAATCTAACTATGGGAGGTGAACACACATGCAATGTGTATATATGGCTTACTGTTTAATTGAACACCTAAAACGTCACAATAAATAAATAAATAAATAATTTTTTTAAAACAAAAAAACAAAATACTACTGTGAAAAACTTAAAAATACACTGGCTTTTTCAAATTCTAAACTCACGTTAAGAATAGATACACAAAGCAATAAATATATCCTGAATCATATTTAATGTAATAGATACACAAAGCAATAAATATATCCTGAATCATATTTCCTTCACTGACTTTCATTTTAATTTCAAAGGTGAATTTCCACAGATAAAATGCTGGCTCCAAAAAGTTGAATGTCTTCATCAATCCTCAACATAAACTTTATTTCTCCTTAGACACCATACAAGAAAAATAAGTTCAATGGACAGTCAACACACATTACCTCTACTAACTCATTAAAGACCAAGAGCTAAAAAAAAATAATAATAATAATACTGCCCATTTTCTTGACTGAATAAAACCTAACAATATGCCATCACTCCAAAACAGAATAATTACTTAATAGCACTAGGTAACCTTAATTCTAAGAATAAAAGGAGCATACATACTACCTTTGAAAAGCCTGGTTAACTTTTCAACTTAATATCCGTTAAATACTCATTAATATCTTATGTAGTCAACCAGAAGTGAATATGAAAAGAATTTATCTCGGCGGTCTAGTTTTAGTTTTGGCTCCAATTTTATAAAGCCAAGATTTAACAATAAATGGTAATTAAAGATGTAGTAACCTGGTGTATGATTAACCATCTGGGGGGAAAATGCGTCATAAGATGAAATAAAAAATTCCAAACCATAAATCAAAAAACAATCATACCAATGAGGACGCTTTTCATCCAATTATTAAAGTTTCTCAGGTAAAAAATACGACTTTGGCTACGCTTCTCCAAACCAACTTCCTGAAGTTCGTTGTAGTGGGCAGCTACTGCTGAGCTGTGTCCTTCTTCCAAGTTCTAAAAAGGAACAAAATTAACAATCAGAAAATGGGAAAAATAAAACTAAAAGAGCATCTGACCTATATAAGGATAAAATACTACAGAAATTGGTGGTAAACTTCATTAAGCAATGGCATTAACCACAGAAATCCACTAAACTATAATTAGACATAAGACTTGTTTTTCCATTTCCTATTTTTAAAAACATATCTAGGTTTAAAATTTTCATCTTGATCTGTATAATTTTGATATCAACGTCTTAATAAAACAAGTACTCTTCCAGAGTTATGATTTATTCAAATCAATAAATGCCATTCAGTAGATGGGGTTCCTATAAAAAATAAAACAGGAATAAATGATATTTATATTATTATAAAATAGTGGTGAACATTAAATGAGACAATACAAAGGGATTAGAACTTTATAGTCAGTGTCAGTGGTTTCTATAGTTATTTGCTATTAATCTAATTGAACATTTTCAATTTGTAGTCCCTACTTAAAAGCCCAAAGCATTCAGCAAAAATGCCATAGGAGGTAAAGGGTTTCAGGTCCCCCCACTTTCCTGTTCAACCAGTGATTCATCTTTTACGTATTTTACATATCAGATTTAAGATTTTCACTTGAGAAAAAAGTTCTGCTGCTAGTAAAAGTTTAAAAATCACATTTATAATGCAAGTTCCTCTTTGTTACAAGGATTCACACATGACTAATGACAAATGTCTCGCTTATCTGCCACTTTGTTCTTTATGGCTGATGGCAGAATTTTACTCATTCACTGAAGTCCTCTTTCCTTCCAAATCCAGATTTGGCCTCAGATTCCTTCACAATATGGTATTCCCAGATGAAAAGACTTGATATCCCTTTCTTTATAGTATTCCTGCTAAATATCAGGCTTTTGCAACTGCTTGGAAACGATATAGTTAAAGGAATATTAAAAAAGGGTATGATCTTGAAATTTATCATTTTAAGTGATAATCTCAACTATTTCAGATACAAAAAAGAGATGAACACCTAATAAGAAATGAAGCAAGATACAGCATCTGGAAGTTCTGAAATAACATAAAAACTACCTCATTAGCAGACCTTTCACCTAAATAAAAACATCTAAAGTGTAAATTAAAAGCTTCTCTATCTTGATGATATCTAATTAAAAAGAATATTCTTAAATTACTAAGATTATGTAAAAACGAGTACTTCTCAGCTGTTCCACATTTCAATTTGACAAATCTCATTATGAATAAAAGAAAATATATTTGACATACTTTTTGCTTTTCAGGAACATCCTCTAGCTCTCTTTTTCTCTTTTTCTGAGTGCCATCTCCAGTAGAAGGTCCCTCTTTTGGAAAATCATCAGTTTCCATTCTTCTCTTCCTTGAAATGCCTTCACTGTCACCAGAACCTTTCTCCTCTGGGACAATTCCAGCATCAAGTTTTCTTTTCTTGAATGGAGTGTCTTCCTCACTAGAACTCTCTTTTACAAGTTCTGCAGACTCCATTTTTCTCTTTTTGGGTGTGTCTACTTGCCCACAGATAGAAGCCTTTTCAGAAAGCCCAGTCCCAGGAGCAGTTGTGTTTTTATTAATACTGAATGAAGACTCTGTTTCTGAATCTGTTGATGCTTTTGCCTCTTCAACAGAGATCTTTTCACATTCCTCTTTTGCAGAATTTTCCATTTTTGATTACTTAAGTAGATGGAACAACTTCATGAACTAACACTGAAATGGCAAACATTTGATATTACTTATAAACCACTAATGCTGAAACTTTAAAACAATTTTAGACAGAAGCCGGCCATTTAATTTCAGTGACCAACTAGGAAATTTTAAAAATCTCATTGTAGAGACTATTGAAAACAATGTTAATTGATACATATTAATATGAATTTCTGAATATGCTAATGTGAGAATACTAATTATAATCCCTAAACACTTCAAATCTTATCTGTAAAAGTCACTATTGGCATTAAAACTGACAAATGAAGTAGAGGTATACAAGTTCCTTTTGTATTCTGATCCTTACTCAATAGCCTTAGTTCTCAAATTGTGTGCTGAGCACTACAACAAACTCATATAGACGCAGCAGGATTTTTAAAATTTTACGGGGAACAGTGATATCTGACATCTGAAAGATGTCACAGATTAAGCTTCAAGTAGAGCACAGTTTTAAATGATTAGATTGTGCTACATTCCTTTTAATGACATAACTTTGTGAAGCTGAGATTTTTGTGGAACCAAAGAAAATCAATGTTAAACAGGGAATGAAGTTGGTCATGTCTAATCTTATTTCAAGGCTTGAGAAGTTTAAAGTACCCAACGGGTGTATAGATCCCATTGGTAAGGCTCGTGTTTAACTAAGGATTAAACACAAACAGTTTTTCTTTCAGTTTCTGTATTATTATTATTTTTCTAATTAAGTTGTCAGGGCATAAATACTTAAATTCTTTGGACTAAAATACTTATAAGTGGTCCTGTTAGGTATTTCTTTTGGCCCAAAAATACTGGAAAAAAAAAAAATCAGAGACACTAAGAGCATTAAGAACAGGAAAAGTTTGCAAACTTACAGCTGACTTCTGAAATCCTTATTTCGTAATAGGCGTCACAATTAGGTAGAAAGTAAAGAGAGTGGAAATGGCTCTGGACAAGAAGTTTCAAGACTCAGTCTGCAATTTAATAACGGTTAAGTCTCTTTCAAATGTCCTTAGGCATACATGTAAAATGGGACAGGAAGGGAAATAAGTGAACTATCTACTGAACAGGAATTGTTACTGGTGATCCATTTATTGTCATTCAACAAATGTATGGAACTCCTACCACTTTCAAGAAACTTACAGCTTATATGCTATTATAACTATTAAAATGTTAGGCTGTACTATTCAACACTAACGAATAAGGTAGAGAAGTATCAAAATCAGTGAGATTCAGTAAATTCTGAACCCGTAAGTTATGAAGAGGGTGTATAAAAAAAACCTTTTGAGTAAAGAAATACAACAGAAAATTAAGTTGCTTAAGGGAATAGGTAAAAACAAGTCATTATAAACTGGGAAGGGTCTCAAGAAAAATGAACTTTCATTACCCAGCGTTTAGGTAGCAAAATACTAAGACATGCCAAAATAGAAGCTGAATGAGAGGGGGGAAATCACTCAAAAAAGTAATTTTCAGAATGACTACTTAAAATGATTAGTAAAACTGCCCTCCGAATTATCAAATCCCTATCTTCTCTCTGCCAATTATTTCCTAATAAGGAACAAAAAATAATAATGTTTTCAGTTGAAATAGGATCAACATGATTTATCATCTTTGGCTGTGATTGACGCCTGAAATTAGTACTGGGAACAGGTGTGAATTTTATCTATAAGCAACTCTATTTCCACAAATAAGATTTCATTAAAACAATTAATTTGGTCGGAATAAAATACAAAAAATTCCAAATGATGGCAGATGTAGGTAAGAATGTTAGAAACCCAGTGTCAAAGTGGTATAATGAATAAACTAGAAACCAAGAGAACTGTCCTTCACAATTCTCCAGGAAGGAGCTTAGAAAACAGAGTCAACTGACATCGCAATGGATATGCAATTAATAACCAAATAAGCATTTCGACCTGTCTCTCCAGTTACATCTCTGAAGCAAGCCACGTGTCAGTCGTTCCAGTTTCTCAGAGAACCACAGAGCAACCAGCAAGGGCCAACGGGCTTAAGCTCAAGCAGGATAAACTCTGCGCCCCCCAACTCGTTAGCTAGACGGGGTCAACTTAGGAACCCAAGACGCGGCAGAGGGAAGAAGAGAATTCTGCCAAGTTCACCTTCTTCTGTCATTGGCGCGGCCTAGCTCTTAACTAAACCTCTGGCTTAGGTTTCTGATCCGCCGCTCAGGACATACAGACGCATCTTCATAGCTAAAATCCCCTTCTTTCACCTGCCCGCTCAGTGCGGCCCTGCGGTACGGCCTGATGCAGCTCTTCAGGCTTCTCGGGGCCCGGAGTCGCCGGATCTGGCAGAGCAACAGCACACGTCGACTCTCAGAAGTATTGCCTATTTCGCTCCGCGCTGAAGGCACAGTGAACCCCTGCGACGGGTAATGAAAGCATAGAACTAATGCGAAGCGAGCCTAGGTCAGGAGTCGGAGTGCCCTTCCATCTCCACCGCGGTGGAGGACCTAAAGACAAAGACATGAAGGGCCGGGGTTCTATCGCCATACTCACCAATACAACCTCCCACAGTTCTGTTTGCGGAAGCGGCGAGCCGCGCCACGCGTGTGTTGTTACGCAACTTCCGGAGCGTGTCCTGGTCACGTGACGCAGCTTTCTGTAGAGAATGTGGTGTCGCGCGACCTTCGCGCCGGAACTACGAGTCCCGTCGTGCCGCGCGCAGCGGCGTGCTGTGGGCCGTGCCAGCCCGCTCCGGCAGTCGCGAGCACGTTGCCAGTGGGCGCGGCTGGCAGGGCTGTGAGTGGTGGGAGGCGAGCGTCCACTTGAGACTTGCGAATTCCAGCACCCTGGCCCACGCTTCGTTAGGTCAGTCTACTGAGTGACACCGCCGTGGCATCTGAGAAACTGTTGTCCGGCCTGTGCGTCGGGAAGCGGCGGCGGCCTCGACGTCCTAAGAGGTATCTTGGGCCCAAGACCTCTAAGGGGCAGCGGGAGGGGTGGAGAGGGCACCTTCAACCCAGTGCACATTGGGGAGCAGACCCCAGTGCGAACCTAACAACTGCCCTGCTCGCACCGCTCTTTGGGTTGTGGCAAGGGTCCACTTGCTCTTGCAGAGCATGGGTCCACACTCTCCAGACCCCTTAACCCCCCAGCCCTCCACGAGGCCGCCGAAAGAGGTCACCCCCGCCCTTCTCTGTTGGACCAGTGTCCTAGCAGATCCTGCCTTTGGGACTTTTCAGCTTTCTGCTGTGTAACCCTTTACACGCCACTCTTTCTCGGAAGCTTGCTGAGGAGGGGCTGTGCACCTCCGCTCTCGCAGTTGTTTTAAGAACGAGCAACATCTTCTTAGGAACTGGCAGATCAGATCATTCCCTATCGCCGTATTTGGGACGCAGTGCCATATCTCCTTCCTGAGAGGCCTTTCTCAGCTGTCAGATTCAAGAGAAAGGAGCTTCCCATACCTACTGTTGAGAAACGCCTCAGGGTGGTTGGGCTTTGTTATGGAATGGTTGGGGGAAACAACATTTTCTTTGTCCATACCCACAGATTTCCACTGGAGAGTCTAAGGTACCTACGGTACTGAAACTGGAAAGCTCCATAGTTCAGGGCTTTCAACCTGAGAATAAGGTCCAAACCGCACATGTGGGCTAAGATAATTAATGTGTGTGTACATATTAACGTTATTGTGCCTCAGCACCTTCCCGCCTTAAGAGTGTAAAAAAGTGTTCAGATTTACGATCCATCTTGATTTATTCTTTACCAAAATTGATCCCTTTAAAAGCAGCTTTGAAGATATGTTTTACTAGCCTGCCTACTTGTCAGTAGGCACAGTTACATTAATGAGTAGACAGACTTCACTTTGGGGAAGGCAACATTTGCAGCATATACTTTGCAATCTAGTCACTTCTAACATGTGGGCATTAACCTTTCTGAGGTTGTTGACCCTTTATAAACTTTGGGTCAAGAATGAGGCCTATTTTTAACAAATGAGGATGAGCTATCAATTTCAGATGACTTGTATTTTTATTATAATGCACTGAGTCTAGGTTGAGAACTTCAGTTCATGAATATTGACAACTGCAAACGTATAGGACCTAGAAATTGAACTCCCTGTTTATACATCCATGCGTTAGAACTAGGCAATTATGTAGTCCCTATTTGTTGTTTCTGATGCTAAAGTTTCTTGAGATATTGCATTTGTGATTTTAGGGGAAATGAGTCTAATTTTGACTTTTTAAGAAATTTTCTCATTACATTATATGCCTCTTAACTATGTGTTTATACAAACTCTACTATAACTGGATGTGCATGAGATATGGAGCTCATGTTTTGTGGTTTTTATAAAACTTAAACTGGAAGTCATGTAAATTCAGTTGAAAATAGAAGAACTCTTAAAGATGGTAATAATGGAGGGAGTAAATGGACCAGATAAAAATGTTTTAAAAGTTATCATTGATATATTTTCCCCATATTGTATGGTTTTCTGGAAACTGAATTAAAATTATAATTAGTATTTTAGTACTTTATATATGCCAGATTAAGTGCTTTACACATTTGAACTTATTTAATTATATAATCCAGTGGCATAGTTAGGATTATTTTTGTTTTATAGATGAACATTAAATAGGCCAAGGGCATGCAGCTGGGAATTAGTGGTACTGGGATTTGGACTCAGGCAGTCTAGCTTCAGAGACCTGATTCTATGTTAATAATGACACAGTGCCTGCTAGAAGGCTAAACTCAGATCTGCAACTTGGCTGACGCATAGTAGACTTTCAGAAAATGTTTTGATATTTTTTAATGCTTGGGCTGTTGTGTTCAGAGGGAAAATAGCTGGAGAAGAATGCTATCTTACTATAATGGGAGATCCACTGAGACAGGATCATCGTTTTGCTCAGAGGTTTAACCTAGGTGCCTTGAACAGTGGCCGGCACATAGTGGGTGCTTACTGAATGAATTGCTAAGAAAGGATTTTTAAAAATTCATCTTTTTAAAAAGGTCAGACAGGAATTATTTCAACACACATAAGATTTCTTTATGTACCATTGTGATTATTTGGGCTATTATTCATCCACTTACCCTGCCTGGTTTGGATTTCTCCTAGTTTGGATTATACTTTATTAGTGAGAGAAAATAAAGTAGTAATTTAAGGTTTTTTGGTCAGAGTAAAAGCAAGCAACAGATTTAGTAGATACCATCCTGTTATAGAATTTCTGTTATAGAGTTGAAGATTGCATTTTTGAAACTTAAACACTTTAAAAAACCTGGATACAATGTTATAGCTTCCTTAGAATGATGTTCTTAAAGGTGGGAAAGAGGTGGTTTATAGAAGGTTTATTTCTCCAAAAAGTCTTGGAAGAAGCATTGTCTCTTCAGTGCATTGACAAAGTACCCTCCTAAAATTTTACTGCCTCTTGGAGCACACAAGATATTCTTGTTTAAAAGTCTTTTCTATAGTTGAGTGTAAAATTTAGTTGAGAAATCTCTAAGTTTATTATGTGTGATGACTTCTTTTATATGTTAACCTAAGTAGGCTATTTGAATAATAGAGGTCACTCTGCTCAGAGGATTCCATGAAACTCCAGCCCTAATGAAGCCACATCCAGGTGTGTCCTGCTGTTAAAATGAGGGCATTGGTTGAGAAGGAATGAAATCCTCAATTTGGAATGGGGCAATGAACCCCTAAATTTTTATCAGTCTTGTTTGCCAGTAGAAGCAGTCCTTCTGCTCCTGTTTGAGGAAGTTAGCCCTGCTTTGCCTGAGGAACCTTTTATGGCCTTTCCTGAGATAACTGCCTTGTAAGACCCTGCTGATTCTCCTCAGGAACAACCCTACTACTCTTCCTTGCTTCTAGACCATAACTAGATTCAGGCCCTCAAGACTCAGCTGCAAAGGATAACTCATGAGGTGTGCTGCACTCTTTAAAAACTGCATGATTTTTTTTTTTCAATTTACACAGAAACCTGGGGAATATGTGTAGGAATGGATATTAAAGGTGTGGAATAATAGTGAAAGGAACATAAAGTTGGATCAGGCCAAATTTATTGATATAGAAGCACTCAGCAGAGATTCTGGGTTCCCTATTATAGCCTGAGAGGTTAGAAAGGGCTCTAACAATTTGGTGGTTTGGCTAAAGCATGGACCAAAAGGCGACCTATGCTAAATGAAGTTGAAATGCCAGACCTGCCTTGGTATATGATAGAGGAAAGGATCCAAAGGCTTAGGGTGAGAGGTTTGATAGGAGTGGGTCTATCATGTAAGACCTGCTCACACACCTTGGGAGCGGGGTTCAGAGGAGATACCTTTTACCATGACTGAGAAGTAAATTTGTGAGGGGAGCCCCAGCATCCATGAAGAGCTCTATGATTGCTCTTCTCTGTGGGTCAGAAATTAAAGTGGGAACTGCTGCCACTAAACTGGGGATCCTTAGATGCAGTGACGATAACTGGAAATTGGACAGATATTATAGAGGGGCCTATTATCTTTTCTTTATTTTTTTGAACATTATGAATTATATTTTTTTCAATAACAGTTGAAAGTATTATGTTAGTTTCAGTTTACAGCTTAGTGGTTAGACCTTTATATAATTTACAAAGTAATTCTCCCTCCCATTAGTCTAGTGCCCACCTACCACTATACATAATTGTTGCAATATTATTGACTATATTCCCTATGCTGCTATGTCGCTTATACAATTCAATGAATTTTTTCAGTTATAGTTAGCATACAATAATATACCGTTTTAGCTGTATAGCATAGTGATCAGAGATCCGCATAACTCGCAAAGTGATCACTCCTCTTCCCCCTTACATATTTATTACATTATTAACTATTTTCCTCATGCTATACTCTACATCTCCATGCCTCTTCTGCTACTATCCATTCATACCTCTTAACCCCTTCATCTTTTCTTGTGTCCCCCAACTCCCTCCCAATCTAGTATCCCTCTAAATATTCTCTGTATCTATGAGTTTATTTCCACTTTTGATGATGTTGTTTTTGTTCTTTAGGTTCCACATGTATGTGAAATTATGCGATTTTTCTTTATCAGACCCATTTCATTCAGCTCAGTACCCTCTAGGTCCATCATGGCAATATCTTTTTCCATCCCCTTCCTTATCGTCTCTCTGTCTTTTAATCTGAAATGAGTCTCTCTCAGGCAGCATATGTAGGGATCTTGTTTTCTTATCTATTCAGCCATTCTATTTTTTGGTTGGAGCACTTAATTCTTTTCCATTTGAGGTACTTGTTGATAAGAATGTAGTTATTACCATTCTTGATTCTTTTTTTTTTTAATACATGTTTTTTTCTTAAAGAAGTCCCTCCAACATTGCCTATAATACTGGCTTGATAATGATAAATTCCTGTAGTTTATTTTTGCCTGGGAAGCTCTTTATCTGTTCTTCGACTCTGAATGATAGCTTTGTTGGATAAAGTATTCTTCGTTGTAGATCCTGGGTTTTCATCACGTCAAATATTTTGTGCTAAGTCCTTCTGCCCTGCATAGTTTCTTTTGAGAAATCAGAGGTAAGTAACTGCTTTTCTCTTGCTGATTTTAAGATTTTTCTTTGTCTTTAACTTTTCGAATTTTAATTATGATATGTCTTAGTGTGGGACTCTTTGGGTTCCTGGTTTTGGGTACTCTCTGAGTTTTCTGGGGTTGTATGTCTACTTCATTCACCAGGTTAGGGAAGTTGTTCATTATTATTTCTTCAAATAGCTCTTCAACATCTTGTTTTCCTTTAGGTACCCCTATGACATGGATATTTTTACCTTTAGTAGTGTTCCATAGGCTCCTTAAATTATTATAGTCTTGGCTTCTTTTTTCTTGTCATTCTGATTGTCTTTGGCTTTCCCATCTTCTATCTCGGTCATTTGATCCTCTTTATTCACTCTATTCTATTTAATATACTTCTCATCTCAGATAATGTGTTCTTCCTTTCTGACTGGTTTCTTTTTTAATATCCATTTTCATTTTTTTGTTTTTTATCTCTTTGTTGAAGTTCTCACTGAATTCATCTACACTTCCCATAAGTTCATTGAGCATCTTCATAATCAGTGCTTTGAACTCTGAATCTGTTAGATTGCTTGACTCCATTATTCCTGGATCTTTGTTCTGTTTTCTAATATGGTTTCTGCTTCTTTGTCTTCTCGTTTTGGCTGCCTTTCTGTGTCTATTTCGATGTACTAAGCAAGCCTCCTAAGTCTAACAGTCTTATTAGTGTGGCTTTGAGTGGTAAGTGTCCAGTGGCACAGTCCTGAGAAGGGTTCAGCTGCAGGCCATTTAGCCTCAGCCTGTGCCCCTCTGGGGCCACCTGTTAAGATTCAGCAAGCAATCCACAGATGCTGTGCTTATAGTTGCCTCAAAAAGCCACACCAGAAACTAAGTCCAGCTGCCTCCAATGTGAATCTAGGCGGTGCTCAGCAAGGGGTACCTGACTAAGCAAGGACACACCTGGATGTGGTTTCATTAGGGTTGGAGTTTCGTGGAATCCTCTGGGCAGAGTGACCTCTATTATCCAATTTGATGACGTCTCCACTATGGCAGCACTGCATTTGCACACTGGGAGCGGAGTCGGCTCAACAGAGGAACAGTGGATACTGGTGGCACTTCTTTACAGAGCCAGTCTCACCTTGGCCCTCATTCTGACAACTCATGTCCCTCTGTAAGTCCCTGGTACCTGCTGTGCAGCTGTACCAGTGCTGATGCTCAGAGGGAGCAGGTCCATCACTGCAACGTGGACGTGGCCTCTTTAAAAGGCATCTGCAGCTCCTGCTGCTTCTGTCCCAGTCCCACTCAGCCTCTCTGGACCAGGCAGCCCACGTCCTCGCCCTGTCCTATCGTCTGCTGTTGCAGGGTGACTTCTTATATATCTCCCTAGTTGTATGGCTTGTTCACCTAGATCCGAGGGGATTTTTCCTTGCTGCTGCTCCTTGTTTCTGTCACTACTTTGATTTGGTTGCCAGAGGGATGAACAGAGCCTCTATCATCTATACCATTTTTTTTCTCGCTCTCTATCCAGTTGTCTATTGAACATTTAGGTTGCTTCCATATCTTGGCTATTGTAAATAATGCTGCAGTGAACATAGGGGTGCATATATCTCTTCAAATTAGTGCTGGATTGTAAGATGGTTCTATTTTGAATTTTTGAGGAACCTCCAACATTTTCTCCATTGTGGCTGTGCCAATTTGAAATCCCATTGACAGTGCACAAGAATTCCCTTTTCTTCACTTCCTCTCCAACACTTGTTTGATTTGATAATAGCCATTTTGAAAAGTGTGAGATGATATCTCTTGTGATTGTAATGTGTATTTGATAATTAGTGATATTGAGCATCTTTTCATATATTTATTGGCCATCTGTATGTCCTCTTTGGAGAAATGTCTATGCAGGTCCTCTACCTATTTTTTAATCAATTTTTTTTTGGTGTTGAGTTGTATGAATTCCTTATATTTTTTTGGAGATTAACCACTTATCAGATGTATCATAGGCAACTATCTTCTCCCATTCCATAGGTTGTCTTTTTTGTTTTGTTGATGGGTTCCTGTGCTGTGCAAAAACTTTTTAGTTTGTTGTAGTCCCATTTGTTTATTTTTTTCTTTTGTTTTCCATGTACAAGGAGATAGATGTATCAGAAAAAAAAATATATTACTAAGAGCAATGTCAAAGTTTATTGCTTTTATTTTCTTTTAGGAGTTTTATAGTTTCAAGTCTTACATTTAAGTCTTTAATCTGTTTGAGTATTTTTGTGTATGGTGTGCGAAGGTGGTTTAGTTTCATTTTTTTGCATATATCTGATGAGTTATTTTGTGACTATTTTCTTCCAGTGTATGGCTTGTCTTTTCATTTTCTTAATACTGTCTTTCACAGAACAGAAGTTTTAAATTTAATGACATCCAACTTACCAATTTTTTCTTTCATGAATTGTGATTTTGGCAGTGTACGTGAATGGTCATTGCCAAACCCAAGGTCACATAGATTTTCTTACATGTTTTCTTCTAGAAATTGTATATTTTTGCATTTTACATTTAGGCCTATGACCCATTTTGAGTAAAGTTTTGTGAAAGGTATAATAAGATCTGTGTCTAGGTTCTTTGTTTTGCATGTGAACATCTAATTGTTCTAACATGATTTGTTGGAAAGACTGTCTTCTTCATTGAATTGCCTTTGCTTCTTTGTCAAGGAGCAGTTACTATATATTTGTACATCTATTTCTGGATTCTATTCTGTTTCCATTGATCTAAGTGTCTTTTTCTTTCTTCAGTACTACACTGTTTTGATTATTGTAGCTTTATAGTAAGTCTACGTTGGGTAGTGTTAGCCCTCTAAGTTTGTTCTTCAGTATTCTATTGGCTATCCTTGGTATTTTTCACATAAATTTTAGGATCAGGTTGTTGATATTCTAGCAAAGTAGCCTGCTAGAATTTTGATTGGGATTATAATATGCAATTTATAGATCATGTTGGCAAAAATTAATATCTTAATACTAGTGAGTCTTCCTATCCGTGAAATACCATGGAATACCTCTCCATTTATTTAGATCTTTGATATTTTTTATCAGAGCTGGTGTTCTCTCCTCCAATCCATTGGGCACAGTCAAAGAAGACCTAACTGTGAAAACAAAATCACAGTGGATGAATTCTCTGTATATGATGATCCTACTTCACTAACTGCCATTTTCCTGCAAGTCACAGCACAGGCACTAATTCCTTCTGAAGCCCCTGAAGCCCACAAGCTAGACAAGAACCTCCACTGAAAACTCATCAGATATTGAAATTTTCTTTTTCTCTTTCTTTTTCTCCATGGACTCTATGTTCCTGGAAGGCAAGGAGTTTGTCATGATTCCTGGTAGTGACAGAGACTAGGGCAAAACCTGGCGTCTAGTGGGTGCTCAATAAAATTTACTTAGTGAATATCGACAATTTGTCAGTTTTCTTTTTCCCCTCTTTAATCCCCCCTGCCCCACTTTCACCCCTGACCTGTGGATGTTGCTGTTTCCTGTTAAGAACTGGATTTCTGAAGGCGGGGCATCTTCCCCCACATGCTCGTGCATGCGCACACACACCTGGGACCTGGCATGCCCCGCACAAGGCCTGGCGAACCCGGGGTATGGTCCCATGGCTCCAACTGGAGGGCGAACCCAGGACCTTCTGCATGTAAAGCAGACATGCTAACCAGTACACTTGGAGCCATCCCCAACTTGTCAGTTTTTAAGACTCAACTTATCTCTAATAAATTACTTCTGAAATCAGAAGTTTTCTCAATTCCTCTATCCAACATCTTCAGCTTAGGAAGTTTTGGGCACTAAATGTACAAATTAACACTATCTTTTTAGGGAATTTAAAATAACTGATTAGTATGTTAAAAGCTCAAATAGAAAAAGTAAAAAACAAAATATTCAAGCACTATGGGACAATTTCAAAATGTACAACACATGTAATAGAAATGCCAGAATGAGAAGCAGACAAAGCAGAAGAAATACATGAATACGAAGTTTGAGAATTTTCCAAAATTACAAACACCAAGTCACAGGTCCAGGAAGCTCAGAGAACACCAAGCAGGATAAATAGCTAAAATCCATATCTAGGCATATCACATTCAAGCTGCAAACAACAAACCTTGAAAGAAGCTAGAGAGGAAAAAATATCTTATGTATGTGAGAGAACAAAGATATGATTAGAACCAACTTCTCATCAGAAACCAGGCAAGAAAGAGAATGAAGAGAATATTTAAAGTTGAAAGAAAACCACCAAACTAGAATTTCTCCAGCAAAATTATCTACCAAAAGTGGAAGAAAAATAAAACCTTTATCATGCAAACAAAAAACTGAAGGAATTCCTTGCCAACAGACTTGCCCTTCAAGAAGTAAATAATATAGAAACTTGGATCTACATAAAGAAGGAATCAACAAAAGCAAAATAAAAATCATTTTTTTCTTAATTGATCTGAAAGATAACCCTTTAAAGTAATGATAGCAACAATGAATTAAGTGATTTAAAAGCACGTGAATAAGTAATATGAAAGACTTGTTACAAGGAACAGGATGGAGGAATTGAGAAAATTATGATAAGGTACTTGCAACTACACATGTTAGTAGCACAGTGTTATCTGAAGGTGGACTTAGATTAAATAAATGTATACTATGAGCTCCAAGGAAACCAATGATATGTTTATTTTTAAAGTACAATTGATATATTGAAAGAGAAGAGAAAATAGAATCATATAAAATTCTCAAAACCAGAGAAGGCTGAAAAAGGGGTGAGGACAAGGGCAAATGATAAGAAACATTTATAAACATAGTAAATATTAATCCAAAAATGTACTAATAACATTAAAAGCGAATGGTCCAAATATGCCAATTAACAGGTTGTCAGAGTAGATTTTTAAAAAACAGGGCTAACTATATGTTGTTTAAAAAATGCTCGTTTTAAAAATAATGACTCATAAGTTACAAGTCAAGGTACAGAGAAAGATATACCACTTTAACACTAATCAAAAAAAAAAAAACTGGAGTAGCTATATTAATTTCAGACAAAGCAGACTGCAGATATTCCTTGATTATCAGTGAAAAAGAGGGGTACTTCATAATAAGGAAGTAATGATAATGTAAAGAAAACATAATCCTAAACATGTATATACCTAACAAAAGAGAATCAAAATACCCGAGATAAAAACCAACAGAACCGAAAGGAGAAATAGACGTATCCACTATTTTAACTGGAGAATTCAACACCCCTCTTTCAGTACTTCATGGATCAAGCAAACAAGCTTGGCTAACTAGAGATTTGAATTCACACAATAGAAAACCAAATCTTTCTATTGAAATTTGTTGTTCTAACTCTCTAACTTTTTAGTCATTTTTTTAATTTCTTATAAGAGTGGAATATAAATCAGCTAATTTAATGTATACTCAGTTGTATTTTTGTAACTACTTGAATGTGTGAGGAACAGAAATGTGCTCATATAATCTTGAGAAGCATGAGTTTGGTAAAGATATAGATAAAAGAAAGGAATCTCATGAACTAACTCATTTGGCATAATGAAACTGGATTTTCAGTATATAGCTGGTCTGGAATCCCAGCAGCACTCTTATATTTGTGCTTTCTCATTGGCATTTATTCCAATCCATTCTACCTTCCCCTTCATTCTTTTAAGTCAGTTTTTCTCTCCCTCTCTCCCTCAGTCCTTCTCTCCCTCTCTCCCTCTCGTTTCCACTGCTTCCTTATTTATTATTGACCACTGTATCTTCACCCTACTTCTCTCTGCCTTAGGCCTCCTACATGAAAGGCTTCTTACTTTATCCTCACAACAACCATATGAAGTAGGTGCTATTATTAACCTCATTTTACAGATTGAAAATCAAGGCACAGGGAGGCTAATTAACTTGTGCAAAGGTTACATAGTTTATAGTGTTTTCAGGATTTGAACCCAGTCTTACCTCTCAGATTCCAAGCTCTCAATTGTTAAACTCTAGTGCCTCATGAAATTAAGTCATGAGAGAATCAGACTTGACTTAGAAATTATTCATTATATCCCTGCCATACATACATGATAGGGTTTTATAATTAGAATTAGGCACCATTAATCATATTCCAGCCACTTACAGTGTTAAAGGCTTTAGTGACATAATTCTGAAGTGAAAGGTTAGCCACAATAAGAATGTACTCTTGTCACTTCACTTGGATCCAGTGATGTATTTCATTTTTTCCATAACTGAAGCAATAAGCAATTTAGAACACTGCCCCTGTCTATAGGTATGAAAATTTCATGCTGCTGGGGCAGGAAAATAACAGGTAACTTTTGTGTAAGAAATAAACTAAGTCTCATGATTTAAAAATTTATTACTGAAATTACTGTGTTTGATTGGAAGCAATTCAAAATTAAGTTGTTCATCATTCCAGGTTCTCCAGTTGTGTCAGAAAAATTTTAGGGGCCTGTTCACAACTTCTTCAGGTCCACTCATCCACCTGTCCAGATGTAGCAGATTTGATCTGGGTATGATTTATGCGGAATGGCACCTCCATTACTGACCAATAACCAAAAACTTTTATCTTTAATAATAAAGACGAACAGACTATTGAAATCCAGAAGTGGAAGCTGCCAGAGAGCTGAGGCTATTATGCACAAGTGCTAGCTGTGAGACGAGATAATTCCTACGTTGCTTTGGTTTTTGTTATTCCTGAAGCCTGTTCATTCCGAATATTTATGGTACTACTTTTACTTGCACTTATCAGAAGTAGGATTGCGTCTAGAAATCTAATGAGTCCTATGGTATATGTCATCGGTATTGTGATTGATTGCCTTTGGAGTCAAATATGGTAGCCAATGCCCACATATTGCCATTTAAATTTAATTCAATATTAATTTAATTTAAAATTTAAGACTCATTTCTGGGGTCCTGTGTTTCCTTAGGGAGCTTTCACCATATGTCTTGGGCTACTCAAAATTGGCACTGTCTCTTCTAGAAATGGAGGTACAGCTTAGTGAGCCAGCATGAGCCTGGTATCAAACTAATTTGAACCCAGCTCCTCCACTCACCATTTGAGTGACATTGAGTGAGTTATTTATTATGTCTGTGCTTCAGTGTCCTCATAAATAAAATGTTGACATTAGTCCCTCCTTCATAGGATTATGAGAATAATCTGAGTTAATATATGTAAAGTGTTTACAGAGCCCCTGTCACATGGTAGGGAGCTCAAAAACATCTTAACATTATGATGATGATGATGAAGGATGATACCTCTGGTATCATGCTGCCTCTGGTACAGGAAGGCTAATTAACCTAGAAAAGTGATCCCCATATTCATATTGTAAGGTATGACCTGGCTACAGGAGATTCTGGTTTATTAGGTCTAGATAGAGGCCAGTAACCTGTATTTTCAAACCACCTCCGCTCCCCAGCAACATCCCTGACCTATGATTCAGTCTGGTTTGGAAGCCACTAGCCCAGAGATTTCTCAGGGAACAAAAGTAAATCTTAGTCCAAGTGATAATTTATGGATGACCCTTGAAGACATTCTAAGTGAAAGAAGCCAGTAACAAAAGACCATATACTATGATTCCATTTATATGAAATATACAGAATAGACAAATATAGAGACAACAAGTAGATTAGTGGTTGCCTGGAGCTGGGAGGGTGAGGGAATAGTGAATGACTGCTAATGGATATGGAATTTTTTGGGGGGTGATGAAAATGTTCTAAACTTAGATCATGGTGATGGTTACACATCTGTGAATATACTAAAAATCATTAAATTCTACACCTTAAATTAGTGAATTATATAGTATGTGGATTATATCTCTCAGTAAAGATGTTCTTAAAAATAGGCAGTAAAATAATTTTAAAAAATGGGAGGAGGTAGTTGGCAAAACCAGGAGAAAGGGTGCAAACCGGGAGCTTGGAAAGAATCTTTTTGTTTTAATCCTTCTTCATTTATTCATGTAAACAAATACATAATAATCTAGTTATCTGAAAGTCAGACTTCTGGGAGCTGGAAAACTGCCCTGTAAAGGAAATAGGTTTAAAAGAAAATGAAAGTCTATTAAGTTCAACAAAGATGCTCACTAAAGCCACGGATAGGAATCATTCAAAGGTAATGGTGCCCAAGAAAAGCCTCAAAAGAAATCCAACTAAAATAGAGACCAAAAATTCATAATGAAAAATTTGAAAGAAACTTTTTTGTGTGTGAAAAGTGAAGCTAAGCTTTATATTTGACAAACTTTAGGCTATAATTCCAACTGAACTAACTCAGAATAGACAGCCACCTGGTATTTTCACCTTGGTGTAGGCATAGGATACATTTATAGGTAAAAATAAAGATATAGGTTATAGAAGACTACAATAATAGGTCCTTTACTCAATGTTAGAGTTTCACAACAAAGAAGTCAGTTTTGTGAAATAGTTAAGGGCTTAATCATTTTTTTCTGTGGCCTTCTTTAGTCATTTAATATTTAAATCATTCTTTATTTGAAGCACGTGTCTTTAACCCTGTAGCTTTTCTCTTGGTTGTTAACTGGTCTGATTTTTCAAGATTGTTACTTGACATTGACTTTGCTTTTGACTGTAGCAATCTCCAGAATCAATTTAAAGGCTTCTTGGGAGCCTATTTTATTTGAGAGATTTGTAGTTTTCTTTTCCAGTTTATTCGCATTGTGTTTTTGGATTATCTGTGAGAGCCGGAGAGGAGCTGATGTTAATTGTTAATTAGAGAGAGAGATGAATCACGGAATTAATTTTATAGGGGGACACTTCATTAATAGATATTTTTATATGATTACAGTCAACTTTATACCTAAATAATAAATATATCCAGTAAATGAAGTAGCTGTGTTTATTGCCGTGCTAATTTACTGGGGTGCTAACTCATATCTTGACTCATATTTAGTATACAATTTAAAAAATAAGGCCATTTAACATATTAGAAGGAGTAAGGTAGCTAGTGTGGGATGGGGTTGGTGATTGGAGTCAGGTGGCACCACCTGATATTGAGAGAAGGAAGTTGATTTGCTGTATAGTAATGCATACTATAATTCTGTTTTACAGTGGGGAAACTTAAGTCTAGAGAGGCCAAGTAATTAGCTCAGCATGGTACCACTGTTAATTCATTTGGGTCCATCTTATTCTAAAGTCCATATTCTTTCAAAATTACATTATAACTATCTTTCCGACAAAATGTTTTAGCTATCTGGAAAATTTATCTATCTTCTCACCAGCCAATAACATATGTGATTTATAGTTTTATGTAATTTAGTCTAAAGACATCTTAAGATAAAATGTTACAGATTTCAACTAACACTTACGTGATGCTTGTTATTATTAGTTTACAAAGCACTTTTACATCAGAAATTGCCTATAATTCCTGTAACAACCCTGTGAAATGGTCTTTGTTTTACTAGTGGACTTAGGCTTGGTTTCTGAAAGGGAATTGCATGGAATTATGTTCCCAAAACATTAGGACCCAGATCTTTGCTTCCAGATCTTATGACTTTTCAGTAATACTACACTGCTTTTGGTAGAATAACAAAGCACTACAAATACCTCTTTTGTAATAATAAAATAGTCTCAAAACATTACCCTCCATGATGTCTGCTGGGCTCGGTTACTCTATCATATTTAAATGACGTGTTTTAATGAGATTTTAAAATTGCATTTTTATTAGAACTACATAGTTTAACATTAATTTTGTGAATTTAGTAGCAGTGTCTGTTCTTTTACTTCCTAATACTTAATGATTTTAAGTGGATTGGAAATCTGTATAATCTGATTTTTTAATCTGATCTCTATAGAAGCTGAAATCCATCAATCACCATTCATCAAAATGCAATGGAATGTACCAAAGACTGTATTCCGACTGGCACATAGGACATGCATGGAACCGTATAAAACTGGTCTTTTTGGTCACTGTCAAATTATAAAGGGACCATTACTTTTATATAAAGCCGAATCCAGAGTAGTTTTGGTACAGGGCCCTCAAAAACAATGGCTGTGCTTACCTGCTGTCCAATGCACTGCAAAGGAAAGGAAGCTATTTGATGTTCATTTACTCCAACCTGGAGTCCTTCACCATAAACAGTGGGAACAAGGTATTTTGTCCAAGAGGGTTATGTCATCCAATGCCACATCTCCAGGAACTCCTTCGGAAAAAAAGGAAGAACCTGATCCTTTACAAGACAAATCGATTAGTCTTTATCAACGGTTCAAGAAAACATTTAGACAATATGGAAAAGTTTTGATTCCAGTGCATCTAATAACTTCTGGTGTTTGGTTTGGAACGTTTTATTATGCAGCCATAAAGTAAGTTTTTGCTTGATTGAGCACCCTGTTTTATCAGAATGTTGATGTAATAATGAAAGCCTTAAATAGTTTTTTAAAAATGCTTTAATGTCTTCAGTTAAAAGGTGACTTTTTCATAACTTTTTAGCTAACATTTGCTTATTGCGTACATCAGACACTAAATTTTTTAACTGTATTATTTGTCACAGCAACTCTGTGAAGCAGGTAGTACAAATAGTCCCATTTTATTAATGAGCAAACAGGTTAAGCAAGAATAAGTCAAAATCATTTAGTTTTTCCCAGAATAACTTCACAGTCTGATTTCAAAGCCCAGGCTCTTAATCACTGTGTTCATTTATCAACATTTAGGATAGCACAGAAATAAAATCAGATTTAGAAATTTGGTAGCACCGTAAGTTCTGTATTGACATATTTCTTAAAGTATTCACAAATAAAAGGTGTATTATTTTTCTATGTATATTATTTTAATGGGAAATTAGTAAGATATTTTTACCAAAAGCTGGCTAATATCTGTTATAGACACAAAACTGAACAAATTGCAGAATTATGTTTTAATGTTACTCTTATCTGATAAGTGTCAAAGTAATATTTTTTATTCTGATCAGAATTAATTTGTTGTACACTTAAATTTTTGTTAAAAGGGTAGATTGCAGATGTTCTTACCACAATAAAATAAACTTTTAAAAAGTAATTTGGTAGGCCTAGCCTCCAGATATTGTAAAACATAGAATTCTAAATGTACCTTTTCTCTTAAATACTGTTCCTTTCTTTTAAGGTAAGTTATATTATTCACACTATTCTAGGAGCAGCAGGAGCACACATAGAAACAGCTTACCAATGATTTCTAGTCTGTGTCTACTTCTAGCAGAACCTAGCAGGTGCCAGCCTGTGCCTTTTCCTTTGAACATGTTGTGTGGGCTTTTCTTGTACTAGTCTGGGTGTGACTAAGCCCAATGAACTCATTATCCTGAGGAGGATGAGACAGCACAATGTAGACCATAGACATTTTGGTAAACTCTCCTAATGGGTTTAGATTTATTTTATACTTTACAAAAGTCCACTGATTTTCAGCATTTGGTTATATTTTCTAGCTTGATACTAAAGTATTAATAAAATATGATAGTTTTATATATGAAGCTCACTCCTTGGAAAAAGCTTATTATTTACTAAATTAAAAGATGATGGAATAGAGATTGTACTTATTCTCAGGAAACACAGGATTAGAGATGTTTCTTTACAAAAGTTCTAAAAAGATTTTTTTAACCTTGTATAATTAATGCTGTTCTTTTTTTCTCTCCATATCTTTCTCCCTCTTATGTTTCTGTTATTAAATTATATTCCTCTTCATTATGTATCAGTAGTTTCCTTAAGAATTGTTCCTTTCTTCACAGAAGTTCTTTGTATGGAATACTTTATGGAATTATCTCTTTGTTTATATATGACATTTGTGGACATGTACAATATTTATAGGAGTCTTCAAAACTGCCTTTAGTTTTTTAACAGCATTTTGAATAAAAATTATTATAGACATTCTTTCATTTTTTTCTACTTTTAATTAATGGCTTTTTACATTTAACATTTTCTCTTTTGAGCTATTGAGGATTTTTCTGGTTTGGTATTGTGGAAGATGGCATGAATAATACTTGTTTCTTCTGCCTTCTTTAGGTTGCCCTCAATAAGAATTCAGCCTCCTGGCCTTAGAAGGAGAGATCTAAGTTTTTAATTAATTGAATATTGAGAGTCTCATCTGGACTATTAAAAAGAGTATTTTTGTTCCTTTTACTTTTCCTTGCCTTCCTTAGTTAAAGAGTTCTATAACTAAAAAAGCAGACCACAAATAACCTAGTGATACTAATTATCCTTAAGATTTTTTCAGTGCTATCTGGCAGCTGAGGCAGTTGTAGTGACATTCTGCCATCCCCTGTAGAATGCAGTTTTATCCTTCCTCTTTTCCTGCAGAATGCTTGTGTGAAAGCATAATGGTAAGACTGTCCACTTTAAAATCAAATTCCTTCCCCATCACAACTTGTCTTTTGGCTGTTTGCCAGCATGCAAATTCAGTTGCCAGACCCACTTCTACTGCCCAGCTGTGACTATTGGTCTAGTTCTGTTATAGCATCTCAGAGCTAATTTGCATTATGTCTGATATATTGCTTCCCAGAACAGTCCTTAATGTTTTTTATATTAAATTCTTAATACTTCAGAAATTGAAATTTATTTGTTCTAAGTGAGGATCTTATTGCAAGTAATAATTAGAAAATAAGGATTTAGGATATGTTCAAATGGCAGTATATCTTTAATTGTGAGATGATTTTATTGTAAAACTAGAGTTGATTAAATACAGTTTTTTTTTTTTCAATTCAACTGACAAGAGGCTGGATTTATTTTATTTAGTTTTAGCTGAAAAAGTTCTCTTATTTGCTTGTTACTTACTTACTGTTAAAAGAAAGAAGGAAAAATAGTTTGTAACTTGAAGAATGGGCATCTCAAGTCACACTGCATTACTGACCAGTGTTTGTTTTAGTCACTGACAACTAGCGTTACTGCCTTGCTAGTCATGATAAAGCAAAATGCCATTCTTTATTTAATTAACTAAGTGATAAAGATCTCAGGTTTTTGAAACATTTTATTTCAGGGAGTTCTAAATTGTGCATACTAACCAATTTTATTTTAAGCTAAGCTTTGTTGTCACTTCTGTCTGGCAAAATCTTGCAGATGTCTTATGTCTTCTAATCAGAAGTACTCTGGTCAAATGTAGCTCTATGATAATGGTTTTGTCCTTATGTTTAGATGTCTCGTGTTTTGGGCCTCTAGTTCCTATAGGTACAGATCCACTCAGAGGCAAAATCCTGACTGATTTTTACTGTACTTTATCCAGACTGTGAATGTACCTTGGCCCTTATTTGTTTCTGCATCCGTAGAAATACCCATAAAGCTCGCAGTTTGTGAAGCAGAGATTTTTGTCAGGCTGTGAAAAGTTCAGAATAAAAAGTGACAAAAAGTGGATATTACTGTTTGAATCAGACCCTCATTAATGCTTTATATTTAACAATTACAAAGAAAATGAAAGTTATTCTCATTTTTAAAAAAATGATCAAATTAATGCTTTAGAAATAAGTGGAGCTAGGTGCTTGCTGCTTTATTTTACAAAGGTGACTACTGTTTGATCTTTATGGCCATTTTTAAAAGAATCAACCAATTTTGTCTGGTTGAATCTTTCCCCCCCCCCCCCCTTCACAATTGCTGTTAACTATGTAGATTTTATATACTGGGCTTAGTCTGAACTAGGAAATAATTAATGAAATATTTTTATATTTGTGTTGGTACTAGAAGATGTAATTACCATGTTGTGGTAGGATGTTACTGGACATAGTGACTTGTTAGATCCATTGAATAGTCTTTATATACTAAGTCTTGCTTTAATGGGATTCTAAGAAAGATTTTAAAAGGAACTGACAGAGATTGAAAAAAAACAGATTGGATTTGTAATTGATGTTTTCATTAAATTCTTTAAAGTTTGCTTCAGTTATCTGGTTTCCTCTTGTAGATAGTAGGTAATTTTCCTTTATACTGATGAGCTGTATCTACTGAGAGTAGTCCCTAGTTTCTTAGTATTATTATAGTGAGTGAAGTCACAGAGAGGGAAACTTTTCCTCAGTTAACCAAATTATTGTTTAATATTGAAAATAAATGCAACTACCATAATAGTGATGAATCCAGGCAATTCCCTTTCTGAATTACAAAGAGAAAGAGTACATTTACAGTGGAGCAACCTGTGGACCTTACCTTAACCAAGAGTCATACTTACCAGTGACAGAACCAACTGACATTATATGGCCCCTGTTGGTGCAGAGCAATGAACACAGAATCAACTGTGCAGCTTTCTAGTTGAAAAATATTTAACCAGAATCTAATCACATAAGGAAACAATCAGACAAATCGAAATTTTGAGGGATAGTCTACCATGCAACTGACCTGAAAGCTTCAAAAATCTCAATGTCAAGAAAGGCATCCTGCCTCCCTCAACAGGAAGTTCAGGGGAGAATTTTTAGAGAAAAGGAGACTAGGAGACATGACTGGATAGCATTGCAGAATATACTGGGACAATTAAGGATACTTTAATATTAAATAATGTATTACTTTATTAACTGTATACTATGGTATACGTTAAATTTCCTGGGTGTGATAATTATGTTTATGTGGGAGAAGCACAAAACGAGAGCCTTTTAGAGGTGAAGGATCACAATATCTGCAAAACTACACAGTGAGAGAGCATGTACGCGTAAAGTGCGCACATGCATGCACATGTCAGCTTAACAAAATGTTGATAGTAAGGGGAAACTAAAAATAAATTAGGTTTTAACAGCTCAGATTAGAGACTTGCTCTGCCTTCTGTCTCTCCCTCCAAAAATTTGTTGCAATTAGTGATAATTGCTGCTTCACCTGCTTTTTAAGTCTGATAATAGCATAGAATTATCCTTTTAGAATAATTGAAGTTTTCATCAAACCCACAGAATCATTTATTCCTTGCATAATAACACAATAGGTAATATTATATCACTTGCTTTTACAATAGTATAGTTGGACGGTAACAATCTTAGGTCTTGAAGTTTGAATTGGAGCTTTCTAAGGAAGTGGTGTTTAGTTGAAGCTATAATCAGATAAATGATTCCGATCTTTTTCTCAGGTTATAACTATTAATTTTGCTCTGATAAATGCATCCATTTTTCTGAATATGCTAATTATGGATGTCTATATGCAGAAGCAGAAGTTGCACAGTAAGATACAACACGACACTGATGTTTGTATACATATTGTATTTTTAGAATGAAATTAAAGTGCTTGATAATGCAGAATTGACTTTTAAACAAAATTTGGTTTTAGTGTCTTGAAAAAATTTATTCCTAAAAGTGTGTGTGTGTGTGTGTGTGTATATATATATATATAGATGTATAAATTACTTTCTGTTTCTTTCTTAGAGGAGTGAATGTCGTTCCTTTTCTAGAACTTATTGGGTTACCTGACAGCATAGTAAACATTCTGAAAAATTCCCAAAGTGGAAATGCACTAACAGCATATGCCTTGTTTAAGGTAGGTACTATTATAAATGGATTGCTCCTCACGCTTATCTGATTATTTGCTCAGTTCCCTGGAAAACTCCGTGTTAACCCCAATAGTTCTCTTTTGTAACTTAAACTATTGTACTTCATCTCTTATATGTCTAATGATTAAAGTTAAAATTTTTAAGCGTAAAGATGATATTTTAAAAAGAAGTGCTTTGAAAATAGGTAGATCATTCATAACCTGCTGTGATCACATGTGAAACTAATGAATTTTCACGGTAGAAGTTGTCTCTTTGACATTTTTCCTATTTATTTTCCTTATTCAAAGATCCACATGCCACCTGACTTGTTAGTGAAATTTAGTGTTCATTTTGTTTATAATAGTTCATGTTCTTAATAAGTAAAATAGCAAAGTTTAATTCAAATTGTTTTATGTGATAAACCTTAGACTTAATTGTTAGATGTTATGTGTTTCATTTTAAAAGTTCATAGTCGTTATAACTGTTTTCTGGCTTTAGACAATACATCTTTCTAAATAGGTTCTTCACCTACTGGTCTTTATTTGGAAGAGAAGACTCATTGTAAATTGTGGAATTTAGTCATAGTAATCTCATTTTTCTCAACCGACAGATATTTATGAGGTTCTTTGTGGCATCATCCTAAGAAAGAAAACAAGTAGAAAGCATTTAGAAACTAGATGTTATTTTACTTATATTGTATGAAAATACTTAGAATTATGGTTTTATAATAGTACTCAAAAGTTAAATTTTATTCTGACATCCTCATTAGAATCCTCTGAAATCTTGGGAGATTTACTGTTTATTATGTTTTGACTAGAGAGCTAAAGCTTAATTACTGCGTTTTTCAACATTAGAACTCATTAAATTTATAAATTATCAAGTTTCTAGTTATAATGGGTATAATTTATCTTTAATCAAACTATCATGATGATGGTTTAGATATTTCTTTAATTATAATTGCTTCTTATCCCATGTTCCCATAGCATGTGTGTAGCTCTTATGTAGTTCATGTCACAGTCTCTGTGTTACTTTTATGTTTTAATGTTTATTTTCTTTATTTGATTATGAGTGTCCAGAAATTCAAAATCATGTCTTCTTTCTCTTTGTGTTTTCAGAATGCCTGGTATTGTGCTTTGTAGGCAAATCAGTGCTCAGTGCATGTTTGTTGGGTTGGAATTGAAATGTGAAGCTATACATGTAGGTAGATTGTCATGTCAGCAGGGTTTCTTCTTGCTCACCATTCCTCTGCGAGGTGGGAAATATGGAGGGGGATCCTCTTGGATATTTACTGTAACCCACAGTTTTTCAAGTAGGGAAACAAACACTGAGATCTATTGCTTCAATAAGGCAAAGCCCCAAAGAGAGGTGTGGCAAGGTGGAAAAAAAATCTTATGAGTACGAGCTTGTGGCATTGGCTAGGATGCACTCATAACCTCCTTGCTCTGACCTTGAAATGCACTATTGTTTGAGTTGACAAAAATTTGCTGAGCCCCTGCTATGTACCAAGTGCCAATTCCAAGTACTAGGAATAGTGTAATTAAAGAAAATGTTGCGAAATACCTGCCCTTGTGGAGCTTATATTCTAGTGGTAGTGGGCAGTTGGAGAGACAAAGAAGGGAAAGTTAAAAAAAAAATACACACAGTGTGTTTAGATGACAGTAAGTGCTAAGAAGAAAGAATAAATCAGTGATGGAGGGGTGTTTGTGTTGTCATTTGGTATTTGTTTGTTTTTTAGAGGAGGGTTTTAAGAAGGTGAGAAAGTTAATCAGGCAGCTGTGTGGGGGAAGAACATTCGAAGCAGGGGAAACCCAGAGGCCCTGAGGCTGCAGGATGCCTGGAGTGTATGAGAAAATGGCAAGGAATCAGTGTGGCTGGAATGAGTGAGCAAGGGCTACAGGCAACAGAGTGGCCAGATCAGGGTGGCCTGACTCTGAGGAGATGGAAAGTTACTGGGCAGTTTGAATGTATGACTTGTTTTAACAAAATCACTTCAGCTGCTATACTGAAAATAGTTTCACACAGCAAGGATAGAAGCCCAGGAGGTCATTGCAGCAGTTTGGGTGCAAGTTGATAGTGGCTAGGACAAGGTGGTAGCAGGAGAGGCAGTAAGAAGTAGGTGCATTCTGGATATATTTTGAAAGTATTTTACAGGATTGGGGCCCAAGCAACTGAAGAATAGAGTTGTCATTTCCTGAGGTGCACATTGATTTGAGAGGAGCAAGTTTGGGGTGGGACCATTGAACATCAAGAGGTTAATTAATTTTGAACACATGACATTTTGAGATCCTATTAGACATGCATGCAGAAATGAGTAGGTGGTTATGTATTACTGGAATCGAGGGAGAAGGCTGAGACTGGAAATCTGAATTTAAGAATCACCAATATATAGATGGCATTACAGACATGAAACTGTACAGGATTGCTGAGGGAGGAAGGGAGGTGGAGAAAAGAAGGGGTCCAGGCACTGAATGCTGTCTCACCATGTTCAGAAGTAGGTGACATGAGGAGGAATCGGCAAGGATCACAGGAATGGGCAGCCTCTGAGATGGAAGGAAACCAGGGAAGTGGGGGCCCTGGCCAAATGGAAGAAGACACGAGAAGTAGATTGGAAAAACTGTCTTAGATGGTTCTTATTGCCGAGGGGCCTCTATTCTGTGATGAGAGCAGTTTTTGTGGAAAGGCGAGGGGTGAAAGCTTGGTGAGAGTACGTTCAAGAGAAAATGAAGAGGGAAATTAGGGATAGATAGCCATATAGTTCTTTCAGAGAGTTTCGGTATCTGGCACACCTGTTACAACTATGAATTTTCATGCAAAAGCCTCAGAATGTGATAGACTCTCTGCTTTGTGATTCCCTTTGACCATTTTGTCTACTATTTAGTTTTGGTTCTTAAATTGGGTCAGAATTAAACCTGTTTAGTCTGCAGCACGTGTGCCATTTTACCACATGTTGGCCTCGCAGAGGTTCTGGTTGGCATTCCAGACCCAGGGCAGATTATTATAATGAGGAAAGAGCATAAGGCCTGGAAAAGTCAAAAGAAAGAGATGGGAGGTGAAACATATTCAGTAGAGAAGAAATATTTGGCTCATGCTTGCCTCTCACCATCTGAAGTAGTTTGGTTCTAGTGTTCTTGATAGTGTCTGCGGGTTGTCAGAGTTTTAAAGAATAGAGACAACCTATGCACCCTTGTTGCTGGTAGTGGTCCCAAGCCCTCTTTGATTTCCCAGGGGATCCAGCCTGTCTGGTTCACTATCATGCAGTCACAGACTTCAGCGCTGCCACTACGAACATTCTGTAATCCTGGATCAGTAAAATGAGTGTACAGAAGATGCACACACCCCTTGTTAGGAGGGAGAACCACAGAGGATGTAACTACATTAGCCTTGTGAAGCAGTAAAGTAATTTCATATTGTTTTTGCTTAAGACAGTAGTTATAATCAGGTATCGATCTGCCCGTTTGCTTTTTCCTTCAGATTGCAACACCTGCTCGGTATACCGTGACTCTGGGGGGAACCTCCTTCACTGTGAAGTATTTGCGTAGTCGTGGCTACATGTCAACACCACCTCCGGTTAAGGAGTATCTGCAGGACAGGATGGAAGAGACAAAAGAGCTTCTCACAGAGAAAATGGAAGAAACGAAGGATAGACTCACTGAAAAATTACAAGAAACCAAAGAAAAAGTTTCTTTTAAGAAGAAAGTAGAATAGGGTGCCTTATATAACAGGTTATAGACAGTTCCTACATTTTAACCCTTTGGAGAATGTGGACAGAGATTATATTTTTGGTTAGTTGCCTAAATATACTAGTTCTCTGCAGGTTAAAGAACTAAGATCCCTTTTTAACATTAAATCAGTAGAAAAATCAGTGCTTTTTGAAAAGAAAAAAACCCAATATAAGAATTTCACATCAACAGCAACATTAAGCAGTAGTTAATGTCTTGTAAGTCAGAGCTCTTTTCCAAGGTCTTCAGAATCATACCTGCTTTATGTTTTTTTGCAGCTATAATTGAGGCAGGTGAGGCAGTTGACTCCTTTAATAACTGATGCGGCCTAGCCAGAATGCTAACATTGGGGCTTCATCTTTATGTTATTCATTGAGGTTTTAACTATATTTAGTTTTCAATGTGGAGACAAACTATTGTCATCAAAATGGCCTGTGAATAAGAGAATATTTAGTGTTTTCATAAAAAGTATATGTAACGTACCAGTTAAAATACAGACGTCATTTGAAGAAAGTTGAATAAAAATTGGGTCATCTATATGTAAATAACATGGTTATATGTAAATGAAAAAGTTGACTATTTAAAAATGATTTTTACCTGAAGTTTGTTGTAATCGGAAATTTTAAAGCAAATATATATGGCCATAGTACTTTTTCACCTAGGACACAAAACTGACTTGTTTGTGTCCTCTTAAACTAACTTTTCAGAGGAAAAGTGAAAATATACCTTAAGTTTATTGTTGAAGCCAGATTATCTTAAGCAGTGACTCAAGCTTGTGGTTGTCAAGCAGATACAGATTTGGAAGGATGGAAAATGGCATCAGTTTATCTTGGAGTTAACTCAGTCTCCCTGCTGTGTGGCTGGCCTTTGTCTCCACAAGTAGGCGCTCTTTCCCAGTGTCTTTGTTCCAGAGTTAATATTGATCTCATTATGGAGTAAATTTTCAAATTGTAACTGCTGCTTTCCCCCTTATATTGAAATATTCTTGCTTGAGCATTTTACTTGCTTTTTTTTTTCATATTAAATTATCTGCTTGGAATGAAATTCAGCCATTGTGAGATATGAAAGCTGCAGATGTGATTGTGTGGGCGTGTTTGAGGATGTCTCTGTTTTCCTTTTGCTTTAATTGCTTTTACTTCAATTCTAACTCTAGAATTGATATTTAGAAGAGGGAATGACCTCTTTCTAGATTGTCTAGATTATCAGGACTGCAAGAACCAATCCAGCAGGAATCATTGCTGTTTGGCAGGAGTTTTGCATTTCGATACTTAATTTAGCCAAATTTAGAGAATAAAGGGAAAAAGTATTTACATTTGATATATTGGAACACTTTTTAAATTAATATGTTGTTCTTGGAATCAGTCTTTTTTTTGGAGGGCGGCACAGAGTAGTGAGGAGATAAGAGCTGTTGCTCCACCACATGCAGTCTTTATCAGAATGGCTTGTCTCCTGATGCAGAGTTGAACATGCAATTTCAAATTGACAGCACATTTTTAAATCTAAATACAACTGACATGTTTTAGCATGTTTATTAAATAATATACATTTTTGTAGATTTAAATGCTGAGATATTAACCAATTTTTTTATACTTTTTTTTTTAACCACTTGAGACTATGCCTATATTTTAAAATCTTATTATATGGAACTCTTCTAAAATAATTTCCTTTCATTCTGCACATTGCACAGGGCATGTTTTCCAATGTGGATAAATTGTGGGTTCTTTAGAAGTCACTGATAATCCTGATACTAAAATTTGATTTTCCTGAATATCCACCTTTTATTTAGTCCATTTGAGTTCTGTTACCATCCAGTTTTTGTGTTGTGTTTATCCAGTTATAGAAAGTAAGATGCTGATGAGTGCTTTGAAATTCTCTAGTAAAAAGTTCTCTGGAAATGTGAGATCTTTTGTCATTATTTGACATCAGAAATATTTATATCACGTCAAATGCTGTTGCTAGCATATCGATATCTAGTCTTTAAGGCAAGCTACAAATAGCTTAAAAAGGGACATCTGTAATATGTTGTATCAAGTGAAATGTCAAGCTATATAGAGAGTAAATACGTATAGTTTGCAATATATATATAGTAAACCCCTTTCTTTTACAGTAAACCTTATCCTTTGGATTAATTTGCCATAACTTCTGCGAGTTAAGAGGCAGAACAGCTCTCTCCCCCCCCCATCTGATCTACATGTCTATATTTAAATAGGGTGTGTTGACAGTGTAAAGCAGGAGCTGTGACTGAGATTTAATTTACATAAAGTGGATGAAAAGGGTTTGCTCAGCAAATTAGCAATTGAAAAGAAAAGAATTAGATGAGAGACTTAGTTTATTCACAAATAATAGCAAAGCCAACCTTTTAAAGTACCAGAAAATGTCTTTTACTGAAACCTTTTACATACAGGAAGTGCTGTTTACAGATTTCAATGGAGAAAAAGAATGCATATATTGAGATAACCTTGCTCTCACTAATGAAAATAATAAAATTATGCCTTCAAATATAATCTTCAGTTTATTTGTTGGTGCAGAATCTGTCCCCATTTATATATATAAATGAAAGATACTAGATACTGTAGTCCTTTAATGCTCTGGGATGAAATGGAGCTTTTTGCTGTCTTTTTGCAGTGATCTTAGAAGATAATTCCAGGAATTTAAAAGACCTTAATAGTTGGAGCACAAGAAGTGTTCGAAGAAAAGAAACAAGTTGTATATTAGACCCCTCTAGCTTTTTCCTGTGTTCTTTCCACTGTGTTCAGGCCATCTTCAGGATTTCTTAACCAATTCAGACATAAACAAGGCCACTGTAAAACATGGTGATGGTTATGAAATGAACAGAAAGTGGTTTGAGCAAATGAGGCAGAAAGCGTGAGAGTAACTTTCATGGTATTTTTGAAATATTTTTACAAAATGAGACACATTTCTGAATTATTAAAGAATTTCTGAAAAATACCTGTTTTTATGGTAGTATAGACATATTCTTTGGCTACAGTTCATTTTTTAAAATGAGGACCTTCATTTCAGATTTTCAAAACTGAGTCTCCATAAGGCCTAAAGTAGGTTAAATGTGACCAGAGTTGGTTGGAAGTGTTTTTCAGTATCAAAAGCTTATTGCTTACTTGACTTTATACGTGCCATGGTCAGCAATGCATCAGATTATGTTGGCCTTGTTGCCCAGGTAGCACAAGAGCTTTCATTCAGAGAAATGTGGCCTCTCTGCCACCTTCAAATTTAACCACCTGAACCAGACATCTATAGAACCAGAGGTGGGTACTTTTAATTATTCATTCTGCACATATGAACTTTGTTTAGTCTCTTGGTCCATCTGTATGTTATATAGTATCAAGTTAGTATTAAATGGAATTCCAAAAGATTCTGCATCATGTACCTAAAGGTAAAATTCAAGACTTCATTGACGGTCTAGGTGACCCACTCGTTCCCGGAATTCATTGTCAGCCATGCACTTTGCCTGGACTTTTGATTCTGGAAAGATCTTTCTTCTGCACTTTGAGCTTATAACTTACGTATGAGAAATGCTGAGTCAGGGCAATTGGAGATATTTTTCCCTCTGTGAGATTTTTCCTTTGTGACTCGTGTCAAGTTGGCTTATTTTAACTAGACAGAAGTTTCTGATTGTCTTGCTTCTTCAGGGCTAGGGTTTAAAAATTAAGCTATATTCTTCCCTATGCATCATTGACAGTCAACAATAGTAATTGTAGATCATAATTATCTTGTGACAATTATCTGGCTATTTTGATAAGAATGATCTTAGTAGAATGCATCTTGATTTCAGAAACCTTCCAGGCAGAGTATAATGTTAAGCCTCTTCTTTGTTCTGATTACTTCGTTGGATAGTCATCGTGGGGAGGTACACAGGCTGCCTAAGTCAGTCTCAGACTATGTAGTTTCTCTTTATAAATAAGAGTGCTTAAAGAGAATAAGGCCAAATAGAAAACACTTTCATATTGTGTTCTCTCTGGCACAACATGGTCCATAAGAGCAGAAGTCAGGACAGTTAAAAGATGTGCCACATGCTGCCAAAATCAAAACATATCCTTGTTCTGCCTGAAAGTGAAGATTGCATAGAACCTGTGTTCTTTCCCTTTCTTCCTCTGTCCAGCTTTTTCTATTTTGAATTTTGACCAATTTAAATATTAGAAAACTCTTTGAAGTAAGACAGAAAAAGGCGGGTTAGCACATGAATGTGCTTGACTTTCTGTGCAGTGGCACACCAGTTCCCCTTCTTGGACTAGTGGGCAGGTCACCACGTCCCATTCTTTGTAAGAGTGGACAGCAAATGTGCAGTTGTTCCTTGACTCTTCAAATACATGGTGAAGGTCTGCCTTTTATTCTATTATGATAATGCCATAAAGTTTAAGCATACGACATATAAAGTAATGACGATTCTTTATCTTCCCTTGCACCTCTAAGTACCAGAGTTGAGATTCTGTAATGATTGAACCATATTTTGACTATTTGTTTTATTGAATTTGAGTCAATATTTTCTTTGGACACTTAATGTGGTGACTTATTTGTCACTGTTGCATTACTTTTCTAAGAATAGTGGCTGCTTTGTTTGTCTCTTACATTCGGGGTGCCAAAAGTGAAGTCTGTGAAGTCCTCAAGTGCCAATGGCTCTGACTGCCCTTCAGCTCTGTCTGGAGATAGAATTATGGGGCTGGGTTGCCATGGTGCTCCATCAACATGCACTTTTTATTCTCCTATTAAAGATGTGGTAGGTAGTAATTTGTATTCCTTACAGAAATAAGGTCAGAAATAAAGGATAAGTCATAGTGTCCCCCAAAAGCTGAAAATATTATCAAACACTTTAGTCCAGAAACTGAATGTAACTTTCGTTGAGAGAATTTTAGATTCATAGACATTCTTATTCATAAACTCTAGGCTTTTAGAGATATGATACAGAGTTTTGCGTTTAGTGAGTCACTTTAGAATACCGAGGCAATATTTTTAGTTGAAGAAAAAGGCACAGGAGAGCTTGATCTGAAATTTGCATCTCAACTTCCAGTTTAGTATTTTTTCCTCTCATCCAGACACAGATAAAGCAAGTCCATGCTTGGGGACTTTGAAACTTCTTTGTATTTTTGGAGCTAGAGCCAATTAATATGTCTTACCCTTTCTTTTCTGTTTGTGCCTTCCATCTTTTGGCTTTTAACTTCCTAATTTTTCTTTAATTCTGTTAGGTTCTACTGTTTTCATCTTTTTTTTTCTTTAGAATGATAGGAAGATGAGAGTAGCTATTCTGTTATCTCATTTATGATTATGAAAAGGAAACATTCATTTATTTCTCATGCTCCAGCTTCCTTTTTCTCTCAGACTGCAAGATGGGGAAGGTTTGCTTGTAGGCCAGTTCAGTTCCAGTGTCTTGTTACTATCTAGGTTGACCTAGCAAAGCAGTAGCTATTTTCAAAACACCCAAATCTATGCTAGAGAACAAGTAATCTGAACTTTGGTAATTATGCCTAATCTTTATGTATCTGTACATGTTTAATATTTTATACATCCAAAGAGGATTTGACCTCAGAAAATATCCCATTGTTCCCTTGGTAAAAAGTGAGTTTGCTGTTTCCTGTTGCTTCTGTGTGGAGGGTCATGATAGCAGTCATGATGTCTGAACCTGTATTTGTGGTACACTTGGAGCAGCTCAGACTGGAAGTTTTCATTTAGTGGAGCTAATCACTGGAACATCTGAAGCGATCAGAAACTGGCATTTGTGGAAAATTTTAGCACTGAGAAGTTCAGCAGATCCCTGAGTAGGAATTTTGGTTTTCACCAAAGGACAGAAGTTGGCTTCTCTGAATCCCATGAAAATGACCAATTAAACCCTGGCACTTCACATACCGTGTGAACTGTTATAGAGGAAAGCTGTGTTCTTCATAGTGTCATCTTGTTATGTGAGCTCTATGCAAGGGACAGTTGTCTAATGGACCTGACAGGCTAAAACTTTTGCTGCATTTGCCTTATGTCCCTCTGTCACTCATGTGGGTACCATGCATGCACACTTCACAGATACATAGTGAGGGTGGTGAGAACCAAATATGCTCCTGTTGTGTGGGCAGCAGCCACTCTATCTGAATGCAGAGGCCTGGGTGGGTTGCAACATTTTTCCTCCACCTCTCCTTTGTGCTTAGGCTGAAACCCTTGTAGAGGGAGAATAGCAAATGGTGAAAGAAATGTCCGTGTCAAGGAATGGAGAACATGTATTTTTAGAGGAGGTTGCTAATAAAGCAAAAGATAGGGCTTGTGGATAGTATTCTAGAAGAGAGTGATTGTGCCAGTATCAGCAAAGAGAAGTGAAGGACACAGCATAGGTTCTAGTTGTGAAAAGGCAGAGGTGCCCTGAAGTACAGGATCCCAGCACTTAGAGCCTGTGATTTATTCAGGGTCTACCTCAGGCCTAAACTGGGGAAGTGAACACTAAGTAACAATGCATGAATCAACATTTTAACCATTTATTCTCCCTTCAGAAGTTCACATTTTATTACTAAGTCTATAAGAAATATTAACCTTCCCCTCTCCACAATGTGGTTCATTAACCAAAATTTTGTATATGACAACAGTAATGAAGAGAGAAACAAATGTATTTTACTTAAAACCTATGGGAGGGAAGTTTCAGGTCTGGTGATTTACTCATTACCTTGATGTTGGGTGTTCCAATCCTGTGTGGCACTAATTACTAGAGCATTACAATTGGTGCCTGTTTCTTTCCCTGGCATTTGAAGTTGCAGTGGTTAATATAGAGAGTATTCCAGGGCACGGTGCTATTTACAAACCTATAGTAATTTGGCAAAATGTTTTTAAAAGTAAACCTAGAATATGAAAGTTATAGCAAAGCAATAGCAGCTACCTACTTTGTTGAGGGCCCTGTGTGGCAAGTACATGTCCTTCTCCAGACTGCCCCATCCGTGTTCCTGTTGTGTAGGTGACATTTAAAGACAACTGCCCATCAAGGACATTAACATGAGATCAAGCTAATATATGACCCACCTAAGTGTAGGCTCCAAAGCCGGTCTGCCCTTTAACTGTAAATAGGAAATCTCACAGAAGTGGGACAGATGCTAAATCACCTGTGAGCCCCATGCCAGTGTCCGGCATGACAGAGCCCTTGCTCAGACAGCAGCTCAAGGTGGAGAACAGATGAGGGGATGCAGTGGCCCACCCCACCACAATGAGAAAAGACTAGAGGTTTGTCCTTAGGTTTCAAAGCATGCTTACTGTTTGTTAGTGTAGCCAGAATATTTTGTGATTACAGATGCCTGGTAACAATAGGAACAGTACAATTGTATAAATGCAAATGGCTTTGTAAACAAGTTATACAAGAGCTACTACATACAACTGTTTGTAAATTTATATAAATGCTTCCTGGTAAGGCCTTTTGAAAGTCTGTATTTCAGCCCCCAATAAGCTATGGTCAAATGATTAAAACTAGCTCTTACACTACTGATTTTTTTAAAAAGCAAGAGTGGAAAATAAGGTGAATGAAGTTTGTATTATTAGGGTAAAAGCTGAAGTCTGGACATTAAAACAAAGAACTTTATAAATACAAAGTTTTAACTTTTCGGCTATTTTAAATGTGTGTTTTAATTAGAATCCAAAGCAAGACATCAAAACAGTATAATCAGAGAATTCTAATTATGATGTTCTAAGTAAGAGATAAATTACAAACTATTCTTTGCAAGTATCACAGAGAGTCAGAATGTGGTATTTTATTCAAAGGCTCACTGTGGGCTCTGAAAGATTCTGGAGGATTCTTTCAAACATATCCCGTGTGTCTAAATGTTTCGCTGAGGGTGCAGGGAGAGGGCAGCCTGATGAATGTGACTCCTAGTTGACTTGCTGAGCAGTCAGCAGCTCTGCTGTTCACAAACAAGCTAATGAACAGAGAGTAAGTCAGCCAAAGAGGGCCCAGAGTTGGAGGGGATTGAGGTCTAGTGCGGGCATGTTTCAGCAGCACTGAAATCCAGTGAAGAGCCCCCCACATTCCCAGGTTGGGGAATGAGGAAGCCCAGGAAGAACTGGAGACCATCTTCAGTGAGAGGATATATTGGGCTCCGTGTATGTCCTGTACTGAGTGTAACCCTAACTGGGTCCAGAACTTGATGTTTCTCTCCCTGGCAAGCAGCAACTGAGGCTTTCAAGGAGTGTGGTGTACACTGTTGCAGAGATGGGAGAGCTCCACTCAAGTACTCCTTGGTCACCATCATTTCAGCTCCAGCCTGGACAGACAGTTCCTGTGTACACTGGTCCCTTCCAGGCTCCTGTTCCCTGTGTTTTTCTGCCTCAGGGTTTCTGAAGTATTCAGAACTTACTCGGTCCACAGCAACAGCACCGGGAAGATAATGCTAAAGGGCAACCTTCAGCATCGTACATTGGTGTCCCCACCTCCTATCCTTTAATGGTACAACCACTGTCATTTCTTGGTGCCAAACTAGTTCCCATTTCCTAGAGTGGGAACCAGTGCAAGCAACTTTACTGTCTTCTCTCCCTCCTTGCTCATTTACCTGCTTTCTCTTCTGAGAACAGCTCCAGATAAGCTACCTGCATCTAGATTCATGACTCAGCCTTTGCTTTCAGGGAACCCCATACTGAGAGCTACCAGAACACACTTGGTACACACTCCTCATGGCAGAGGGGGAGGGAGGGTTTCTCTGCTGTTTCTCTGTTTTGACAATCTGACCCCAGGGGTTAACTGAATAGAATCATCACAAAGGGATCTCAAGCCCTGAATCCCTTCATTTCCTTTGTGCAGAACTTTCTCCGTGAGGTAGGTTTACATTAGTCTTAGCTTCACCCAGGGATAGCAAGTTTGGGGAACAGTCTTTAATATTCCTCAAATGATCTGCTGACTAAGACTGTAGAATTTATTCCAGAGCAAAGTGTGGTTTATCAGTGACTATTTGTTGTTTTAAGGAAAAGAAATCCTTCTCTTACAGCTATTTTCCTTCTGATAGCTTTCTGACTCTATTTCTACAATATCTTAAAGAAATTGATTCAGAATCTAAAATGGGTGTTATGACTAGAGTTTTTAGTCCATACGATTATGTAAATGGTATCTTTTAAGATTTCAGTTTCCAAAGTTCATTTCTAACACATAGATGCAAAACAAAGCATTTCCTGCAACGATGCTAAACTCACCTATTCTAGTAGTTTGGTGGACTGTCGGAGGTTCTGTATACTCACAATCGTGTCATCTGTGAATCCATATAGTTATTTAGAGCTTAGAGATGATACTATTCTAATTTCTCAGTGAAAGAAACTTAGAGTCTTTTTGCTACATTATCACAGACTGAAAAACTCCAATGACAAGGATCTTAACCTCTGAGGGCATCTGTCCTGCTGTTGAAAAGTTCTCAGAAATCTTGTTCATGCTTTGGGCTGAGCTGACTTCGGTTTCTCTGTGACAGATATCCAGAAAGTAGACAACTACAAACTTCTCCCCAAGCACCTCAGTGGCTTCTCTCATGATAAGACCTGAGGATGATCCCTGAATGTCCTGTAAAGAATACAGAAGTGAAAAAGAATCATATATGATCTAACCAAAGTTGTTTATAGCAGAATATAATGATTTTGTGAAAAGTCAGAGTGAATAAAAGCTGAATGAAAAGGTTAGCTAGGGGATCACAGAAATGTTTCTTTGAGATGGGCTTTAAAACACACATAGTTCCACACTCCCACCCCACCCACCCAGCTACCCATTGATGTGCTTTGTTTTTGAAAGATTAGAAAACCAGTAGACACCTGTATATCACTGATTATTTTTAATAATTTTGCGCTGTGGTTTGACCATAGCATTAAGAACAAGCAGAAAAAGCTGATTTCATAACTTTAACAGCACTTAGAGCAATATCTTTCTTTAAAAGTATTGCAATTACAGACCTTAGGTCTAAGAACTACATCATCATTGTTCAGTTAAAAGAGGCAGATACACAACAGTTGGAAATCTTTTTCTCTATACAACTGGGAATTATGTTGAAAATTAAGCACAAGTGATGGTTAAAAAAAAAAAGACTTTAATGGCCTCTGATTATCATAGCTCACATGAACAGCTATTAAAAAGTTCAAATACAGTTGATTTTTTTTAGTAGGCTACTTTATAACAAAAATTAAATTAACTAAATGCTGTAAATAGTAGTGTACATACTTTAAAACAGTTTTAAACTAGACAAGTATAAATTAGAAAACATGATTTTTGAAAGCCATGAAGTGAAAAGTAGCAATATATCAACAAGCACATTAAAATGAACCAGCATCATTAACAGTAAAGTTTAAGCCTCAGTTAGTTCTGTAGAAAGAAAATAATGGTATGGTAACAAATTCTGGTACCTCTGAGTCCAGAACATTCTCAGATAACACCCACGCTCAACAGTTCTCCCAAGAGATCAAATCTGGAGGAGTGGGAATGTTGTTCCTGACAGTAATGACACTCTGTTCTTGAATCTAAATCATGGGGGAGCCCCTGCAGGATACAATGGGCCAGGCAGTGGGGCTGGACTGAGTAGAGAACACAAAAATAATCTTTTCACGGCCCCTTTAAAACATAGTAAAAGAAGGGATTGACTTTTAGTTCATTCAGCAATGAGTTGCATTGTAGAAGTATTTTTAGTTTAAGGGTAATTGGTAATAATTTGTTTTCTGGAGGATAAGACTATGAATCTATTGTGATTTTCAAGATCAGAACATACACCACAGAGCAAATAAAAACCATGGAATTTGCTAGAATTAATATCCTCTAGTGACGGAATACAGTGGAGGTATGGATCAGATGGGCAAAATTTCTCTGGCTACCTTTCTGGACAACACTGGAAAGGATGCTTACACCCGTGATTCAATAGTGGTTTTAGTGAACACATTGTTTAGGCTTTTTAAAAAATATTAGAATATTTGAAGATAAATGCAGAGATCACAGTCAGACACTAAAAACTGAGCTGGAAGTAGACGCTGTATAAGAGAGGTGTGACATAACAGGCTACTGCAAATATAATTCCTAACCGCTGGCAAAACATTTCATGTTCTGGGTCAAAATCACCATGAGATACCCAAAAGTATGGATATAATGTTCTTCACTCACTCGCTGATAGCTAATTCTCTGCTAATGATAACCCATAACAACATTTTTTCAAAGAATGGCATCTTCTCTTAAGTGGATTCATTTTTCCTGAGGTATTCTTTCCCTACAATTTCTACTATTATTTCATTGGCTCCACAGCTTTGATTTGTCAAAGAAAAAGGCACAGAAAGACGTGAGACACAGATGCCTCATAAACGCCTCTGTACTGAACAAAGTCCTCTGCAGCCGGCCGATTTACTTACTCGATGTAATTTTTGCAATTTTAACGAAAATGTGCACTTTCTCTGGGGTCTGACATCCTCATTATTTGACAACATGACATAATGTCTTTTCATAAAACAAGTTGAAAAATCAAAAATTTTTTCTGACTATAACTAACACCGGTCCAACTGAGCATTACTAAAGAAAGAGATTAAAGTAAGAAGCATCTAGTGACAACCAAATATGCTATGGAATTTTTAAAAACAATTTTTAAAAAACTTTTCACAGCAAAGATGCAATTCTCAATTGCTATACATATGCTGGTCATAACTGTGGCTTGCTTGTTCAGACTTCTTTCCCTTGTATTATAATATTGATATTTAATAGGAAAATAAACTACATAGATTTTTATCTGTATGCATCCATTTGCAAATTTTCTTACAAAAGAGGACAAAGCACATAGGCATTCACAAATTCTATGCCATTTCTGTTAAAATTGGTGTCTATATATTATATTACAGTATTAACAATTCTTGTTCTACCCATTGGGTAGGATATGTGCATAATATATTCAAGTTATATACAGCACCTTACAAATAAAACATAAGAAAAGACAGACACCTGAAGAAGCACCATTGTAAGTGAGGCACAACAAAGGCAGGAGCACAGAGTGCGACAGTGGTGAGAGGTTGGTTCCTATGTCTGCTAAAACCAGAACACGAGACTACTTGGTTGCTTAAAAACTACAGACATGCAGAGTCCTCTGAAGCGATATGGATCCATATAATATGCATGTATCTCTGTATAGCTCTAAAGCCTCATCGCAGTGGACGAAAATAAGCACACATGATGAAAGAAAGAAAAGAATGAAAGGAAGACAGTGCTTTCTTAGCAAGGCATCCACACACACACACAACTTCCTAATGCAGCCAACCTAGAAAGCAACAGTAGCAGCAACAGCAGCAGCAGCAGCAGCAGCAGCAGCAGCAGCAGCAGCAGCAAATGACTATCTAACCCTGGCAGAAATGATAAACTTGAATTATGCAAAAGATGTAGCACTATGGGTAGTAGGTAAAGTAACCTAAGCTGAAATTTTGATTCCCAAAAAATGTAGGATATCACAAGTCAGAAGAGTACTTTCCATTTTCTATCTATATCTTCGATCTCTGCATAGAAGGTTCTGGCAGCTGGTAGCTGGGCTTTATTGGAATCCATAAAAGTTAGATGCCACAAAACTGCCCAGACTATCATTTGTGACCTGGGATGAAAAGTAAAGTTTCTTAGTCTGTGACTTTGGTGTGCCACTGTTAGATATTGTGTTCCTCACACTGAGGAGGGGAGACTTGCCAGCTTTTCACTAAATCGTGTTATTCTACCTAAATTTGCCAAGGAATGGTAATCCAGGTGAACATAAGTAGCACAGGAGCCTGCGTCCTTGCCCTCCAACTAGGATTGGGGATGTTGGCGGTGAGCAATGAGGTGAACTTGGGAATACATGTCCCAGTACAAAGGCTCGGTGCCAAGCACATGCATATTCTGTTTTTAGTCACTTAGACAAAATTTAAAAAGTTAAAAAAAACAGGTATCCTTCCTAGGTTTTTTCCTTCATACACTGCTGAGATTTCAAAATTCTAAGAAAAATGAACAGCATACCAATTAATGTGCAGCTAATATTGCCCTTCTAAGTAGCAAAGCTCAAGAAGCCAGCACCAGCACAATAAATACAAGATGTGAGGAGGCTCAGTGACACAGGAGTGCGTGCCGACAGTGGATGGACTTTCTTCTGAGGGACTGGGGCTAGATGGGGTGTATCTCTGGGCTATGGACTGGTATCTGACGGGCACTACACGGGGACTCTTCGTAGAAAGGACTTCCTAGAGAAAAGGTGCAACTACTCGTTCTGAGAGGAAGGCAGGAATTTGAATGGATTCTTCTAGATCAGAGAAGCTTTCTGAAAGTGCTTGCCATTCCTATGAAGATAAAGGTGAAGAAGATCAAGGAGAAGTACTAAGAATTCAAGACATACTCATTCGTGTACCATATTCCTATGCTGGTATTAGAAGGCCTCCAGTTTACTGTTGGCATCTATTTCATCTCCCATAAATTTGAGCTAAAATTAGTGGCTATATGTATATCCTCATGACAAATCTTTGTAAGTTTTAAATATTGTCTTCCGCTATCTTGAAATTCCTTGTGGCTTGTGTGTCCATGTGTATATGTAGTACAGGAGGACAAAGGCTATGCTTGTCAAGCTCCTTTAACACTAAATTTTGGTCAAGAACGAACACAACGAATAGATTAACTTTTTAAATACATAATTTGTTTAAGCAAAATTTCTTTTGCACTAAGGACCACTTTAGTGTCTAAAGAACACTAGACTTTCTGAAAAAGCAGATATATGCCTGAAGATTGCATTCCTTTAAGTGGGACTCAGTGTGCCTTGGGTTTCAAACCCATTGAAGCCCCCAGGACAAGGATGCCTAGAGTATCAGTTCCCACCAACTGTTCTTTTGAAAATGTAAGCCTTGGTTTTAACACTCTACGGAAATAATACACCCATCACTGGTTGCCTATATCATTGCTTTCTGAACTGGGCCCTTAGGCTCAATAAGCACACAGGCTTCTTGTACCTTAGGCCCCAATGTTCAAGCTGCATCCTAACGATCATTCGTCTTCCCACACCAGGCTCGTGGGGTGGTGATGCAGTATGAACAGGTCAGCCACAACCTTCAAAAGAGCTACTGTTCTAAGTCACCTTTCCCCTGTGTCGAAGGGAAATTGACTATTAATTTGATTTATGCTCTCAACTTTTAAACTAATCCATTACAGAGGCCAAGCCTCAAGACAATTCAAGTCATGGTTTCATACGTCTGTCTTTAAATAACTATTTAACTTAAAGGGAAATTCTCTAGAGTGGCCGAATGGGAGGAACCTTTCTTTTGAAGGATGATTAAAGTTATTTGAATTAAATAATTGTTTTTGCCAATACTGTGGACATCTGCAAATGTTTGTATACTTACAAAATGACTAAGGAATTTACAAGTTACTGACCTTTGTTCATTTTTGCAGCAGATAGGAATGTTAAGGACTGTAAAACCATTTTGAGTTAGAGCTATACAGTGGGTTCACCTGCTTTACCAAAATTGCAGGCAAGGTTTGGAATGATGGCATCATTAACTAACCTTGTCATTTTGCATCTGAGGGAACATGTGACCAATAATCTACCCTGAATCCCCACCAATGGAGTGCTGACTGAAACAACTGCTTCTTAATCTTCCCTTGACTGGGAGAGATGAGGCTTCATTTCACAAAGTTTGCCAGCTTTCTTCAAGCACAGGCTTGTGATCCAGGCAATAAGCTGACCCGTCAGGAGTCTCTAGGGCAGTGAGAAAGGCCTGAGTCTCTGGTCCTGAGTCAGGGCTCCCAGGGCTCTGCCCAGTCTTAGAATGCCTATTGCGACTCTCAGCATACACACTTCCAAAGAGAGCCTAGAGTATAAATGACAACTGTTGCTCACCTTTTTTCTCGCAGAGTTTGACTAGTTCTGTAGATGTTACTGGGTGAAATGAATAAATCTATTGAAGATTCCAATCCTCAAAACCCAACCAAAACCAGTGACCTACCAACTAACCAAGAGAAACAGCAGAAAGGAGCAGAGGGTAGTGGACAGGACTGGCAGTTCAGACTAGTCTTTCCAGCTCTCAGCCAACAGCACAAAGTCACCTCACTGAGAAATTCACCTTGGAGACCCAGAAACAGAAACGAACACACATGTGCTGATTTGGCATGAAAAATGCAGAGATCAGAGTCACTGAGTCATCATTCCAATTCATTTTGTTATGTACAGAGGCCAAAGGGGCTTAACCTGCTCAGAGCAGGCTAGTTGCTACAGAGAAGTCCTCCCATGGTGCGGTATTGGTTGAAATTATTGGCTTGTGCTGTTATAAACCCCAAATGCAAAAGAAAGTTATTTATTTTACATAAATTTTATAAATATCAGGAATATTAAAACTAAGACTAGCAATATTTAAAATGTTTCTAGTTGCATTTTAACTGCATGTTGTGCTTTTTATCCTGTGCTTTGAAAGCCACCACCCCCCCACCCAAATACACACACACCCCTGCCCTACACCCGTTTTGTAACTGACCACCCAGTTCTGGCCACCACTATAAAGGCTGCTGAGTGACCTCCCACAGGAGTTTGGGTTTTGAGCACTGCATTCCTCTGAGAATGCTGCGCCAATACTTTTGAAGTACAATGGCTTATTATTATGCTCGGCAATGTGGTGTTCTTTTGTCAATTCCAGGGACTTCCTATACAGAAAGAATCCACTGCCAGCATCACTCACACCAAGGCCAGGCAGATGCATGGGGAGAGACTGCTGAGAGTCTCGCGAACACTGATCAGCCATCCAGGATTGAACTGAACTATTTAGGAAAGGTGAGAGACAATAGGAATACATTGAGATATCATATATTTCAACAATATTAAAAATAACCACCTTGCATTTTAAATAAGTTATTGCATAAAATAATGTATGTATCTGAGTATATTTCATGCTACAGTGAAAAAAACCTAAATGATTTAAGAAACTGCACTGCTGGAGAATGAGAGCATCACTGCATGATACTGGGTACAAATATGCTTTTGTTGGGTTCATTTTTAATAAAATATGCAGCCTAAGACAAGCAGAGTAATTCAACTAGTCAGAAATACTGGAACTTAGTACTTCCTATCTTTCATCTAAAAGTCTTCAAATGCTTCAGTGATGCACTGAGTGCTATGTGATACAAATTCTTAAAATAATAACATTTTTGATTTATGTAAGTTAGCATATGTTAGGCTACCTCCCCAAACATCTTTCCTTGCATGATTGTGGGAACATTCCGGGGTATCCCTTGAGCCTAATAATAATCCAGAGTTGAAAAGACAACATACAGAACTTCGTGTAACACAGTTCTCTCATATATATTTGAAACAATTAAGATAGTGCAACTTTTAAAAACACATTATCATAACAACACAAATTAACTCTTTGCATTCATCTAACTTTCTCTACTTTATACCTTGGCACAAAAACAGGGATTTTGAATCATATTTTTAAAACAAAATAAAAGTTCCACACCTTGGGAGAAAAAGCAAACTGGCCAATTCTTTACCATGAGAATATATAATAATGCTTCCTTCTTCATTCAGTTAATTATAAAACAGGCTGTTCTGGCCTCTTTCTCTGCAGTCTCCTTTCATAATTAAATAAATCAAATACCTCTGTGGGTTTTACTTCATGATATCTTCAAAGCATGCCTTTCTCTGTGCTTCCATGACCACCTTTTGCCAAAACCATCCCTTCCCTACGCCTGTCCCCAAATAAACATTGTTTACAGTCAGACCAGTCAGACCGGATGGAAGTTTGTATTATCTTGGTCTAGTTTGGATGCAATTCCCCTGAAAGGAATCAGAAACATAGACCACATTTGCACATTTGGTTTTACTCAGTTGTAGCACATAAAACTGAACAACACTGTGCCCAGGAGCAGAGGGGCAATGCGGCCTCCCTCTGTCGTCAGTTTCTTTTTCAACTCAAGTGCATGTTGGAGGGTCAGACAAGGTTCCCAGGCTTCCTGTCTTTGCCCTGGATGGGTACCAGTCTGCTCCCTCTGTGCCCGTTGTTGTGCTGGTGGTGGAAGAAAGAGGCTCCTGGGTAGTGGCCCATCACCTCGCTGTACGTTGGGGGTGGCCCCTCCATCCTCCCATTACTACTGCAGGTGCTGGCGCTTATGCCCGAATTGCTGCTGGGTGGGCACGGGCCCCCATTATAAACTGAGATGTCTATCAGATCGCTGTCGAATATGGTCCGGTTGGGTGGGGCCCTTACAGACTCTCGGTTGAGTTCCATCTGCTGTTCAGGGTCCCTGAGCTGCAGTGTACAGGGTCCCTGGTAAGGGGGCGGCTCTTCCCCATCAGACAGGGAGATGGTGGGGGAAGGTCGATCTCGTGCTGCACGTAGGGGTAGGTGGGCTGGAAGCGGCTGAACCGATCCCTCTGTATAAAGGACGGAGCAATAAACCTGTCCCTAGAGCGTGGGGCATACATGATCTGCAAGGAAAGGAGGAAAAGCTTGAAAACATTTTTGGCACAATAATGATCACGACCATGATGATATCAAGAAAATTCATGCTTAGTTTGTGTTGTCACCCATTTGAAAACCTTTTCTGCTAACGAAACAAGAAAAGACTATTCCGAGGTGGCGAGGCGGGGGGGGGGGGGGGGGGGGGGGGGGGGTGGAAGTAGTTTTCTTATTCCTCATGACTTTGACCACTCACTTTGCCAAACTATAGTTTATCCAAGGTGGTTCAATAGTGGAGAATTGTGGTTAATTAAAAATTTAGGTTTAATGGGAGTGATTGCATATGGTATGTATACATTCTTCACTGTTTCACATAGAATAAAATAGTAACTTCCTGAGTGCAGTAAACAGTAACACAGGAGGAAAGGGCTGTATAGACAGCCCTCTAGTCCTGTCCACCACCTGGTCCAGGCCTCAACTCCTTTACCTATAAAGTAAGTGGACTGGCCCACCTGCTTTCTCCCTGCCTTCCAGCTCTTGCACCTATGATTCTGAGGGGTCGGGGGAGGGGGGGAGTGGCTCAGAGTTTTCATTGTAAATGTAAATTATAATTTCACCTGAAGGTACTTAGAGCAGGTAGGCACTGGGTCAAATTATAAATTATTTATGAGAGCTTATTTCCCTGTCAATTACTTAGAAAAACAGAGAATAAGTGACTTCTTTTTCTTTCTGGTTTCTAAACTTTTCCAGTCATTTCTTTCTAGATAAAAGTTTCCTGTAGTTATTTTTAGTAACTGATGTAAAAAATGTTTCATATTCCAAAGTAAATAGATTTTTTCCCAAAGTGAATTCTTACATAATCCTCTCATCTATTCTACCATCCATTCTTCTAGAGGAAAGATTATATATCTCCATCCATCCATTGATTTCTCCAATACCACATTTTTAACTTTAAGGTAAAATCTGCTATGTTTAAAGTCATACTATTAAACTTGAAGATGTGGAAATGAATCATGCTATATTTATAAACAGTGCCCACAGCTACCACCCCTCATTATTAGCAGCTATGGGATCATGTTAAGATCGGTGATTCTCAACCTGTTTTTTGTAAGGGGCTTTAGATTAGCACAAATAATCTCTAGGAGATTGTAGGCAAAAACCCCCTTTCCTGTCTTTTAAACCAAAATTATAGGTATACACCTTAATTTAAATGTGTTATTTCTTAATCTATGCTGTAATACATTTAACCTTTACATCAATTTTGTTGCAATAGTTTATTTCTCTCATCCCTTTTCCCATGCACATGGGGTTCAGCAACTTCCTCCTGCCACCCACACCCTCCCTTATCCAACTCCTTACCTCTGAGGCACCTGGCCGAGAACCAGAGCTGTCTGAAGGCCACAGGTGCCCTTCCTGGTGGTGGTGGTGGTGGAGGGGGGGAGAGATTGCAAGAAAATCATTAGTTTCATACAGCAGCACCTAAAATCAGGGAACCATATTTCTCCTTGACAGTAGCAGACCTGTTTAAAACAGGGCCCAATGAAGAATTGTTCTTTTTTTATATATACCAAACATCTAAAAGGATAATTGTGACTAAATATCATTTAAACTATACACTTATGTGTTTGAAATACATTCCAAATCATCAAACCATATTCAATCACTACCTAGATTTGGGTAGGGTCTGGATGAATTAAGCTCTTATACAGAGGCCTACCCCATGCAAATGTGGATTACTGGAAGCTGGCCAAGTATCAGCCAAGGCCTTTCTGTGATTTGACTTAGAGTTAAGCAGCGGCAGTGGCAGCAGCAGCAGAAGAAAATTGCTGCCCAGCTACACTGGTTGGCTTTCAAACTGAAAACTGAGTTTCCAAAACTGAGTTTCTGAATGCCCTTCGATCATCTTCTTGTCAATTTATTCTTCAGTCTGTATATCCCCAAGGCAGATGGAACCAAACAGTAGGCATTATTAAGGATCATTTCTAACACCATAAATTTGTTTACAAAGCACTTCAATATGTTACCTCTTTTGAACCTAAATTGTTGGCTACTAGCACAGGTCTGTTGGACTGTTAGCGAAAGGCCTGTTATTATGATCAAGATGATAAGTACTATATGGGGGGCAGATGTCTGTATTTTTGGATTACCAGGAATATTTGTACATGACCCTGTGTGATCACTGAGCTTCCTGACAGCTTAAAGGGCACATAAGTAGATCTGTGAGGTAAAACACCCCAAAGTCTCTCTTGCTCTCTTTTTAGGCCCGTATTCTAATACAAATATCCCCTCTGCTGCTAAATAGAGTGTTTGTCCAACACATACAACCAGGACATCATGGACGTAGCAGCAAAAATATGAACAGATCCAGCAGTGTTAAGAGGAAGTTTGGGTCTAAGCTTTAACTATAAAATTATGTAATGGACCATTATGGTTCTGGCCTGGCGACAGGTGGAAGATCTAATCAAACCTAATGAAGTAGCTGACCCACACCTTTCACCGGGCCAAGGTAGCTCGCATAGCACTTTAGAGTGTTATTGGGATCAAAGTGAAACAATCACTAGAATTCTGGGTTGTTATAGCAACTTTCATACTGAAAACAGCATAAAAAACTCATCCACAGCTGTTTCCAAGACTCATAATTCTGCCCGAGCTTCTCTTTCTTCCTACAGACTGGAGCTCAGTGTTGTCAGCTCTAACCTTCCATCTAGAGAAATGGCACCAGGAAACAGTGAAAACAGCAGATTAAAGCACAGTGTGGAGCATAATAGCCAGAAATAAAAACTGTCAAATGAAGTGAGAGGGAAGTGACCCAGAAGTAGCGGGTTGCACATTTTCTGAAAAGGAAAATAACCATCCTCAATAGCTTTATTCCCCTAGAAAGTGACAAAAACTTGAAAAATTGCCTAAAGAGTTTAAATCTTATGCACACTCAATCTTATATTTCACCAAATTCACATCAACGTTCTTGTTACTAAATTCATTTGGCACTTTTTGGCCCTCCTCTTACCTGGCCTACCAGTAACACTGAACCCTCCTCTCTTGTTGACCTCAGTGACATCATCCTCCTCATTCACACCCTGGCTTCTCCAGCTGCTTTGCCTTCTCCTTGGGAGTGGGGGTACCTCTAGCTCTGCATTTTGGTTAAATGTTGTAATTCCTCAGAGCCCTGTCTGGGGAAACTTCTTCTCTCACTGAGGTCTCCCTGGGCCACCTCATCCCCTCTGCAGTTTACAGGGCCACCCTCATTGGGATGGGTCTGTCTTTGGTCCCACCTTTTCCCAGGAGCTTCAGACTGGTCTAGCAATGGGGGCCTCCTGGACTCCAATGAACTCCTAAAACTAAACATGTCTAAAGTGGAACTCATTGACTTCTCCCCCAGTCCTCTCAACCCTCTCTACTGCTGTGGCCTCATCAAGTTGCCACTCTCCGTCACCCCCACTCCACTTCCCTCCATTGCCACCATTACTATTTTAGTAATGATGTAATTTATTTAATTACTTACTGACAATTGTCTCCCACTTCCAACTTATTCACTTTTATAGGACACTTATTTTTCTGGCTTCTCACCCAGGTGGTTCATAGTTGTTGTTAAAACTACGAGATCTGTAAGATGCTGTGGTAGAAGCAGTTAGGGCCAATAGTTCAGAAGCTGTCATTCCAGTTCTGTGCCTCTGCTGATATGTAAAGAACCCAGACCTGGATATGACCAGAATTCTAGAAAGGCTGGAACCTAGCAATCTTGATGGAAAAGGAACTGCTTTGCTCTGGCACTCATGTCACAGCTGGTTCTGGCCACCCTCTTTTAGGCTGCCCCACGCTAACCATCGCCAGATTGCCCTCATTAGCACTAAATTTCTCACACTGCTGGTGGAGCCCACTGATTCTTGCTTTTACTGGTGAGGTGAAGTCCTCTGACTAAGATCGGGCTCTTTGGATCATCTGAGAGCCTGCACATAGCTGAATTCAAAGATGTGGGCCTTCTTGTCTAGACCTCTCAGTTTCTTCATCTCCAAACACTAGAGATGACATTTCCAGGAAGAAGGAGACTCATCTTATGGCATCTACTCAAATGGCTGCAGTTCTGGGTCCTCATTATGGAACCTTATCCCAACAATGAAGGCTTTAATGCTCTTGGCAATGCTTATATTGTTACATCAATTTATACTCAGAATAAGTTGGGAAATAAGATAATATTTAAAGTAGTTTACAGAATTTTGAGCAAAAAGAACAAAATTTTGCTAATATTTTTACACAAGATTAAATTTATTCCCTCCCTTATAGCTGTTTCCTTGTAAGAATACCAATGGAAAGGCAGGGAGGTATCCACTGTCTGTTCATTTGTTACTTCTCTGCACATTTACTGAGTACCTCCTGGCAGTGGATCTCAATCCTTTTCCATTGCAAGACGTGAGATAATGTACACACATAACCCAACAAGTAATGTGCCACGCCTTCTCATAGGGTAGATGATGGGGCGGAGCACGGGGTCTGTGCAATCCCCAGATTTAACCTATCTCTCCAACCCCTTTGTTCCACGCAAGAAAGCATTTTGGAATGCACGGGGACTGTCCTGGAAGCTTACAAGAAGGGCATCCACTCTTAAGAGTAAAGTAAGTGGGCTTCGGAGCCTTCTCTGTATACGCAGTACCTTATATGCATGTTTCTTATTCTCTAGTTTTCTTCCTGGAACAAAGGCTCTGTGACAAGAAAGGCAATGACTGATTATCTGATGACAACTTAATATTACCCAGATGGATGACACCTCTATCAATAACCAGTGTAGATCTGTAATAGCAAATGCATTCTGAGGTGGGAAAGTCTTAAGCCATGATCCTGGCCCTGCTGCTCTTCACTCTGTGAGGGGAGACAGCTTACTTAGTTTCTCCAAACTTCTGTTTTCCTTACTTGAGGTTGTCGTGAGGCTCAGATACAATGTATGTATATTCCTTAGCACACTGCCTTGCACATCAGTATTCACTATATGGTGGCTCTTAACATTACATGTAACAATTACCTGCTGCTATACACAACTAAAGTGAAGATAGTTTTCAATTTCCTCTTTTAAAATAAATGACTTCACTGAAATTTCCTCATTTCTTTGTCTATTTACAATATCATCTATCCAAAAAGCGGCATTTTGAATGGAAAGGCTAAAAAGATGAGAGAGGCTTAAGTAAAGTTGCATTTATCTCAGATTTCTTCCTAAGATTTCTTCCTAAGATTCCTAAAACAAGCATTACCCATGAGACTCTTCATAGAAAATTCTTCTCCCTGGCTTTCTGGGTGCTACAAAGAATAAAGGCTCACAGTTGCATAATGACTCTCTGTACTCTTAATGCATTAGCTCAGCCTGGCAATTAGCTATCCACTGAGGAAATCACCATGAGTATAGACATCGGGAATACCCTATGCCATGCACTGCTCCTTTGATGTCATGAAGTGAAAGCAGAGAGACAGATTAGAAGAAACAACAATTTTATGGAACTCAATTTTGTGACAAGCTTTGTTTTCTCTTGAACCTTCTTTTATTTGCTAAAATGAAGTCTTTATTGTTAATGAATACATTATTTGTCATTCTCCTGCTAATTTAGTCTCTATCAGGTAATCATTCAGGTTTGACCATCTCTGAGCAGGGTGATAACATTTTTCTTTCGAATCTGCAAGTTGTGGGCAGAGCCTGACTGCAGTAAACATGCCAAGGGAGAGGCTTTCCTTTGTGACAGTGTCACTCAGCCTAGGTCTACAAAAAACACAACCACAGCATATGCATGACTGTTACACAGGACATGAGTATACAGATGTAGTTTGTTTCTTACACTAAGTACACTTCGAATCATAATATCTGGTGTTCTGACCTCCCTGACTTGGCCCTGGAAGTTGCCTCCATGAGGCCTTTGGTGAGCACAGGCACTGGGACCCAGGCCTATGAAACCCTTTGACCATCCTGAGTGTCAAGCTGGTAATCAAGGGGCTCTAGGGAGTCTATCTTGTGGAAAAGGGTCGTCGGACATCTCCAAATTTTGTAAGCTTAACGACATGCATTTTCAGGCTTCTTCACACCTGAGAAATCATTGTATGTTCCTCCTTCTGAATGGTCAATGAATAGCCATATTGACAGAAAATTTTCCTGTGAGTTGATTCTGCTTGATTCTGAAATGGATACACTAAAGATTTTTAAAAGTCACCTGATTTTCCAAATGATTGTCTTTATGATGCCAACAGTGTTATTTGCAGACCTGGAACATGACTAAATTTTTTCCCCTTTAAATCTGACCATCTGGCACTTTTGGCGGGGTGGGGAGGGGGGTGGGGGGGTGGTAAGTGGAAAATCAAAATCGACTCTTCTTCCTTTTTTATTGTGGTAAAACATACATAACATAAAAATTTGACATTTTAATCATTTAAAAGTATACAGTTCAGTGGCATTAAGTACATTCACATTGTCATGTAACTATTACCACCATCCATCTCCAGAACTTTTTCATCTCCCCAAACTGAAATGCTATACCCATTAAACACTAACTTCCCATTCCTTTATCCCCTCAGGCCCTGGCAACCACCATTATACTATCTGTCTCTATGAATTTAACTATTCTAGGTACCTCATATAGGTAGAATCATACAATATTTGCCTTTTTGTGGGCATATATTATGTCCTTATTCACTTAGCATAATGTCTTCAAGTTTTATCCATTTAATTAAAAGTTTCATTCGCATTGTAGTATGTGTTATACTTTTTTTTTAAGGCTGAATAATATTCCATTGTAGGAATAGAGTATATTTTTTTTATTCATTCATCAATTGATGGATAGTTTGATTGTTTCCACCTTTGGGCTATTGTGAATAATGTTGCTATGAAGAGAAATATAAAAACATCTCTTCGAATCTCTGCTTTAAATTCTTTTGGGTATATCCCCAGAAGTGGAATTGCTGGATCATATGGTAAATTTATGTTTATTTTTATTTTTTTGAGGAACCACCACACTCTTTTCCATAGTGGTAGTATTATTTTACGTTCTCACCAGCAGTGCATAGGGTTCTAATTTCTTTGCCAACATTTGTTATTTTCTGTGTCTTTGTTAATAGCCATTCTAATGGGTATAATGTGGTATCTCATTATGGTTTTGAACACTAATTGTACACAAATCAGTTAAGGTTCTCAAGAGAAACAGAACCAATAGGATGTGTGTGTGTCTATCGATCACCTATCATCTATCATCTGTCTGTCTATCATCTATCTATCTATCTATTTATCTATCTATCTATCTATCTATCTATCTAATCATCTGTCTACCTATCTATCCATCATCTATCTCTATATCTATCTATCTATCTATCTATCTATCTATCTATCAATCATCTATCAATCATCCAGTTGTTATAAGAAGAGGCTCATGTGGTTATGGAGTCCCACAACCTGCCTTGTGCAAGATGGAGAACTAGGAAAGCTGGTGGTATAGTTCAATCAGAGGCTGAAGTTCTAGAACCGGGGATCCACTGGTATAAATCTTGGACTAGAAAAGCCCAAGAACCATGAAGTCCAATGTCAGAAGGCAAGAGAATAGAACATCCCAGCTCAAGAAGAAAGATAGAAAATGACCATGCTCTACCTTTTTGTTCTATATAGGCCCTCAAGGAATTGGAAGATACCCACATTGGTGAGGGCAGATTTTCTTTATTCAGTCTACTGAGTCAAATGTTAATCTCTTCTTAAATTATTCTCATATACATATCTAGAAACAGTGTTTTATCAGCTGTCTGGATATGCTAAGCTCAGTGTTGCTGACACGTAAACTTAGCTATCACAATTAGTGGTACTGAGCTCTTTCCATATGCTTATTGGCCATTTGTATATTTTCTTTAGAAAAAATGTCTATTCAAGTCCTTTGCCTATTTTTAAATTGGGTTACCTAGAATATTGATGTTGAGTTGTAGGAGTTCTTTATATGTTCTGAATATCAATCCCTTATCAGATATATGATTTTCAAATATTTTCTCCCATACTGTGGTCCACCTTTTCGCTCTCTTGAAAGTGTTCTTTTACAAATAAGTTTTTATTTTCTGAAGTTCAATTTATTATTTTTCTCTTGTTGCCTGTGCTTTTGGTGTCATATCTAAGAAACCACTGCCTAATCCAATATCATAAAGCTTTCCCTCACTTGTTTTCTTTAAGAGTTTTATAGTTTTAGTTCTTACATTTAGGTTTTTGATCCATACTAATTTTTTGTATATGGTATAAGATAAGGGTACAATGTCATTATTTTGCATGTGAATATCCAATTTTCCCAGCACCTTTTCTGAAAAGACTTTCCTTTCTCTTTGATTGGTCTTGGCACCTTGTCAACAATCATCTGCCCATATATGGGAAAGTTTATTTCTGGACTTTCTATTCTATTCCATTGGTTTATATGTCTTTCTTTATGCCAATACCACACTGTTTTTGTTCCTGCAGCTTTGTAGTAAGTTTTAAAATCAGGAAGTGTGAGATATCCAAATTTGTTATCCTTTTTCAATATTATTTTGGCTATTTGGGGGTGAGGGTTTTTTTGAGATAGCACATGAAGTTTAGGGTAAACTTTTTTATTTCTGCAAGAAACATAATTGAGATTATAATAGGGATTGAGCTGAATCTGTAGATTGCTTTGGGTAGGACTGACATTAACAATTTCAAGTCTTACAATATGTAATAAGAGATGTCTTTCCAATTTATTTAATCTAAATTTCTCTTAGTCAATCTTCACAATGTCTGTGTAATAGAGTGTACAATCTTACCTCGTTGGTTAAATTTATTTCTAAATATTTTATTCTTTTTGATGCTATTGTAAATTGAATTGTTTCCTTAATTTCTTTTTTGGATTGTTTGTTGTTAGTGTTAAAAAATGCATCTGATTTTTGCATGTTGATTTTGTATTCTGCAACTGTTAAATTTGTTAATTAGTTCTAGCAGGTATTTGTTCAGTAGAATCTTTAGGGTTTTCTATATGTAGATCACTTCATTTGCGAAGAAATAATTTTACTTTCCTTTATAGTTGAAACGCCTTTTATTTCTTTTTCTCGACTAATTACTCTGACTAAAACTTCCAATAAATACTATGTTGAAAGGAAGTGGTGGGAGTATTTGACATCTTGTTCCCTGGCATATGTTGTCAGTTTTGGCTCAAATAAACTCATAAAAATTCTAAGAAAAAAAATAAAAAGAAAGATAAGAAAAAGAAAAGAAGTGGTGAAAGTGCACATCCTTGTCTTGTTCCCGATCTCAAAGGAAAAGCTTTCAATCCTTCACCATTGAGTATGATGTTAGCTGCGGGCTTTCCATAGATGGCTTTTATTTTATTGAGGTAATTTCCTTCTATACTAGTTTTATGAATGTTTTTATCATGAAAAAGTGTTAAATTATATCAAATACTTTTTCTGCATGATGAGATAATCATGTAGTTTTCCCCCTTCATTCTATTAATGTGGTGTATTATATTGATTGATTCTCCTATGTGGAATCATTTTTGCATTACAGAAATAAACACACTTGGTCTTGTTAGGATGCTGCTGAATTCAGTTTGCTAACATTTTGTTGTGGATTTTTGCATCAATATGCCTGACGGATATTGGTTTTCTTTTCCTGTTGAGTCTTTGTCTGGCTTTCATATTACAGTAATGTTGGCCTTATAGAATGAATTAGAAAGTGTTCCTTCCTCTTCATTTTTTTTTGGAAGAGCTTGAGAAATGGAGTCAATTCTTCTTAAAATGTTTGGTAGAATTCACCAATGAAACCATCTGGTCCAGGAATTTTCTTTGTTGGGAGGTTTATGATTATTGATTCAATATCCCTACTAACTAGTAGTAAGAACTATTCAAAATTTCGATTTCTTTGTAATTCAGTCTTATTAGGGTATGTTCCCAGGCATTTGTCCATTTCATCTAGGTTATTCAATCTGTTGATATACAATTGTTCACTGTACTTTTTAATAATCTTTTTTTTTTATTTCTGTATCTCTTGGATCTTTTTCTACATGAAAAATATATTTATAGCTTTAAAAGAGAGTAATCTGTGACCATGACTTTCTGGGGCTTCCCTGCTGAAGCCTGCTGTTTTGGGTCCACGTGCACTATGATCATGTGTAAGGACACTTCCATACCCGAACCTTCTTGGTTTTATGCCCTCAGCTAAATTCTCTTTTCTACACTCCAGGGACCACAGAATCATAAGATTTGGGGATAGAAAAAATCTAATAAGGTGTTTTTCAAACTGTGAGTTGCAACCTCTCAGAGAGATGAAAAACCAGTGTAAGTAGGTTGCAGCCAGCATTTAAAAAATCAAACAGAATAGAAAATAACATTGTCTGTAAGTATTGTATGGTGAAACTTTTGCTTTATTTGTGTATATGAGTATTGTGGATTGTGATGTAAGATGTGTTTATTGCTGTTCTTCATGGTTTAAAACAATCTGAATGTCTCTGATTTAAGCCAATTATCCATTGTTTTAGATGGGAGGGAACTGAGGCCCAAAGACGATATATTAATTGCCAGAGATGACACAGCCAGTTTGTGGATATTTTGGCTTCTACATAAGGGTTCCTCCCAATGAATGAATGTATTGTATGGTCTCAAATATTTGGATATCTATTTTTCTTCCTGTCCCAGATTGAGAACTTCAAATCATAGGTAAAACTAATCTTTGGATATTCAGCAACACCTTACTTCTGATAAAATCAGTTTTCTTTCTTTTCTTCCCTTTTCTCATACAACTTCTCTACCATCCAAATGCCTTAGTATTGCTGTCTTTTCCACCCTAGATGGCAGTAATGGCTTAGATGTAAAGTTAATACTTTAGATGTCAATGACTGTATTCTCTCCAGCATCTCCCCTTTTATTCCTCCTTGGGAATCCATCATCAGACTTCTCAGGACTCAATATTTCTCTCTCAACTCTACTCAATCTAGGGCACATCCCTTAAGAGAAACACAAATCATCCAGGAAGGTATGTTGGGAACAAAAGAAAGGGGATCCTTTATATTTCCAGAACAATATAATGGATCTGGGAGGTCTGTCGGCCCTGAGGAACAAACAGAAAAGAGCTATGCAGGTTCCTCTACAGGGCTTGGTGCTGTGAATGAGCTAGTTTCATGAGAAACCAGCCTGGGAATTAGAAAGCTCAGGGTAATAGTGAGATGTAAAACCATACACTATCAGCCTAGGTAGGCACAATCACCTCCTTTAAGATGTGAGAATAGGCTGAGGCACAGGACTGAAGCTTTCCCAAAGGTCATAGAGCTAGTAGGAGATTAATAAAGCCAGAACCCTGCTACCTCCTTTGGCATTCTTTGACAGCTCTGGGCAGCCTCCTCAAGTGCCACTCAGAATGAGAATAACTTAGAAAACTTTTTCCCCTTAGAATAAAGCACACCAACATTCAAAGACTAAGTAAAAACATATAAAACAAATAAATTTTACCTTTAGAATTTTATGCTGATGCCCACTTAAAGGGTTATTAAAAATTTTTAGTTTGTAAAATTTTTCATCAATTTTATTTCAAAACCTGATTTTGAAATAAAATCATACTTTGGTCACAATAGAAATCATGTTCAAATGAGTTGCCTCTGGAGTCTATGGATGCTCAGAACATTACTGGAATTGTCTTTAACAACAGTTAATGTGAGCAGAGGATGTTGTGTACTTGTATAAGTGATATATGAACAATGCATTCTTACCATAAAAATTTTAACAACACAGACCAGGCTCCCTTTGTTCACCATCTCCCATCTTGACTCCTCCCCAGAAGAAGCCATCATTTGCTTTGGGTCTTTTCCTGACCTTTCTCTATGGCATCTGATTGTAACTTGGACAACAATATTTTTAATAATCAAGTCACCTTTGGCTTTGCACCAAAATTGTATCATTTAGCTTGATCAGCAACCTCATTCATAAGATTGAACTCTAAATGGATTTTGACTGGTACCAAAAATCAAACTCACCCTCAGAGAACATATAAGAAAGAGGAAAACTTGCCATTATTGAGGACTTAAAAAATAATTTCCCTTGAAAGTTTTCCAAAAAATGAACTGCAAGCTCTGAGCAATTACTACATAAGTAGAAGAATTATTTGAGCTACTCACATTGCTTGAAAGACAAATCTTGTCTATTAAAAAGGTCTCTCTACTATCTGCTATGTAACAGCTATGGCCTAGCATTCTTATTCATTTTTTTTTTTTTGCCAGCAATTTGGCCTTCTGTTTCTCTTACATGAAGATGTTAAAGTTATCAATCTTCTAATGCTTTAATTAGACACACCAAAGGGCAAAACGTTTTAAATGACTGGTCTTGCAGGCAGACTATGTGAAAACCCTCACTCATTCCAATAGAGAAATAGCATGGCTGATGGTAGAAAATCTGCGTTTGGAGTTTACAGCAGGCACCGACCGGTTCTTGCAGCCCCCTTGACATGTGAAAATTTAGTTTAAGTAGCTCATGAAATAATGGAGAGTTGTTATTAAACAAAGTTGGCAACAAATACCCCTGTTCTTATGGTGCAGCAAGAATATGCCCTGTTCACAGGAAAACTGTCCCCTGCCATCTTTCATCCCTGTCTTATGCTAATTGAAGCCTGTGGCTCACTTCTCTTTAGTCTGAACTATCAGAGATGTGCCTATTATAACTGCAGCATCAAGCTCTTTAGTTCACTTTTTTGTACTTTACTGAATGAAATAGTTCATTTCTATTATTTTAGAAATGCTTTTCTAAATACAGATTGAAGTAGATAGAAATGATAAAAGGCAGGTAAGTACATAGCCATCTAGCACTTTATTCACAGTGTGGTTACTCCCCATCTCTGTGTGCCCTTCACTGGACCTCCGAACACAGCCTGTGGGCTTCTTAAGCATGGTGAGTTCCAAGCCCAGTATGGTGTGTTTCTGAGCTGCTTCTCAGTGGTGACCAGAAATGTCACTTTGTTCTCAAGGTCAACAGGGTGGTACCCATAGCTAGCTCTGCCCACAGACTCTAGCCCCAGAGAGGAGAGCCCTGCCCCGGAGAGATGACTGGACAGCAAGGGCCAGGAATGAGCACATCGAGCTGGGCACAGGAAATGCTGCACTCTATTGGCTCAGACACACTTGATTCAACTCCTCATCTTGTACGAATGAGCTTTACTTCCACAAGGAAGTCACCTCCCATTTTTCTGGAAACCAGTGGCCCTCCTGGTCTATCTTTTGTTTTCACCCTTGTGGTAGAGGCATGAGTTCTCTAAAAAAACAACCTACATAGAAAGATGATACCACAACCAATAGGTGGGTACTGGTCCATCTTGAATGGCAGATGCTTTGCAGCCCCAGCCTGGGGGTGCCAGGCAAGAACAGAGGCTGGTATGGCCTGATATGTTGACTTTTCAAGAAAAGATATAAATTCTAATTTTTATGTGGAATCTTCTCATTTTTATAAGTTCAATTAAGTTTTCTCAGAACACCCTGTGGGGCAAACCATGCACACTGGTCATACCACAACCAAAGCCTACTACTTCTGCAGGGAGGGTCTCCGGATGTAGATTTCCCCCATACCAGGGCACTTTGAATCCAAAGAATCCAAATTTCTACACCAACACAGCTGGCAGTTACAATCTTTACTCTCTTTCCCTGCTGCCGGGGTACAAAACAAATGACTTCCTTTCTTGCACCGCCCCCACCCCATGAAGTTGGTATAGCACAGGCTGTGCTGAGTGCCAGGCTGAATCTACTCTGTCTCCACAAGGAGGCCCAGGCACCCACATTTTCACAACTGATTTAATCCCTGTAGCAGTTGGTAATGGAGAAATGCCTAATGTGACTCCTTTTGTTAATTTTTTAATTAAAATTGCTGTTTTTATGGGTCAGAATGGCTGAATATCTATAATTTCATGTGGTTCAAACTAAGTAAAATGTTCCTGTCTCTGCTGATCTTCAGTAAATAGCCAGCCACTTTGGCCTCATCCACTATCCACTGAGCCTTGGCCTGTTCGGGTGAGTACAGCTGGCCCCGTCAGGCTGGGCTGCTGGCTGTCAGAAAAGGCTGCTCAGGCCTCCTCCAGCTCTGGCAAGAAAGGCTCCAGTGGCTTGTCCAAACATCTCTCAGGGCTGTGTCTGGAATATTTATGCCCCTTTGTTGTCTTCTTATGACTTGGTGGTCTAAGGTAATGAAAAGAAATCTAGATAGTCTCAAAGCTCTGAAATCACATAAACCAGGCTCTAAAAAATAAGCCACGGCTACGTCAGAAAGAACACGTCTGAGTTTATATCACAAACCTTCATTGTTGTTTGTCATAATTTAAAGCATTTATTTTTTTATGTAATTTAATTTTTATTCAAAAATGGCTGTTTCTACTTAATTCAGAGTCAGTACTGTCCCATCCCCTGGACTCCCCAGAATAGTATCTCAGAGACACTGTAGTGATTAAGGTTGACCAGCCTTAGCTGATACAAACTCCGTTTATTCATCCAATGGCCAGAGGGGAGCTGGCACAGAAAGTGTGTGCTTTCAATGGGCATTGTTGGAACCAGGGGAGATAGCACCACATTAGGAGCATGCAGTGTGATAAAGTCGGGGTTGGGGGCACTGCCCTCACTGGGAAGGTGCCTTTGACTGTACAAGGAAAACCTTCCAGACTCAGGACAAGCCTGGCGCTTGGCCCAAAGGGGCAACTGATCTAACCTACCATTTCTCAGAAGAAGACTCTCTCTGGGAACCAGGGATACTGAGAACTACTAAGATCCTATCGTATTAATCTCAGTTTTACTTTTTCCTTTTGGTTTAAGTGGAATGTCCATTAGCGAGGAGAGGAGCACAGTAGTGAAGTTTACTCAACTCAATCTGAACATCTATATGTTCAGCAAACCTCTTTCTCAAAAATAAAACCCAACTATTATACTTTACTTTATCATCTTGACTATCAAGTCTTCCAGCAGAAATGTATAAAAATACATTTAACTGACAGTATTAAACCAAATCACCTAGAAGCTGATAATGAGATGCCCAACCCTTCTCACATCAGTCCAAAATAAATACACCTTTTACAAACGTACTTGTGGAGACCACACATGGTTCTAGAACAAATAGGCCAAAAGGACCCAGAAGTGAGTGAATCCCAGCAATGCACAGGCTTACCCATGGCAAAGCCAGCAGTAGGAACCCACGCCCACAAGCTGCTAACTAGCTGGACGCTGCAGCCCCCACCCCTCAGGCTCCTGGGAAGCAGCAGAATTTAGATGCTGACAAAGTGAAGGGCCCTTCAGGAGTGCTCAGGTGTTCTCACACAGACATGAAACAACATGGACAGTAGCAATTGCAAACACATATCCATCTTCACCAGTCACCTTTCCCCCCAAAAGCACAAATTGACACGATACATGGGAGCCCTGAGGACCACTGCCCACGTGCTCTGTCAGTAAGACCAGAGCCTGCTCCACCACACCGTGACTGTCCAGCCATGCCTCTGCCCAGCACCTTCTAAGCCACTCAGAGAAGGAGGCTGCTTGGCATAGGTAGTCACTTTGGGATGCTGAAGGAGGGCCATCTGGAAGCTCATGTCCTATCTTAAAACCCTCCTACAGTTTGTATTCACTTGCTATAAAGCCCACCTCACATACGTACATGGCCACTAAAGACCCCTGGCCTTCCCCGGTAAGACTGAGAAAACGCCATTAGCATTAGCCTAGGGGATGCTGCTGATAGAAGGGGTGGGCTAGGGGCAGAACATGGCAAGGACGCATTGTATTGTTTCTTCATTATCTTGCTCAGTGCCTGGCTAATGTCCAGTGAATGACCAAATGAACAAAGGAGGCAGAATTTGCTGGAGGAAACTTTCCAAGGCAGAGTCCCAGACTAGGACCTTCTGATCACACAAGTTCTCTGTGGATGGCCCAACACTTTCCACAGAGCTGCTGGGAAGTGCTTTCTTTACTCTGTGGAAGCCTCATAGCCAGCCACGAGAGATTCACTAATACTAAGCAAAATACCTCTGGGAAGGGTGGCATTCAGCACCTTGTAAGATTAGGGGTTCCCCATTTTGGCTCTACTGACATTTGGGGTCAGATCACTCTTTGTCATGGGGCTGCCCTGTGCACTGCAGGGTATTTAGAGCATGCCTGTAGCACCCCCTCCCAAGTTGAGACAAAAGAATGCGTTGAGAACCAAGAGTGTAAATGAATCATATTGCTCTCCTAGTATTCTATTAAGGAAAGTGGGATTTCTTAAAAGAAGTTCAAGAAAGAAGTAGGTAATTGGGAGGCAAAAAGCCTGGCTGGTGTGTGGGGGTGGAGCGGGGAGAAGGCAGGGGAACACACTCCTGGGGAGGAGGAAGACTGCATGTGAATGTGTGGTTGCACCCACAGTGCTATCTAGATTTGTATGTGTGTCCAGGAGAGAAGTCAATTTTCTTCTTCACCCTCTCTCTTCCCTCTTCGGACCATAAACTAGGTTAATGGTCATAGTCATAAAATGGAACTGCAGTCTGAGCCTGAATTCTCTGTCACTGTCTAAAGAATACATCTTGAGTTTGTGAAACATTGAACAGAGACCATTGCTAAGGTGTGCAATATCCACATTTCCATTTTCTCAAGAAGGAAAACCCAAGCATCGAGAAGCAACAGCACCCATACTAGGTCACTCAAAGAAAAGAAAAAATAGTGTAGTTGTAGCAATGGAATTAAACCCTATGCTGTATTCAGCCTTCATTTTTATAACCCCCAGCTCAAAACTAGGATTGAGCTCTCAGGGGCAAAACTTTCAAGTGTTTATTAACAAAATCAGGCACAGACAGTGATAAAGACTTTTATGGACACAGTGACTAGCTATTGATGTTTTCACTTGCTGTGCAGTGTGTAGCCCTGAAGGAACCTCCCCAAGTCACTTAATTACTTTCTAGATTTTATAAAAGGGCGGATCTGCTGCCTAGCAGCCCCTGGAGCAGAGTGGACACAAGTAAACTGCTGCCCCTGAATGGGGACTTCACAGGGACCCACTTCCAAATGATACAGAAGACACATTCCAAGTAAGTTTTCATTTTTCTGCCTTTGTAAAATTGTCTTCCTGCTGCTCCTCTTTGCTAGTAAGGGTGTGATTGTGTGTATGTCCATCCCATCACCTGACTGTGCAGGGAGTTCCCATTTTGGGGGTGGAGGCCAGTGAGTAGGTGCTAAGACAATAATAGATGGCGACAACAAGAGCAGGAATGGCCAGGCCGGCACTGAGGAGTAGAGAAAGGAGCCACCTCACCTACACAAGGCGAGTCAGGTGGAAGGAAGATGACCCCTAAAGCAGATCTCAGAGGAAGGTATGGTGGGTATGGCCCAGGCCAAACACTGGAATTGCATGGGTACTACAACTCCCAAAGTGCTTGATGAGAAACTTGGACAAATTCATGGCGGGTACTCCCTGGAAACTCGAGAGATGCCTATTGATGATGACAATGAGTGGACAGTTTTACCTATTTCTCCCCAACACTGGGAGTTGGCATTTATAGTCCTTGCATTAAGGCTCAGGCAAAACAGTGATGGCTGATCCTGCTGTAGTTCTGAAACTACTGCTATGACAAGATTTTCTCTCTTTAAACTCAAGAGAATTAATTACATGTATTTTGCATTCATAACTTTAGAAGAATTTGTTCCTTCACGTAACAGAGCTGTCCTCATACAACACTGAGGATTCTACAGGCATTAAGACACCAGTATCCAGTGAGCCTGGGCCCCCCAGGTACCAGACTTCTGGGGTGACAGAGGATCCACAGGGAAACCATCATGGTATGATGAAAGCCATATTAACAGGGCTGGAAGGGACTCATGGACCCAACCATAGATCTGGGGAGACAAAGAAAGGGAACAACAGAGGAAGAGAGAAAGCAAAAGGGAGAAAGGGGTTCTTTTCTCAGGCCTGATCCTGGTAGCTGCTATGACACCCTGTTTCATTTTTATGTGTCTGAGGGGTGGCACACAAAAAAAATCCCATCCCTTCCCTCTCCTTCTGCATGCCATGGACACAGAACACTCAGCCAAACCTCAGTTCCACCCATAGGGACAGCAGAGCCAGTGGCTCATCGAGCACCTCTGCAGTCCCCATGAAGCATGACTCTGACATCTCAAGAGGTCCCAGAGGTTGCACCATACCTGCCAGGATAGCTGTACCCCTACACTCACGATGGTCTCCTGAAGCCAGTTACTACTAGATAGCCCTGGTCTTGACTTACACTCTGAGGGTCTGAATATCCTGTGTGGGTGCTGCCTCTTTAGCCCAACACCAAACCCAAGAATTTATAAGTGCCTAAACTCACCATTCCCAAGCCTTTTACTAAAAGCCCCTAGAATCATAGACTGTAAATCCAGCTCAGAACAGAAGATTCCAGTGGCCCTTGGTCTCTCAGGTACAGATCACAGAACAGTTTAGCTGAATATCAGTGTTTTATTTCCTAGAGGAGGAGAGTGATTCCAAGCGAAAAATAGCTGGAAACCTTAAACAACCTGAAGAGCCTTACTATGGGCTGTTTTGTGAGCCCCCTACACAACCCAACCTACACTGATACCCCTGAGAAGGCCCTGAAACCTTGCTGTCTCACCTCCGCCCCTCCGGTCCACCCATGCCCTCAGCACTGAGGAACCCCTTCGGTGTCTTATGAATGCAGGAAGTGAGCACAAGTGCATTGTTGACCACTGGAACACCTCCTAGACCACACTTAAGAACAGGTCTCTACATAACAGCATGGATGGCTCTCACAAGTGTAATGTGAGTGAAAGAAGGCAGAAACCAAAGAGCATCTACTACTAATACTGCACAATTTCTATTGTCATTAAGTCCGAAAGCAGGTGAAATTAATCTGTGCTAATAGCTCTCTGGACAGTGGTGGCCTTATGTGAGGCATGTCTGGAAGTGGGGCCTGAGTATGTCTCTAGGGGCTTGTCCTGTCTCTTTCCTGAGTGGGTGCTGGTTGCACGGGTGTGATCTATTTGTGAGAACTCACTGAGCTGAATATTCATGATGCACGTGCTTTTCTGTAAGCATGTTAACCCTTAGACGAGAGTTTTCAATACCTCTAACTGCAGTAGGCTGTCCTGTTTTATGACTGCACTTTTGGAGCCCGAGACAGAGGCCTGAGAAACACCTGAGGGGCCAGGCCCACACTTACCGGCTGCAGCCTGTCCTCCTGCCTCCTGCTATGACTTGGGCGGTTGATGAAAGACCTCGTGGACACTTTGTAGTGATTCAGCAGGCAGACAATAACCACGACCATCACTGTAATCACCACAATGATGATGATGATCTGGGCAAACTCCAGCTCCGCTGCGATGGAAGAGGAAAGCATGTTAACCACACGCCCCCTTCACCATCACCCACCCAGTTCTCCAGACTCTGTTTTTTTGAAGTGTTCTGACAACCACCAGATACTGAAGGCCTCCTACTTGAATCTGGCCCTCACAAGGACCTTATGAGAAATAAACTATTTCTCTCCAGGCCTGCTGCCAGACTGAAATTCTAATAACATTCAAATAAAGGGAGACTCAGGCACGAGACTCTCTAACAGACTTCTAGTGCTCAGAATAACCTTGGCGCTCAGACAAAACTCGCCTTTGCAATTTTATAATCAGAAGGGACTTAGAAAAATGTATTCCATTGGCCCTACAAGACTTCTAGAGGTGCTGTGCTGTAACTGGCCAGCCCATGGAACTCAAAGACCAGTCAGTCCATTGTGCATGCCACAGGCTGGGTACTGCACAGCCTGCTCCTTTTCCCTGGGCAAGGGGATCCTTGGGGGCCAACTCTTGACGTATGAAAGGCTTGATATTCATTATCACCTATACTTGTTCCTGCCAAATGACATCTTTCTTCTTCCCGCCCCTAGGGGAGTTAAGAAAGTCTCTCAAAATCAAAGCTGCTTCTCCTGATGTAATCTTTCTAGGAAAGTTAAAACCATCTTATGGTTGAGTCAAGTTTCCCAAAGCACATCTACACAGGATCCACATAGTACACTGAAAGGAAAATACATGTTGATAAAAAGCTCCAATCTCCTTTCCTCAAAGGCTCTGACTTTGGAAGTAATTTAGAAAACACATCTCTACTGTCTCCAACCCTGTGGGCACCATATTTTATGAGCAGTCAAGTCATCACTGGGTTTCTGATACCACCATTACAGAAGATTTTCTAAATCCCATTAGTACATGCATCACACATGAGTACAGTGCCATAAAGCTACTTCTAGAATAACAGCACACTGAGTTGGCAATTAGAGAGTTAGGTGATTTAAAGTCCTTCAGTTTTATATGGAGGAAGCAGAGACTCAATGCTCAAGGTAAGCCCTACAATCCAGACTTTTTGCTTTTTGGTTTCCAGCTCATGGCTCAGCAGAGTGTTGTCTACCTGTTTTCCTCTGAGTCTCCCACACACTAAAAGGAAGTGACTGTCTGTGCCATGGCATCAATTTCAAGAATGAGAGACTCAGGAAGATGGTAAGGAAGATAGTGTACAACTTTGTTGTAAGGTGGGGAGGTGTGGGGTCTAATGACAAGCAAGAGCTCTGTCAATTGTGCTACTGCCTAGAACTCTGTCAATTGTGCTACTGCCTTGGACTAGTAACACACACACTCACACATACATATACATGTGCACACACACACACAAATACATGTGCATGCATGCACACAAATACGTGTGAACACACCCATGTACACATATACACACATGAATACAAGCACACATGCATGAATACACATACACACAAGGCATGTACACACATACATACACATGCACACACTATTGCTGCAGCAGGGCTCAGGCCACTGGCCAGTGAGTAAGTATCATCTCTCAGCATATGGGCTCACGCCTGGGATGATGCAAAAGGGGACTGGAGAGTATCCTACCCCCAATATCTGCAGCTGTGTGCCTCTACTAGCCACACTCTGGGAATAGAGGCACAGGGGTTGGCATGGGAGTAGATGGAAGGCCTCCCTGAATCCCACCATGTCCTGTCCTATAGCACTATTCTCCACTTCTGCCCTCAGGCCCCACATACTCAAGTGATAAAGATTTACATAGTGCCTTCTGGACTGTGTTGGGTTGCACTTGACAGAGGGCCTGTAGCAGGGCTGGCCCAGAGGTGCACCTTAGAGAATAGAGAGATGAGTGTGAGAGAACTGAACTGCTGAGTCCCATGTGGTGAGCAGTTGAGGCCAGGTAGGTTTGCCGGGTGCACCCCTAGCTGCCAGTAAAAGGGCAGATCTCAGTGGGTATGCTGACTGAAGCAGCTCAAGAGGCAATGCTCTAAGTGGATCTACAGGCTGGCTGTCAGCAAGCCCCAGGTGCTGGGCTCCCCATCCCATCCTTCATAGTGTCGTTGCTCTGGACACCCCCAAGGTCTAATGGCTGATTTGCAAGGCCTCCAGGGTGCCTGGGTATCCAGTTTAGGCCCAGGGTCTTGAGAATCTACTTCCTGTGGGGAGGGAGCCCCCAGGGAGCCACCAAATTTATGTATACTCAAACCTCTCCCAGGGATTATCAGAAATCTTTACCATGGAGCCTCCTGGAAAACACTGAAATTACTCCTAATCGGAGGGAATAGGCTGTGGACCTTTGTATTTGGGGTACAGATATAAATGTGACCTAATTTATTCTCATAGGCTGTGGGATGTGTGGCATGCTTGTTAACCCAGAAACACTGTCTTCATGACTGCCTTTGCACGTAACTTTTCCATGTCCAGGGGCTCTGTGCCTTTTGGTGCCCATGTCGCATGATGCCTGTGTGAAGCCTCCCTGGCCATGCAGTTGGATCCCTTACTTCATCACTTATGACACAAGAGGTGACTGTACTTTTTCAGTCTGTTTTTCACATGAAACTATGCTCAGAAACCTACAAACTTCTAATTTGTATTTCTGGTGTCAGGCACAAGGCTGTGCCTAGCAGGTAGTTAAGTAGCTTTATCATCAAGAGGCAAATCGATATTGACTCTGGAGCACACATGCTGAGGCCAAGAGAGGGTTCTGAGATGCACAGCTCCACCTGCACAGGTGTGCTCCCTGTTAGGATAGCTACTGCTGAGAGGACTGAGGCCTACCTTGGCCAGAGAACACAAGAAATGCCACTCATTGAATCTGTGAGGAGCTGTGCAGAGGAGTGACCTAAGCAGAGAGTTATTTCTGCTTAGTCAAATGTGGCCCATGCAACATGAAGACTAACCCCAAAATATTGCCTTGTTTTACCAACCTTTAGTTTTACTTTTGGATAAACAGCAGAGTGTTCGTAAATTGGCTTTCAGGTGAAATTATGCCCTGGAATTGATGAATGTTTTGTTTTTCAAAAAACTTCATTGCTTTATGGCCATGGAGAGAGAGGAAAGTGATGATTATAGAGAAGGGTTCTGCATGAAATCTCCATATGTTAATTCTTTACTTGGAGAATGTCTTTCTAGGTCATCTTTTCCTAAATATGGAAAGCTATGCAGCTAAGCATTTATAGCAAAATAATTCAATTATATTTTTATAGTTTTATGGAAATATTTGGGTATATTTGTGTTTCATTAAAAAATATTTATATTATAAAAATGAAGACCTTTACAATTTAAACAACATAAATGGAAATTAGGTATAATGTAAAGGCTCCTTCATGGCCTGGAGTACTCCCTGACCCTCTACCCATCCCAATGCCATTCTGGAGTTGGGGAGCACTATTGACCCATTGCGTGTATCTGTGCATTTGTCTACTGAGCAAGAGCTTTCCTCTTTTTAATGAATATAATCATTGTACATATCTATATCTATATCTATATCTATATCTATATCTATATCTATATATATTTTTTTCCATTTAATAAGTCACAAACATCTTTAAACAAGTATATGTAAACCATCCTCACTCTTTCTGGTGGCTTATCTAGCCTAGAATACAGATATACTGGAACTTACATTCTTCAAGTGATAACTGTTTAGGTGTTTTTTTCTTTTTTCTATTATGACCAAAAGATTTTGTGTGTGTGTGTGCCTGCGTGTGTGCGTGAGTGTTAATGTGTAATCATACATTGTAAGTATCACACTTTGACTCACATTTGTAAGTATCCCTATAGGAAAGATGCCAAAAACTGAAATTTCTGGGTCAAAGACATATCCTTTTAAATGCTGGTGGCTACTGAGACCCTCCCTGCCTTATGAAAAGGCTTGCGCCAAGGAGCAGGCCTGCTATCTCACACCTCTGTTAACTGGGCAGTCACCATTTTCCTTTGTATTAATCCGATGGGCAAAATTTGTATCTTGTTTTAATTTGTATTTCCCTAATTACTAGTAGTGTTAGATCTTCCTCTATGGTTATTGGCAATTTGTAGTTTTCTTTTTCATAATCATATTTGTTTTTCTATAGTTTTCTCATTTATTTCATTCTTATTTATTTGTAAACAATCTTTAAAAATTATGGCTATAAATCTTTGTTATATGTATTGCATATATTTTCTCCTAGTCTTCACTTCTTTAAAATTTGCTGTGAGTTTCTCTATAGAAAATATAATTTTTTGTGTCATCAAATACTGTCTTTTTCCTTTATGGCTTCTAAGCTTCCTGTTTGATTAGGCAGGGCTTCTCTGATATCCTAAAAACATTTTTCTTCTAAGATTATTTTAGTTTGTATTTTTATGATAAGATCTTTATTCACTCTGGATTTGATTTGTTTTGGTCGGTAGATGATAGAACATTTTATATTGCATGAAAGGTATGATTCTTCTGATCTAATATCATATTAGAAAGTTCACTGAAAGCAAGAGTAAAAAAGATCTCAATTGTGGGAAACAGTGTATGGAATCCCTACCATCTTTCTTTAAAAGAGGACTACTTGCTGTTAGGCTGTGCTTACCAGCTTTCTTGTCAAAATGTCGTATCTACTGGGCCCTGCCCTAACCTTGCTGAGGTGCTGGCACCTGGAGGCCCACCCTCCCCCTAATATGTCCAAATTTGCTTCACTCTTTCCTTGGCCTCACCCTCCTGGCTTGCTTAGACCAGCAGCTCTCAAGAGCTTTGGTCTCAGGACCCCTCTTTACCCTTAAAAGTTACTAATTACCCATAAAGAGCTTTGTTTGTGTAATAACATCTATCAATATCCACCATACTTGAAATTAAAACTAAAAATTTTAAATATTTTTTCATTAAAAATAAATTCATTACATGTTAGCATATACAACACAATAAAAATAATTACATTAAAAATTACTCATGATACTGGCATTTCTTTACACATCTGTACCTCTCTTTAATATCTGTCTTAATAGAAGACAGCTGGATTCTTCTTCCTGCTTTACTCTCAGTCTGTTGCAGCATGTGGCTTTGGTTGAGGTATATGAAGATCTGGCCTCTCTGATGAGGGTCTTGGCACCCCCAGTGATCCTCGGCCACACTTGTAGAACTGGTGGTCTAGATCTACTGATGGTAGGCACTCTAGTATAAATACCAACAGCCTCTAGATTTCTTGGGGATGTTCAAGATGCCAGGGTGTGAGATATGATTGGAGTCGCTCCATGGCCATCGTCCTAAGTGTTCATGCATGAGTACACCACAGCAAGTGTGTCTATGGCACACAGGACACATAGTGACCGTGGGGGTTCATGGCCATTCGAAGTGTGAAACTTGCCTAGGGCAGAGCGAGGACACAGACTGGCAGGAAATGGGTCCCCAAGGCACCACTCTCTAAGACAAGCAGCCAAGAAGTGATGCCCAGCTGACCATCCTGGGTGACAGAAACCCCATCAGAGTCTGAGCTCCTATAGCTCTTGGGCCAGTGCAAGAGGCAGCTATTTGGGCAGGGACTGGCCCAGTTCCCAAAGGCCACTGTCTTAACGACCAAGTCCTAATCATGCAAAAGAGCAACAGCAAGTGCAGCAGCAGCAATTCAGCCTCTGGCTGCATATCAGGGTCTCCTATGATGCTTATTGAAGCCCCCAGTATTGGGGAGTCATGAGACACTGTGGATACCCTCGGGGGTATCCACAGTAGAGCTGTGTGGCCCCCTTCACTTTGAACTCTGGGCAAAAACAATATGAAAATAAACTGTTTTTTTAACATTAACAACTGGAAAATGTGAAGCTTTTACTCTATTTGGTGCTAAAAATACTCCCCCAAGAGGGGTCCAGATGATTCTCAGAGTAAAAGTTCGAGTAAACAGAAAGAGGGTTCTAATAAACAAGCATGATGACTTCTGGACCCCGGAGTCCTATGCTACCAATAAAATCTCTCTTCAAGACCCTATTCAAGCTCACAAGGGGATATGTGAAAAACTCCCATATCTGTCTTCCCACACCCTTTCCCTTTAAACGAACAAACAAATGAACAAACAAACAAATCTACTAAAATGCATCGCAAATGGCAAATTGAGTAAAGACCATGCCACATAGGATACCCGCAGCCTGAATGGTAGATGTAAACCCACAAACCTAGCCACCTACTCCTTCCCCTCTCTCTGTTCATACATTTTGTGATAACTGTGATAGGTGATTCCCATCTCTTTCTTCACCATTCCTGAACTCTCTCCTAAATTCCCCACCCACACATGGAGACTGCTCAGAGGCATTTAGGGCTCCCAAAGTGTTTTCTTAGCCCACTGATATGACTCTGTTGCCAATGGACTGATTTTATACTTTCTCAAGAAAATAACTTTTCACAGGACAAGTAAAAGAAACTTAATATATTTTTTCAAAAAACAAACAACCAGCAATAGCTGTATTTCCCCTTTTGAATGTGAATATCTGATAAAATTCAGCACACTGGTTCTTCAAAGTATCCAGTTTCAAGATTCCTATGTTCCTGATCGCAACCACAGACATTTTCAGGGCTTCTGGGGACCTCACCCAGCAATTCCCTGTGCTGCACAGGCAGGGCGCAGGCAGGCCACTTCTTGCTGAAACCACCATTCTTTCAAGGTAGCAGTTCCTGGACATGCTTCCCAGGCACACACACATATGCCTCCCACCTTAGATCCTCATTCGTTTCTCTCAATGTGCTCCAAGCTCCAGAGGCCCAGGGTGCAAGGGCTGTGCACAGGGCAGCAGAAGGTACAGTAAGGCCTGTCACCCACCCCACAGGGAACACTTTTGATAGGGCCTGTAGAGGCATATTCATCAGACAGATGCACGCATGCTACTTTTCCTGAGAATCCAGGTGTCACACAACCCTACAGAGCAGCAGTCCGTGCACAAAAAGTGAGACAGATGCCAGTTGAATCCTGGCACTACACTTGAGCCTTGTTGCTCCTTCCTTGCCCTGGTCTGCCTATGTCCGGTCCTACAAGAGATTGTCTATTTTCATGTCGTAGAGGAGAGGTTATGTGCAATGGTGAATAGAACTTAGGGTACACAGAAAGGAAAAGTATCTGTGACTTGAGTATTAGGTAATGGGATGGGAAGGGAAGGCAAAGAGGAGAATGAATTCTGGAAGAATAAAACACATAAAAAAAAAAAACCTGTAAGAATGGTAGAGTTCTGAGAAAACAGCAGGAATACTTTAGGGTTTCCATGATTTCATTTGCCCAGTAGGGATTCTAAACACAGCCCACTAGTCAGTTTTCTTTTATTTCACTAGCTACTGATGTCAGTAGAAGAATGCCAAAATGCAGGCACCGTCAGGAAAGAATTTTAGGTCAAAGTCAAATTTTCACACTCTCCATCTTCTCATGGAGCTGTAGTTCATGATGTTATCATGGATGAGTCGGTGTAATCCAAAAACCTGAAGTTTTGGAATGAATCTAGTCTAAAATTTATAGGAAAGCATCACAGCACCTTATTTTATTACTGTAAAACAGTGACAGTGATGACAGCGATGATGGTATCTCTGCACTTTTATAGAAACATCTCTAAGAAATTCCAAGCTATGCAATAGAGAATTACAGAACCAGAAGAAATTGTGTGAGGTCTGTTGGTCTATTCCCTGGTTCAGTGAGGAGCTGAAGTGACTCATACTATAAGCATGAGAGTCTGCATTATTTTTAAAGAACTGGAGAAGTGTGGTTCTACCACCTTAGGTTCCTAATATAATCCTCATCTCTATTTGTGGTATGGTTAACATCATCTTCCATTTGTTTTTTTCCTCCATTAATATAACATCCTTCACAGAACTCCTATTTTCTAAATGTTTAATTATTTTTAAGTTCCAAATATATTCCAGATATGTAATTTATGTCCCTTCAGACTCTATAATGGGGATGCAGGAGGTTCTGGTCTTCTCATTAGCCTCTCCTTTCACCAGGCCAAGCAAACACTTGGGCAGAATTCAAAAAAGCTGCCATGCAGAATACTGTGACATCACTGAAAGGGCTGAATGCTTTCCACAAATCCCTGCACATCACCCTGAATGGTTCCTCTCCCACTCTAACCAATGGCAGCACTTCCACCTTACCCCCCATCCCCAAGTGCTAGAATCTACTGGAGACATGGGGACCACACCTAGCTGCCACCATTAGTTTACCCTCCAGGCAGCCCCTCTCTCCCAGCAAGCTCTCGTAGGTCCCCTAGGTCCACTGGCTCAGGCACAGTGAACGCGTGTCTGCATTTCCTTCCTCTCTGTCTTCCTGGGCAGAGATGGGTGTGGTGAGAACATGACAGCCTCCAGTGTCTTACTCTTTATTTATGGCTCTGTGACACTTTTAAAGTGCTGAATGTCACTAAAGTCTGGTATATTCTTTTCCAAACCCTATTGACTGGGTGGTGGGGACAGGAAGATGGGTGGGGCAGGAGTTGGAGTCTATATCAACTGTAATTGCTTCAAGTTTATGAATTATTAGTATAAAAAACTCTTGAAGACTTAAGTGGTTGAATGAAAATTCACATTCATTAAACACTATGGTGTGTGTGTGGGGGGGAATTTTAGCTTGTGTGATAGCAATAACCTCACAGTTTAAAGTTCAGAAGGCTATAATCATGATTATATATTTTGAACTTCCTTTTCCTTAAGATGGTTTGGCTACTCTGATCTATACTATAACAAATAGAACAACAGAAGAGGAAAAGAGGCACTCAGATTTGGAAATACCTGGATTTGATGTCATTTCTAGCTTTATTTCCTTTAGAAGCTCTTTCCTAATCCCTTGCTAACAGGCTCACTACTGTTGGGGGGCTCCCTTGAGTGCAATTGAACCCTATCACAGCATTATCGCTGTCTTGCTAGTGCTTATTTTCTGGTCTTCTTCCCCCATGGAGTGAGCCCTGGGATAGTATCTCATTCTTCTGCAGTATCCTCACCAGATAGCATGTGTCTGGCATTATAAACTGATGAAGAAATCCCTGGAAGGGAGGGGCCTCAAAATAGTCTGATCGGCTTGGAATAGTGTCTAGCACAGAACCATATTCTACAAAACATTTATTAATGACTTGAGTGGTGAAGTTTTGCTAAAGATTTTCATATTGTGTAACAATTATTCAATTGTTACTACTCTAGGCAGGGTAAACTGTCACTGGAAAGAGCATCAAGGTTGCTGCAAGTAAGCTGCTTATAGAGTCCTATTTACATTGATGTATTTACATAAAATGTTTTGCATGATAATAAAAGTAGGAGATGAGACCTATGATCTGCAGGAGGACAGATAGAAGCAGAGCACAATCAAGTGGCACAGGGCCCTCTGAAGGCAAGGTATGGCCGAGGCACATCTGCTTGACGCCAGCCCAAGGCTAGGTGCCTTTGATGGCTCTGGCAAGCAGGTAGCAGTCAGCAACAATCAGATTGACTATGAATTTCCTAGAACACAGATACTGTGAGTCCATCTAGCTAGCATAACATGCTTTTAATTTACTAAGGTCCAAGCACTTATCCAACATAACTTTTCACCATGCATTTTAGAATCTAGAGTTTCATGATCTCTCCAGAAAAAAAATTAGCTAAATATATTACAAAGGTGATTGGCATAATTTTCTGAAAACATAGCAGAGGAGTAAGAGTAATTATGAACCTTTTAAAAGTCTATCCCTCTGTCATACTATGAATGAAAAAAAATGTATCCATAAAATCATAATTCCCTCTATTAGATTCATTTAAAATCTACCCTCACACTCATCCTCACATTTTAGGAAAGTATCAGAAAAATATACAGCTGTACAAATAACCGTCTTATTCACAGTTAAGATCAGTGGTTTCCCCTAGCTAGCAGTCAGTCAGTCTGTCTCACTTTCCTTGGCTCTCTTTGTCTTCCCCTCAGAGTCATAGTTCTCTTTCCTAATGTCTGCTATTACCACTATGAGAAACCACCCATACCCTTTTAATGCATCTTTTCTTTAAAATGCTGTTTTCAACAACTTGGAGTGAAACAAAAGTACCCTTGAGTTTAGCAGTGAGTAACAGAATTTCTAGGGCAGGTTTTAGTCTTGTGTACCAAACACTTGAAAAACCAAAACTCCAAAGCAACACATCTATGTATTTATGTATAACATCTCCCTGACAAACAAAATGATTGCAGATGAGAGAAAAAAAAGAAAAAACTAAAATACATCTTTCTAAAGAGGGTCTAGCCCTGAAAGTGTTTTCAGAGCTGACAGACACTCTCCTAGGTAGATACAAACTTCTTGCTTTTCTCAACTCTGTCCTCAGACTAAACTCCAAGAACAATTACAACAAACCCCAGAGAGCAGGTATCATCCACAGCTGGCCTTTGGAAGTATACCTTTTTTTAAGAACAGGTCTTTAAACTGGGCCTCCTTCAGTGTGCTGTTGTTCAGGTGGTCACTGGACATAATTGAGTCTTCTGCAAGACAGAGTCCAACTGTGACACTGCCTCCCCTAGTTCAAAGCATCTCTTCAGCCTCAGGCAATCTCTTCTCCAAGCAGCTCAGAGCTCCAGCTATAGCTCCTGTAGGGTGTGGGTGTGTGTGTGAATGAGTGAGTGAATGAGTGTGTGTGCATGCGTGTGTGTGTGTGTGTGTGTGTGTGTGTGTGTGTGTGTGTGTGTTCTGTCTGTTTCTCATTCTCTCTACTGTATCTGTATCTGGCAGGGCCCAGCCCAGGTGCTAGACTCAAATGCTGTGACTCCAACTGCAGTCTGTGGCTACCAATTATCAACTGCCATCCACAGAAATCAGGAGCTCTGCAGCAGGGAGCTGGTAGTATTACAGAACAGGGTCTGAAATCCTGAGAACAGCTCAACACCCAGTGTTTTATACAAAAACATAGAGCAATGATCAGTCTGCATTTCTTATGTTTAGCCTCACATGGGACATGTTACACACACAGATGAGTGGAACACAGCTAGACAGATAATCTTGTTCTATTACGTTCAATAATCTTTTTAACAGGCAACTATCAAACCAGACAAGGCGGAAAATGGAAAATCTGCAAATCTCAACACAACATTTTTTCCCTTAATCTCTGCTAGAAGCTTTCAGAGTTGAAGAAATAGAGAGAGAGGGAGGGAGGAGGGAGGGAGGAGGGAGGGAGAGAGAGAGAGAGAGAGAGAGAGAGAGAGAGAGAGAGAGAGAGAGAGAGAGAGAGAGAGAGAGAGAGAGTGCGCGCGAGCGCTTACCTAGGCAGCATGTACAAACAGGCAGGGACACTTAGCTACTCATGCTTCTCTGCTGTGGATCCAGCTTTAAGAGTGCTCGGAGTGCTTATGGCATCCCTCATGCCAGAAACCAGGCTGTGGGCTGTCCTCTAGGTCCTCCTCTCCCCTAAGTCTCCAATTGATGGGGACAGCATTTGTGGCTCCTGCAGCTATGCTCTGTACCGGCAACTGGCAAAATCCTGACCACAGCAGGAAACATTCATAGTTTCTCTCCCTCCTGCTCTTTCTTCCCTCTTCTCTCTTCTCTCTCCTCTCTCCCCCGCCCCTCTCTTCTCTCTCTCTTCCTCCCTCCCTCTCCTCCACCTCTTTCTTTCTCTCTCTCCCCCTCCCTCACCATTATTTCTCATTGCATGGTAGTATACATATACCACAGAGAATTCTCTAAGTCAGGACTCTCAATCTTACAATACAGTTTTAGTTTACAATGTTCAGACAAATTACAGAAAACAATCCCAGGTAATGAGAAAAGGCAGTTCAAACAGAGACATATCTCATGAGGGTGCTTTTCCTGGTTATTTTGTGTAAGCAGTCTCTTTTTCCCCTGAAGTCTATGCAGTTTGTTTCATATGTGAGTAAAACATCTCTGGCGCACTCTGATGCCCTGGGGCTGTGTATAGAGACTTAAGAGAAGGCTGCATATCTGTTGCAGCACTTTTCAGAAAAAAAATCATAGCATGGCCTTAGTGAAAGCGGCAGCATGCCATGGTAATATTGGAATAACCCCAGCCACAAGCTCTGCTCTGTGCCCAGAATAGCCTTTGCTTTCCCTTACTTAGGGTAAATAGCAATGACATGTGGGCCATAACAATAGTTTTGGCTGTAAGAAGAGTTGTCAAAGCAAAACTAAACTCTGTTGGTTACTACTAGCATTAGAAACAAGGATAGTTACGTCAGCAGCTGGTCCCTGCTGTCTGCCCCAGCATGTTACCTGGGGCCAAGAACAGTGTTTAGGTTTGATGTCATTTCTAGGTTTGCAGGTTGGCCAGAAGACAGTACTATCTCGTGTTCTAATTACTGGGGTAGGGAAGAAACAAAAGATTCATCAAGAAGATTTTTCAGAGATTCCATGTGAATAAAAGAAATGGGAATTTCAGCAGGGAAATTAACACTTGTAAACATTTGCATCTGCCAATCAAGACAGCCTAATTTTTCTTACACAGTTTACATATTTAAAATGTAACTCCCCTTTCTTATGTTATACTTTTCCATTTCTTCTCAGAGTCTCATGGCTGGGTGAATGAGACTAGGTGAATGAGCAAGGCTCTTGAGACTGGGCTGGGATGTGGTCACCCAGCTCAGGGAATCCCCTTCTGAGGAGAGCCAGCCTCAGAAGACATTAAGAAACTGTTCCCAGTTCAAGCTGGGCTTCTAAGGCTCTCCCTGGCCCCTGCAACTCTGGTGTCCTTGCCATCTGCGAATGGCACTTTCTAGTCAGTTTACTCATGATGATAGGATCACTCTGAAATCAGGTCCTTCAAGAGGACTATCCACAAGAATGATTGCAAGTCTGTTTTTTTGAAAATTAGAGATGTAGCCAACATAATGGACCTGAAAATCTTTTCTGTCATTTTTAATGGACATATTAGCATTTTTAACATGGTTATAAATAGTCCACTCTGGGGTTTTTAACATTTTTTTAAATGCATATTTCATGTATCAAAAAAATCAACATATTTTTCATTTTTAATGGCTACAGGGTATTCCACTATGCCTTAACATACTTATTTTGTTTGGCTAGCTTCCTTATCAACTGGGCATTTGGGTCATAGGAATCAATCTTAATTCAGCTCCTTGTTCTTTCTGTTTAATTGTTCTGTTTAATCTGTTTAAAAATCACTATAAAAGCCTTTGACTTTATGGATGACAGTTTATTTTCAGAACTCTGCCCACACCTCACATCAGGCTGGCCAGCACACACTCCTGTGAGATGTGTTCTGTACTTCTGGCTAGGGTGTGTCCATCAAGGCCACCCCAGACAGTGTTTGACATGTGCTCACCGTGCTGCGTGGTTAACTCAGGCACAACACCACACTTTTGCATTCATTAAAGGGTTGTTAGTGCTAAGTCACTGGGTAGTGTTCTTAATTTTGTTCCTATTCTCTTTTAAGGACCAGCCTGAGGAGGATGCTTAATGAAGAAAACGTATGATGTACATCTCGTTCTAGCTGGCCCTAATGGTATATGGGTCACTGGGGATTTTTAAATAATAGATGCCAATATTTCTTATCCCTTAATTCATAGAAGATGGCAGCATGCACAGAAGAGTGTGGGAAGAATCAAGTCTGTTGAACAAAAACACACAAGTAGGAAAGTGTGAAAAAACATTTGCATTCAAGAACTCTCTCCTTCTTCCTGTCTTTAAATGTGCATCTTTGAAATGAGTACTCTGATGGCTGATTTTACTAATGTAAGTTTTCTGTGGTTAATAAAATGTCTCCAAGCTGTGTACAACTTGGCTTTAGAAATGGTACAAGGAAGGGTTGCCTAAGCCAGACATTTCCACAAGGGTCTGTTGATAGCAACAAGGACCTGAAGAACCTCTGCCTTTCACAAGCTTACTCTACCAATATCTTGAAGGTTTCCTATATAAAGATCTTCAGTTCATCTGACAAGCATTTTCTAAGCTGTTATACTCCTTAGAGAAAATATACTGGACCTTCAGTGTGATCTGACAGACAAACACTACTGTAGGGTTGAACCCATCTTATGTTCCATCTGTAGGTAGCTGCCTATTTAAGGAACTGAACAAGCTCTAAGGACTGGCTTCCAGTCAACATCTGAATATGACATGCTGAGGTGGCTGGAAACTCCTATGACCTGAATGGCCAAAAGAGGCGGCATAGGATTTTAGCTCAGGGCTCACTAGCTTAAGGAAAAAAAAAATCTCTGGGTGGTAAAGGGGTGCTCTCCTATACCAGAATCTTTCTCTGGCATACAGAACCTGGTTAGCATCTAGCCTGGCCCAGTCCTCTGATTTAATCATCATGGCTTCTCTGTCATGCCCTGCTATCTCCCTCTCCCTCTTCCCCATTCTCCTACTCTCAACAGGTATCCCACTCATAACAGAAATTTTCACAGATACAGATCATTTGGAGAGTTAGGAATACCTTTACAATGGTTATACAGCAGAAAATTAGCATGCATAAACATTTATAAAGATCTATTGTTATGTTCTAAGCACTCTCAAGCTCGGCACTATATCTTTTATTTTCATACCAACCCTGTGAGTCACATTTTCTTATTCCCACTTATAGAGGAGGGAGCTGAGGTTCAAAAGGGTGAGTATTTTGTCCGAGGTCAAATGGCTGCTAAGAGGCAGGCTGGGAGTCAGAACCCTGGGCAGTCTGACTCAGAAGCTCCTACCCACCCACCTATCATTCTGCTCAGTGGGTAGTGAACTCAGAGCCTTGAACAACCAACAAAATAAAGTCTCCTGAAATTAACCAAAGGATGTCAGTTGATTTATATGGACTTATTTGGATAATTTTAGCCTGAATGCCTAGTTCCTTTTGAGCACAAAGTAGCAAATCCATGTTAAAGATTCTGTATCTCCATGTGTTGCCAGAAGCTCTTGGAGCCATTTTATGTCTCGTATGCCTATTAATGTGACTCCTGTTAATAATCGATGGTCCAGTCCATTACAAATTCTCATTCTTTGAGGTTTATGACTATGCTATAAAATTTTGCTCTGAGATGAAATTTTCCACATAAAAACTAAGTCCTGGAATTTTGCCTTTAGAAAACAAAACAGTACATTTTAAGTAAAGCCATGAATGTGGATTTTAAAAGAACAAACTTTGTGTCCCTACAGACTCAAAACATAGTAATTGTTTGATATTTGTGGACATTAGCCTATAGCATAGAATAATTTACATTAGTATTCTTGGTGCTTAAAGATTGCAACACAGACAGGTTTTTATGTAGAAACGTGAATGGTCTGCATGTACTCCAACCACAGTTCTTGATACACCATCATTTGGAGACATGTCAGTAAATATAAAATATGCAACATAAGGGAGCTAGCAAGATAAGGTAGATTGAAAGTTTATTAAATAAATTAGTCTAAATTAATTAGCCTTGAAATAACTTCCTAATATGCAATAATCCTCCCTGTATTAACAGACTTTGGAATTTAGCTTACATATTATCTATGCCACACAGTATTTTTTTTCTTCCAATGGAAAAAAGGAGAATTACATATTATTCTGTGTGTATAGCAATATAGATTTTCATAATGGCTAAGCTACTCCTCCTAAGAGGGTTATATACCTTCTAAAACTGCAGCTACTCTTTCAAGTCCCAGAAGAAAATGAAGAACAGTATAAGGTTTCTATAGTGGCTAAATTAAGGGGCCAGGTAGACCCAAATTTGGGTTATAATCCTGCTATCTGGCTGCGTTGGCTCGAGTAAAACCTCTGTTTCCTCATCTTTAAAATGAAGCTAAAAATATCTATATCATAGGGTTGTTGGGAGGATAAAATAAATGAACAAATATAACCTTTGCTACTCAAAGTGTGGCCTAAGAATCAGCACCGTCAGCATCACCTGGGAGCTGGTTAGAAATGTAGGATCTTGGGCCTCACCCCAGACATACAGAACAAAGTCCCCAGGTGATTCATCTGCACATCAAAGTATTTTCTGAAACTTTGGTCTAATCCAAAACTTGGATTAAATGAGTAAACCTGGGGCTCAGGGACTTTGTGGCTTGTGCATACCACATGGAGGAAATGAGAGTAGAATCCAGGTCTTCTATTTGGAGTCAAAGTGATTGCTAATCAACAATGATTTTACCAAATGGAACTCAGCATGCAAATGTTTCTGTGTACATGTGTGTAAAATCATAATGCTGCCCTTCTGTGCTAAGAACAGAGCCTAGTACCACACAGCACACATGCTTCTTGCTGTCCTCCCACCTGTGCTGATGGGCTGTTATTGCTCCATCTATACCCTTTAAAAGAAATAGTATGGGTTAACAGTGATGGCAGGGCTCATGAGAATGGCAAAACCAACCAATTTATGTTAACAGAGGCTCTGGTATAAGAATACAATTTCTAGGATATTTGGGATTTTTCATAAAAACTCCAGAAGTCTCTCAGGATTTCTGGATACCATATGTTAAGAAAGAATTCTAATTTTACTTTCTAGCAAAACTCCAGTGTCATGAGCGGACTCTGCTTAAAGACAGAATTATGGCACTGCGGTTGGTCTACCATTGTGAGCTTGGCCCCACTCCCTCATGTCCTCTATTGTCTCCCTGCTCCCTGAAAGGGCCAAATGATAGGGAAGCAGAGCCTTGGCACTGGAGAATTCTGGAAATAGCTTTCCACTGTGGCTGCATGCGTTCTGCTGGTGGTCAGCTGCTGGCACCCCACAAACTGTTTTCCCTATCAATAAGGCTATTGTGGTGCCTTTACAAAACTGACACACTGTCATCAAGGGGTCCTAGAGTAGAAATGATCTACTCTAGACCCTTTGTATTTCAGGTGAAATATACACATAGTCTATATAAAAACACATGGAATATTTTAACATTTAAAATGTCCAATGTGGTTATTCAGAAAAATATTTATTTGTTTTTTAAATATATTACACTTCTTGATTTCATCCAAAAGCTGGAAGGCTGAATAACCTTTACAAGTCATCTTATTTCTGGGTAGACCATAAAAAATGAAGTTCAGATGTTTATAACTCAGATCCTAGATACTACTATTCTAATTTCCAGTTCTTAACCCCATACAAACTTTAACTGCCCCTTGAGAGATGTAAATCTCACTTTCATTAGCACTATACTCCAGGCAAACATTGTGTATTCTTGTACACATACAGTATATGGTACGCATATATGGCATCCATATCTGATGTGTGTTGTTGCTAAATAACTGAACAACACTGGGATCACTATTCTTGAAAATTCTAAGGCAGCAGTCCCTTTGTAATCACAAGCATTTCTTGGATGATCTGACTATGGAGGAATGGTCACACTATCATCTCCAGAGCTTCTTCTCGTCTTGCTTACAAATTCCAAGATGTGTTCAGATAGTTCTGAGACCTTTAAATTCCTGGCTTTGATGAAAGCATTAATTTCTTCAAAAGTTGTTTTAAAGCCACAGCACATCCCAGGGTATTAGTCACCATTTGAGCATATGCTAAGGCAAGCACTAGGAAAATCACAGGCCCCAAATCCAAAATCACACCAGATCACTATGACTATACTCTGTTTTCATCTTTGGCATTTTAAGACTAGCCTAGCAAACATGTGCTTTAAACACAAGAATCACTGCTCTCTGGTATCAGATAACCTTTGAAAACATGAGGTGAATCCTTATTTATGTCAGTTTTCAGAGCAGAGCACTTAATACGTTCCACTCACTGTGAGGGGACAAGGCATAAAAGAAAGCCAAGAACTGTCCTAGTCCATGATGTCTCTAGTTCATATCCTGAGCAAGAGCTAGTGAAATAGTGAGACTAGTATGACTCAGTACAGCATCCAGAGGAGTGCTTGGCATAGAGTAAGTGAATGAATGAATGAATAAATGAATGAGGATCCTGTAGAAGCATATAGAAAAGATACTTAACCTAAATAATAACAATAATAGCTAATACTTACATAGCCATTACTATGTGCCAGACAGTATTCTTAAGAATTTAACTAAGACTTATAAGTAGTACATGAGAAGAGTACTAGTTATCCTACTCTTACAGATAAGGAAACTGAGGTACAGAGAGGTTATGTGACTCACTCAATGTCACACAGCTAGTTAGTGGCAGTGCCAGAACTTTAACCAGGAAGTCTCACTCCAGAATCTACTCCTGACCACTAATCGGGCTAACTCTAAATGTGGGAGGTCCAAGGATAACCCCTGAGCCAAATTCTGTTTTTAGAATGGCCTTGGTCTTAGTCTCTAAGCCCCATTTAAAAAATTCAAGAAATGAATTACTTCTTTGAGACCAAGTTCATGGAAGGGCTGGAAGTTCACAAAGAACATTTAACTCCACCATCCAAGAACTAATTCTTCACATGTCAAGGAAGACACTATTGGAAGCAAACTTAACAATTGTACCATAGGACAATTTTCCTTTATGTTAAACTAAACCTGCCCTCTGGCAAATTAAGACTATTGTCTTTTATGCCTTTCCTTTACTTGGGCTCTGAAAAGATAAAGTGGCTGTCTCTGGACTGATAGTACAAAAAGGTAAATAAAAAAATGTAAATGTTTATAAAAGTCAGAGTTTTCAAAAAAAAAAATCCTCTCCTTTATTTTTCTACTTCTAATTTATTATGTCTGTAATCCTTTCTTATCTTTCAGACTTAAAATGTCCTTTTCATTTAGAGATTCTTTGGAACCGATTTTAATACGAAAAATTGCAATGTGCCTCTTATTCATTTGTACATTTAAAAAGTCAGAATGGCTATCATCAATAAATCAAAGAACAAGTGTTGGTGAGGATGTGGAGAAAAGGGAACCCTCATACATTGTTGGTGGGATTGCAAATTGGTATAGCTGCTATGGAAAACAGTCTAGAGATTTCTCAAAAAATTAAAAATGGATATACCTTTTGACCCAGCAATTGCACTTCTGGGTATTTATCCAAAGAAAAACAAAACAATAATGCATAAAGATCTATTCACCCCAATATTCATGGCAGCACAATTTACAATAGCCAAGATATGGAAGCAATCTAACTGCCCACCAACAGATGATTGAATAAAGAAGTTATGGTTCATATATACAATGGAATATTACTCAGCCATTAAAAAAATGAAATCCTACCATCCACAACGACATGGACCTAGAGGTTATCATGCTGAGTGAAATAAGTCAGACAGAGAAAGATAAATACCATATGATTCCACTTATACATGGAATCTAAGGAACAAAAAGAACAAACTAATCAAAATCAGACTCACAAATATAGTGGACAATTCAGTGATGGACAGAGGGGAAGGGAGTTGAAGGCTAGGGGAATAGGGTGAAAGGTTAAAAATGTACAAATTATTAGTTGATAGATGGTCATGGGGATGGGGAGCATGGAATGGGGAATGTGGTTAACATAATATATTGACTAGGTGGATAACCAGAGGAGAGAAGGAGTAATTAGGGGGATCACTTTATAAACTATATAAATGTCTAATCAATGTACTATATACTTGAAACTAATAAAAAGATTATATATATAAAAAAGAATGAAACTACTACCATGGAGTATAATTGATTTCAAAGAAGTCTCAGATGCAATGGAAGTACCAATGATTTTTAACCCCCTCAAAAAATATTGAAACTAAAAGATAATTTTAAAACACATTATGTCAATCAGATTTCTTTGTTTAAAATGGGGACTCTTTCTACTTAGACAAAATCACCACATGGAAACATGAAGAATTTCAGTGCACATATGAGGTCCCCGATTAACCAGAGATAATGAAGATCAACTAGGCTTTTAGAGGACATCTTGCCACCATGAAACAGGCAGAAACCAAAATGGCTAGGAGAGCACACACCCACTACTCAAAAGGAGAAATGTAGTCCTGTTTTTACTAAAAGTGACCGTAATCAAGTCTGTTATTCTCAACAGTAAACACCCAAATTAGAAAAGCAATAGAATACAGCAATTACTGTGGTAGTAAAAACAATATTTGCAGTTTCACAGGAAGAATGGTTTTCTTGCAGAAACTCACTTAATCTTGGTTATACAAAAAAAATTGAATTTTAAAAAATCTTAAAGGGCCAGAAATGGTAATATTGTAAATGTCTTTACAATTTTTTTCTGTATTGTACCTTAAAGAAAAACTTTTTAAAAAATTTGCTATTATCATTTAATCCTCTTAGAGGCAGCTATATAGCCTTACAAAATTTATTTCTTAAATAATAAGACTTGAAAGACTTAAATAATAAGACTTGAAATTACTCTTTGATTCCTGGGTTGCAGAAGGGATGTGTGTTAGTGGGCATGAAAACATTAATCTTATTGTACATCTCCTTCAGAACTTCCAGGTTACCTTGGTGTATTATCAATGAGCAGTAGTGTTTTGAAAGGCATCTATTTCTCTTAGCAGTAGGTCTCAATAGCGGGCTTAAAATATTCAGTAAACCATGTTGTAAACAGATGTGCTGTCATCCAAGCTTTGTTGTTGTTTCATTTATACAGGACAGGTAGACTAGATATAGCATAATTGTTAAAGGCCCTAGGGTTTTCAGAATGGTAAATGAGCATTGGCTTCAAACTAAAGTCACCAGCTGCATTAGTCCCTGCATTCGTCCCTAACAAGAGAGTCAAGCTGTCCCTTGAAACTTTGAAGTCAAACATTGATTTCTCTCACTGTCAAAGTCCTAGATGGCATATTCTTCCAATATAAGGTTGCTTCGCCTACATTGAAAATCTGTTGCTTCCTCACATCTCTCAGCTATCATAGAACTGAATAGAGTTAGGGTTTTTCTTTGGATTAGGCTTTGGCTTAAGGGAAAATTGTGGCCAGTTTGATCTTCTATCCAGACCACTAAAATTTTCTCCACATCAGTAATAAGGCTGTTTTGCTTTGCTATCAATTCACGTATTCACTAAAGTAGCATTGTTAATTTCTTTTAAGAACTTTTCCTTTGCATTCACAACTTTGCTAACTTATGTGAGAGGTGTAGTTTTCCCCCATCTCAGCTTAAGAAATGTCTTCCTCCCTAAACTTAATCATCTGTAGCTTTTGATTTAAGCTGAGAGACGGGCTACTCTTCCTTTCACTTGAATACTAGGAGGCTGGCTATTGTAGGGTTATTAAGTGGCCTAATTTCAATTCTATTGTGCCTCGGAGAATAGGGAGGGCTGAGGAGAGAGACACTGGGGAACAGCTGGTCAGTGGAGCCGTGAGAACACACACATTTATTAAGTTTACCTTCTTATGTGAGCATGGTTCATGGCAACCCAAAACAATTACAATGGTAATAGCAAAGATCACTCATCACAGATCACCACAACAAATGTAATAATGTAATAATAAAATGTAATAATGAAAAAGCTTGAAACATTGCAAGAACTACCAAAAGGTGACACGGAGACACGAAATGAGGAAATGCTGTTGGAAAAATGACACCAGTAGACTTGCTCAACACAGGATTGCCACAAATCTTCAATTTATAAAAAACACAGTATTGGTGAAGCATGATAACAGTAGAAGAATAATAAGGTAGGTCTGCTTATAGTGTGTTTGAAATAGAATATCTTTAAAATATAATATGGAAGATTCACTTCCAGGATAGTGGGGTAAGGAGCTCCATGGACCTGCTCCTCTGGAAAAAAAATCATTATTAAAAAATAATAATTTAAAGTCTCTGAAAATTATCCAAAGGGCATAAGCAAATTAAGAAATATTTAAGAGTAAATTAAACTTAAAGCAAAACGGAGAAAAATAATAAAGATTATTGCAGAAAATAATGAAATATAAAACAGAAAAATGAAGAAATAAACAAAACCAAAATTTGGTTCTTTGAAAAGATTAACAAAATTGACAAATCTTTAGTAGACTAGCAAAAAAAGAGAAAGATTCTAATTACTAAAATCAGAAATGAAAGAGGTGACATCAGTATCAAGCCTACAAATATAAAAAGGATTATAATGGAAGAATATGAACAACTGTATGACAAGAAATAGATAACTTAGATAGAATGGAAAATTTCCTAGAAAGACACTAACTACTGAAACCGACCATACCAAAGAATAAATAGAAAACCTGCATAGACTTAAAACAAGTAAAGAGATTGAATTAGTAATTGTATTTCCCATAAAGAAAAGCCCAAGCCCAAATGGCTTTACTGGTGAACTTTACCAAACATTTAAAGAGGATTTATGCTAATTCTTCAAAAATTCTTCCAAAATTAAAAAAAGAGAGAACATTTCCCAATACTTATACTTACCCTGATAAAAAACCAGACAAAGACATCACAAGAACAGAAAATGACAGACCAACATCTCTTTGAAATTAGATGCAAATATCCTCAACAAAATACTAGCAAACTGAATCCAGCAACATATGTATCATGACCAACTGGGATTTATTCCAGGACAGCAAGTTTGGTTTAACATCCAGAAATCTATTAAAATAATGTACATGCCAATGTAATAAAGGACAGAAACCATATGATCATCTCAAAAGATTCAGAGAAAATATTTGACAAAAATCCAATACACTTTCATCATAAAAACACTCAACAAATTATGAATAGAAGGGCATATACAAAAGCCCACAGCTAACACCATACTTAATGGTGAAAGTTTGCTTTCTAAATAAGATCAAGAATAAGATAAGAACCTCCTCTCTTGCCATTTCTATTTAATGTTTTAGTGTACATTCTAGTCAGAAAAATTAAATAACAAAAAGGAATAACAGGCATCAAGACTGAAAAGAAGATGTCAAGCTCTCTGTATTCTCAGAGGACATGATCTAATACATAGAAAATTGTAAAGAATCCATTAAAAAACCCATTCAAACTAAGAAACGAGTCCATCGAGGTTGTAGGATATAAGTTCAATAGATAAAAGTCAAACATATTTCTATTCACTAGCAATAAACAAATTGAAAGTGATATTAAGAAGACTATTCCATTTTCAATAGTATCAAAAAGAAGAAAATACTTAGGAATAAATTTAACAAAAGAATTGCAAAATTTGTACTCTTCTAATTGCAAAACATCATTAAAAAATGTAAAGAAGACCCAAATAAATAGAATATTCCCCACATTCATGGAATGGAAGACAATGTTGCTAAAATGCTTATACTTCACAAATTGATGTATGAATTTAACATAATCTCTGTCAAAATCCCAATTGGCTTATTTTTTTTAGAAATCGACAAACTGATCCTAATATTAATATGGAAACTCAGGAGATTCAGAAAAGGCAAAAGAAGTAATCAAATAATGTGTTCCTGGCATGAGGTTAAGTATTACCAATGGAATAAAATTGAGAGTCCAGAAATAAATACTCACATTTACTGTAAGCTCATTTTTGACAAAAATGCCACAACCAATCATTGAGAAAGAAGAGTCTTTTCAACAAATGGTAATGGGACAACTACATATCCACATTTGTAAAAATGAAGCTGTATTTCTTCCTCATACCATACACAATAAATGAACTCAAAATGGTTTGTAGATCTAAATGTTAGAACTAAAACTATAAAACTACTAGAAGGAAAAAGAGAGATAAATCTTCATGAACTCTAACTAGGTTAGGGGTTCTTAGTTACCCCACCAAAAGCACAAGCAACATAAGAAAAATAGGTATTGGATTTTGTCAAAATTAAAAAAAATTTGTGCTTCGAAGGACACCATTAAGAAAAAGTAAAAAGACAACCTAGAGAATGACAGAAAATGTTTACAAATCATGTATCTGTAAGGGACTTGTATCTAGAATACATAAAGAACTTTTACTACTCAATAATTAAATAAAAACAATTAAAAATGGGCAAAGGTTCTTTATAGACAGCTCTCCAAAGCAGATACAAATGACCAAAAAGCAAAAGATGGCTCGGTATCATTAGCCATCAGGAAAATGCAAATGTATACTACAATGAGATTCCACTTCACACTCAGTAGGATGGCTCTAATTAAAAGACCAATAACCTAGTGTTGGTGAGAGCCTGAGAAAATGAAAACCTCATACAATGCTGATGGAAATGTGAAACAGTACAGCTGCTGTGGAAAACAGTCCAGGAATTACTCACAAAGTTGAACATACATTTACTATATGACTCAGCACCCCACCCAAGAGAAATGAAAATATATGCTCACACAAAAATTTGTACACAAATGTTCCCAGCAGTAATATTAAAAAAAGCCAAAAAATGGAAACAGCTCAAAAACCAACAGGTCAATGGATAAACAAAATGTGGTATATCCACAGAATGGAATATTAATCATCCATAAAAAAGAATGAAGTACAGATACATGCTATCACATGAATGAACCTTGAAAACACCTGGCTAAGCGGAAGAAGCCTGTCACAAAAGACCATATATTATTCCATTTATATAAAATGTCCAAAGTAGGAAAATCTATAGAGACAAAAAGTAAATTAGTGGTTGTCGACAGCTGGGAGCACGGAAGAAAATAGGGATGACTATTAATGGATACAAAGTTTCTTTTTGGAGTGATAAAACGTTCTAAATTTAGGTTATGGTGATGGTTGCACAACTCTGTGAATATATATATAAAAAAAAACTATTGAATTGTACACTTTATTTTAAATGGGGGGAATGATGTATATGATATGTGAATTATATCTCAGTAAAGTTAGTATAATGAAAAAAATTGTGTTATGATATTAACAATTAATAATCACTTTCACCGATGCTTATTATTTTTATATTTCCAGCTTGAATAATCGATGGACTTATTTATGTAATATTTGTATTTTGTACCATTGTTTGGAAGAACCTTTGTAGGTGTAGATGATCTTTATTCTCAATAAATATAAAATTAACCTGATTATAATTATCAATATATTTTCCTGTTTAACATTAAATTTTGAAACACCAGAAACATCTATCAGCATAATGAAACATGTAGACCTGAGCAAGACTACATTGGCATAAACTTATTAAGTGATTATAATTTTTTAATCTCTTCACTAATTTTTCAACCTTAGTGTTTCTTCATTAACCATTGGTTATAGGGGCATAAATTAAACAATATTACTTAGCATAAGGACACATTGGTAAGAATCACTGTGGTGGCTGGCAATGTCAACTGAGTGGCAGACTGTTAGAGGGCTCAGTGAGCTAGGAGCCACCTTCTTTAAGCTCTACCCCACCAGGAGAGCTGATGGGCACACCCTCAAGCTACCTGTACGAAGGGAACTGCTCCTCATGTCATCTCTCTAGAGTCACAGACTCTCTCTGGGACCCCAAGACACACTGTGTGTAGAGTTTTAAGTGTGCACATATGAATATATGCAAATGCTAAATGAGGATGATAATGGAAAATCAGGATATAGGAAAGTTTGGAAGGAAAAGAAAAATTTAAAGACTGCCCAGTGCTCCCATCCCCATACTACTCAGCATTCTCTCCTTCCTTCCTAAACTGCAGGTCAGACAGTTAGGTGCAGGTGAAGCTTCCCAACAGTGAACCATCACAGAGCATCTCCTATGTAACCACCACTATGCAAAGCCCTCTGAGGAAAGAAGGGAAATCCATGCCCAGGTGTGTTTGCAAAGACCTCACAATCTTGCTAGGGAAATAAGACTGAACCAAAAAGAAAGAAAGAAAGAACGAAAGAAAGAACGAACGAAAGGAAGGAAGGAAGGAAGGAAGGAAAAGGAAGGAAGGAAGGAAGGAAGGAAGGAAGGAAGGAAAGAAAGAAAGAGAGAAAATGTTAAGCTAATATAATTATTTTGCAAATGGCACTTAATAAATTAAAATATATTACATGTAGATTCTCATTTGATACAATTAAATTTTAAAATGTGAGAGTCAGATAATAAATTCATAGAACCTGAATCACTTTACCAAGTTTTGCCTTTCTTCTATATTCTAATTGCGAACTGTGATTTATAGAAGAAAATACAAATTCCTTCTAAAATATTTATAGTCTGTAAATTTTATTTTTTGCATGTCCATGTTTCTCATGTTGAATCTCTGAATAGTTAAATGTGAGATTACAACATTCATTATCCTGCCTTGGAAAAATACCTATACTCTTTATTGCACAAAATTTTCCCTTAAAAGGGTTAAAATATTCACGAACTACATAGTGCCATGCCTACCAAGTTTATAAGTAATAATATTTCCTATACACTCTACCAAATAATATTCGTTCTTTGGCCTACAGCAGATATTTCCATGTGGCTGTGTAAGACAGTCATTCATTTTCCTAATTATGATATTACCCTTTTTCTGGCCCTCAGAGAGAAGGAAAGCTGTACAGTGTTTTTCAAGCCCCGAGTCACTATTCATTAGGGCTGTCAGTACAGTAGACTGCAACGGAATAGAATGAAAAATATCAGAGTTCAAATAGTAGGAATAAGCCATGTGAGAAGGTTTGTTTGGGCTCTGCATTTATAGGTCTGTGTTTGTACTGGGTTGTGATGTAAGATAGATTTCTCACTGAAAGTCAGGGTTAAAAAGTTTGAAAGGCACTGATTGAAACTGTAATGACTATTCAATGTTTCCCATTATACAAGGTAAATGATTTTCTATAAAACTCCATCCTTCATTGAGAACATACTAACAATATACCAATGAAGATCTTTTTAAGGTTTGTGATTATAATTCAGAAGACTAACACAAGGACACCAGGGCGGTGTTCTTCCAGCTGAAGGTTCTGGGCTGGAACTTGACCTACTTACTTGCTGTGATGGCTGGATTTGTCACATAAAATTCCTTAGCCTCCATTTCCTCATCAGCACCCCTAAATGCCCTAAGGATGTCATAAAGATCAAATAAAACAATTTGGGTGTAAGTGGCATTCAACTATAAAGCATGAATTATTTCTCACTGGCCTCAACTGAGTGACAATTGAGTTCTATATTGGCTCCATTGCTCACAACCCTTGAATTTGACTCTGTATATATTCTTTATAGAAGTGATTCACAACTGGCTATAAATTTTATCACCTTGATATTTTAAATACCAATGCTTAGGCCTCTTCTTAAATCAGAAGCCTCGGAGGTATTAAGCATCTGGAACTTCTAAAGCTCCCCAGGTTATTCAACTGTACAGCCAGGGTAAAGTATCACTGTCTTAGACTGAATTACTGCTGTACTTTCTTTATTTTTAAAATTCTGTCAGCCGTTTTCCTCTCTATATATACAGACAGAGGAATGCACACACACACACACACATCCTTTTGGAGTACATTCTTTCATATTGCAGCTAACTTCGGAAAGAAACAAAAAGCTAAGGATGATTTACTCAACTTCTTCATTCATAGTCTAATTACTCAGTGACATTAAATGTGAAACTCAAAATCTTTGACACCAAACCATTTTCTATAATAAAAGTATTTAATTTAGAAAAATTATTACTTCGGATATTTTCAAGGAAACCCTTAAAGAGTTTTTACGTATATTGAATTATTTTAAAATTGTTGACAGAGAAGTAGAATTTTATAGTGGGCAAATAGAACACAAGATTTGAATTATCTTTTTCCTTCTGGATATTTTAATTGTTCAAAGACAATAAGGTAGCCAGCCCCACAACTCCTTATTCAAAGGCAAACCTTAAGTTGCCTTCAAATAGGCAACTTTTTAGTCATACTTAAATAAACATCTAAAAAAGAAAAGCACCAAAAATTCCAGTGAGAAGACAAGCACCAGCCTCAAGACCAACAATTCACTCTCTGTCTCTTCTTTTACATTTGATAATAATGAGACCTCTGGATTAAATAAATTGGTCTTTCAAATGAATTTTAAATACAAGATGCTTTATACATTTAAAAACCCAAAGTTAGACTCAATCTCCAGTGCAAGTGATCAGTAAGTACTTTCTGAACTTTTAACATACTTGAAGATCTGGTACATACAGAAGACTAGTTACGAGTTAGGGTTTCCTTGGATCTAAGGGATAATCATGTCCTTGTCCGCCAGAATTCCATGATGGGTTAAATTGTTTGTAGAGATTATAAATGCTATAGATTTTAAGATGAAAAGAAGTCAGTGAGGACTGTGGTGGTGAAGCAGGTGTTGTGGTAGAGATGGCCTTTAGGAAGGGTAGATGCTTCAGGGACATGTAAATTCTGAATGCACAATTCAGAACATAAAAGTAGCATGTCTACATAATGTATTGAGGAGGTAAGAGCATTGAAAATGTTAATCAAGCCACATTCAGAGACTGCAATGTGCTGATCAGCTCTGTGGCCAGTCCAGAGGGACACCTGCAGAACAAAGGAAGATTTCTGCTCTATTACTAACAACCCATTCTCCACACCTGTGAAGGGGAAACAGGAACCAAGAGTCATTCCTTATGGCTAAAATCATGGGAAACCTATGGATTAAAAGCTGGAAACTGCCAGCATGCCTTTCACTCTACATATTCTTACTTTTTCAGGGTACATACTCTTCCCCTTCCTAACTGTATGTCCATACCAAAGGAAATAGGAACTAAAGAATGACATATAAACTGAATTCCCAGAACATTCAGAGTCCCTCTCAGTGCCTTTACTCTGTCTCTCTCTCTCTCTCTCTCTCTCTCAGTGTCCCTCTCATTCTCTGCCTCTGAGAGACCACACTGTCTGTGGAGTGTTACCTCTTCTCTAATAAACTTTCCTCTTGACTCTAACTTTGGCATGTGTGTTGAACTCTTTCACACTCTCCAGGAAGGACCCTCTTCTTCTCTTGGTGCAGCGCTTAGCCTCCGCCGCCCACTAACTAGGAGAAATTTGCCTTGTCCTGCATCACACACATGTGATGTTTCAGATTCAGGGTCATTTTGATTTCCTGCTGTACACAAGTGGGTTCTCAACACACACACACACACACACACACACACACACTCGCTCGCTCACTCACTCACTCACTCACTCACTCACACTCACACTCACACTCTCAGTACCTGCCTGGTATCTTCATTTCCTTTACATCCTTGTAGGAGAGGTCCAGCACCCCAAGTGGTTAGGAATTTTCTCCTCTTTCTTCCATTTCTTTTACTCATTTACTCCGATACACTACAACTTCGCCTCATTTACCTCCCCTGGGTTTTCCTTACTTTTCAAGGTAACTTTCCTTTTTCTCTTAAACCTCTCTTCTCCCTTCTCTGAGTTTCTTTTAGCTTCACTATGTGAAATCTGATCAATACCTGCAATCTAAGTCTGGTTCTGCTTGTGGCAACCCAAGATTTAGTGACCCTACATGGGGGAAAGACAGACCAAGGTGAGGCTAGAAGCAGCTATAGGGGTAAAGAACTGAGAATAACAGAAATAAGAGTTCTGTTAGAGACAGAGACAGGGACAATCATCTTCCCTCTGCCAACTGCCTTGACTCAACTTTCTCAACCTCTGGGGTACCTGTGAGAGGGCATGGCAGTAGTGCCACAATCCATTCCCACGAAAAACATCAAAACAAAGTAGCCTCTGAGAAAAGTCAGTGGGGACAGCTGCAGAAACTTTTATTAAAATATAGAAACTATAGTTTGTTTAAATTCTCTCTGGGTCTCCATGAAGGATTTGCAAACAAAAATAAATACCTTAAGTCTTGCTGGATGAAGCTCGGTGTATCACAGGGGCCTGGGCTCTACCATACATATAGATAAAACAACATGCAGAGGAGGGCAGCCGGTGGTGGCACCAAATTATTGTTTCACTGTTTTTCTCCTATTACAGATTATTTTAAACAGATCGCAAGATTCTGGACACAGGAACTAACAACAACAACAACAAAAAAAAGAGATGACAAGTGATGGATGATTTAGCTGTTTCCTGAGTGTTCAAATACTTGAATGAAGGCACCATAACACATAAAATAAATGTTGCTGGACTCTGGAATTAAGGAAGCAGTTTTTCTAAACTAGGGTCAAGATCATTCCAAGGAATCAGTGGTGATCACAGATGTATTCTTTGTGAGAAGATTGTGTTGATTGATAGTACAGAAAAATTCAGTCCCAAGAACACAGAAGCAAGCAGTAGGTCTAAAAAATATTTTCCAAATTGAAGCTGCTTACGGAAAACACCAGGTGAGTCTGCTGCAAAACAAATCATGAGGAGAAAATGTGCCTTTTTTCCCTTCACTTGGTGACATAACAACCAGGTGTTATACTTCCTAAAAAAATCTAAGGAAAGGGGGAGAAATAAAATTTTAAAATAATGTATTATTTTAATGACATATTTGAAAATGTTTCTTGCTGGAGCTCCATTTGTGAATGTATTTGATATTCTACTAAAAAAAAAGGATGATAATCCAAACATTTCCAGAAAATGGAGAAATCAATATATAGATTTATTTCCCAGCTTCCAAAAATTATTTTATTTATAAAATCCCTGTGTAAAAACATATAGCTCCAACTGGTTTGTTCAGAGCAGAGAAATTCAAAATGATATACAAAGGGGGAAGAAAAGAGAAGGACCTGCTGAGGGTGAGAAAGGAGGCACAGGTGCATCCCCAAACATATTGAAAACACTTCTAGTGTAAATGTCGCCAGAGGTTTTAACCACAAGCAGGCACGAGTCTTTCTTCTCACAGTATTTTCATAACACTTCTCAAAGTTTAATTGAGATGGGAGGATGAGGAAATTATTCTTTTGAGAATATCAGTCATAGATGAATGATGTTGGCCCATGTCTTCCTCAGTAATCTGAAAAATGATGTAATCTCTATAAACAAGGCTTTCTGAAGTCCAGATATGAGGTGCTCCTTGGGTCTAAAATAAAGAAATTATTGGTAACTTAATGAACAGCCATCCAATTTACATGAAAGAGATCCAAGATCAACTATTATTATTTAAACTTATTTTGAGATTAAATTTGTAAGGTTGAAAGTGACCCCATGTTTTGTAGACACTGTAAAGCTAAAGAAATAGACAAAGAATTCTATATGAGGAAACAGGATTATAAATGAGTAAAGGCTCAATCATAAACAACAGTTCCTACATATTGGAGAAAAATAACCACACTGTGTACCTGGCCTGGACATTGGCCATAGAAGGGATCCAAGGACCTATAAATCTGTCCAAAGATACAGCTACTCAAAGAGAGTTTACTCTGCAGATTCTCCTGTCACATGTCTGCTGGAGATGGGAAACAAGTCTAGTAAGGAAAGGCGGAAGTAATTGGAATTATTTATCCCTCTGTGTCTTGACCCATTACACCTCCCATTAAACTGGGGAATTAGTGGGTCCTCAACTTATCCCTTCAGGCAGGCTGAGGGTGAACATGGGTTTTTGTGTGAAGAATGCTGAATGGTTGGCTGCTCTCAATAAAGGCCAGGACAGTATGTTTTTCTTATTCTCTGCAACTAGCACAGTGTTTGGTACCTGGTAAGCACTCAGCAAATACTTGCAAAATACATGAGCATGAGACCATCTAACATGAACTGAATTCTGGACTATGATGCCTAGGGCAGTGGTTCACAAAAAATGTGGTTCCTGGACCAGCAGAATCAGCACCAGCATCACATGGGAACTTGTTAAAAATACATATTTTTAGGCCCACCTCAGATCTACTGCATCAGAAACTCTGGGTGTGGGGCTAACAATCTGGGTTTTCTGAAGTCCTCTAGGAGATTCTGATGAATGTTAGAGTTTGAGAACTGCTGACCTATGGAAGTCATGGCACTTTAGGAGTGAAAACCTCCAAGAATAAAATGAATACACATGTAATATTTTGATATAGCCAGCTTCCTAGGCACTCTAATTTCTCTAGGTCTTTCATTTTCATGACTCTGGACTTGTGATCCTTTTTGTCTTTGGAGTAGATGTAATGTTACGGTGACACATACACATAGAGATCTACTCTAAATTTTTGATATCCAGACTGTTTCAAGATTGACTTGTCTGTAATTTAGATCCTTGAGTATTATAGTGTGCGTTTGTGAGTGCATATGTGTGTATATGAGTGTCTATGTGTGTTGTAAATAAATATAAAATTAGGAAGTATACTGTATCTTCAACAGACCCATTCTGAAACAAAATTTTATGGTGGGAATTTTATGGGAAACGATTTCCTGAAAAAAGGTTCCTTGTAAAATCACGATCCTGTCACATGCACTCTGATTTCTGATGAGACCAAAAAGAAAACCATCATTGTCCAGGAAGAGAGACTAGGGAGAGTCTTCATCAACACAAGACAACTTTTTTTTTTTTTTTTTTTTTACTAGTTAGGACCTCTTTCTGGTGTAGTTTTAGCTATTTTTTTTCAGCAGTCCACTATTTAAAATTAATATTGTGACTGATAAGAGAGGGGGAGGGACCTGTGTGCATGTTTCAGGGTTCTGAAAATTCCCTTAAAATGGGGAAACTGCTATCATAATCTGACTTCATTTGGCCTGTAGGAGAAAGATGAAATGCTAACTGTGACTCAGAACCCTTCTAGGTTTCTATTCTACAGTAAGTACTTTTCAAAACTCCTAAATGACAGTCATTTCAGCCTCAAGGAATTTGCCACACTTCCAACTTTCATTTATTTCAATTCATCAGCTATTTGGATATTGGCTAGCTTGTGCATTAAAAAATATTTTTGATCACCTTCATTAAGGGAAGAAGCAGGGGAAATGTGAGAGTTTGATGAACAAGCTCATCTAAGATAAAGTAATTTTGAAGATATTAGCTAATTTTCTCCTTTATTTGATTTGTCCCCCTGGTTTGATTCAATGTTGAGATATTTTCCTTCTAATGCTGGTGTATTATTCCACAATCTCCACATAACCTAACACCAGTTTGTGTTAAATACCAGATATTTTGGTTGATGTAGTAATTGTGCTTACATTTTGAGAAAATCTGGGAGAGCAGTCATCTGTATCAGTAAAATTCATCACTAAAATTTAATGTTTTAATTTTCCTAATGGGCTTCAAAGGGGGAGGGAAAACCAAATGTGCTTTTAGAAGATAGTCTCCTGGTACAGGAAGTCTATACAGAGGTTTAATCAAATCTGGGGCAGAAGTTATGGTGTCAAAATTACTAATTATCAAAATGACCCTTCTTTCTCATTAGCACATTTATAAGTGTGGATACCATTCACCTGGAGCAAGCTGCTAATCCTCATGGTCAGGCATAATCCATTTCTTCTTTCCTCTTTTCAACTGACACTAAATGCTTATAAAGACCTTTTTTAAAAACAAAATCCAGAAGGCACTGTTATTTACCACCGAAGATATAAATTAATGCAGCTTACTGCATTTATACCAGAATAAAGAGTGCTGGTAACAGATTTGTTCCTGATCCATTAGAAATGAACCCTGTGACAAATTCCTGTTCTCCCTCCAGTGAAGCTGATGTATTGACCAGACAGGTAGATAGTAGGTACACAGGCTATCTGGAAATCATGTTGAGTGCATCTGACCATCAGCAACAGGGCCTGACAAGCAGGAGGCTCATTCTTATTCCAGGCAGGGAAGCAGCTTTGTCTGCATTTACCTTTTCATTGAAATGCTGCCATATTTGTCAGCTAAAACACGTGTAAGATAAGCTCTATTCCTGTTATCTAATATTTAACCGGACAGTAGAACCAAAGGATAAGGACAATCTAAGTACCCACATGGGCAGGAAAGCTTGAACGCCATCAGGCCCAGCACAAAATCTGAAGCCTGGACAAGAGAAAGTTTATAGCAGAAATTAATCACTTAATTTGGAAGGAAAGCTCTGACAGATTTGATCCAACAATTATGATTTATCCTGGTTATATAATGAATCAGGAGAGAGATCCTAAGGCACTTGTTGCAGTATTATCCCTAGACATACTTTCTTCCCTGCCACATACTCTTAACTTAAATTTAATCTAAATTAAACAGAGTTAAAGAAGTGGAGATATGTACCCTGTTGGTCTAGAGTTAATGAAGAATGGGTATGAAGAGAGATCATTTTTATAGCCACCCCTTCACCTAGTCACCCAATGGTCCATCCATCTGTTAAAACTTCATGAGTACTAGCTCAGTGTTAGTCATTGATGAGAACAAGGTGGGTAGGTTCCTGTTTTGGAGAAGCCTGGAGTTGTTTGGATGGGGAAGAGCATAAACTAATAATTACAAACCATTTGGTAAAAACTGTAATAGAGATACTACAGCCCACAATGGGAAAGGATAGAAGTACCTAGCTAGTGGGCAGAAGAGAGAGCTGGGAGAAGAATTCCTGGAGGAGGTAGGAATTAATCTTAATGTTAAGGGATAAGTAATATTTAGCTAGATGAAGGCGGGAGGGGAGAATGAGACAGGATTCCAAAGGGAGAAACTACCATGAAACAAAGGCTTAGAGATGACAAAAAGCATGGTGTGTTTGGGGCAACTCTAAGCAATGTGATGTGGGAGGGTGTTGTAGACTCCAGATCCTGTGGGTTAAGTGATTCATTTTGGGCATTAGATCAACTGAGTTCTGTGGAAAATGGGCTCTGTGGGAAATGGATTAGAGGAGACCAGGAAGATGGGTTAATAGTCTATAGCAGTGCCATAGAGAAGAGAGATGAAGCCATGAGCCATGGAAAAGAGTGGGTAGAGTAGGTAGATCATGAAAACACATAGGAAGTAAAATGATAGGATTTGGGGAGGGGGAGAGGAAGAAGCAGGTGTCAAAAAGGATTGGCAGTTGTTAGAGAATGGCAGAAAATAGCTACAAGCATAGTTATCTTCACGCTAAGCATAATATTTATTAAGCCTAGCAATACAGCAGAACTGTGGGACTGAAAGGCGGCCCCAAAGAAAGCCAAAGCAAAGCCAGAAAACAGTGACAAAACTACGGCAGCAAGGCCACAGGGTAACAGTTCCCTGCCTCAGGGTGGGATCTGCTCAGGGACGTCTGTGACAGCAGAGACTATACCCACAATGACTCAAGCTATCCTTGGCATATGATGCCACAAAACTACTTATTAAGTAAATGAATAAATGAAAACTATTCCAATGGTCAAGCCATCAAGCCTCTAACTCTGTGTATCCTTGGGCAAATAATGTCTCTTAAAAACTCAATTCTCAGTTGGAAGTAATGATCACAATAATATGACCTCCTACATATCTTAGGGACTAAACTACTTTCTTTCTTTTTTGAACTTCAATAAAACATTATTTTTGCAACTTACTTAGTTCCTAGTCCTGTCTTCCAGAACTACTAACTAGATTCTAAGCATCTAAAAGGCAATGCCTGGGCCGTGTCCTTCCCAGAGGGCTCAGCAATGAAATGTGCTCACCAAACACATGGAGAACAGGAAACCAGTTCCAGCCCTGCATCCAGGAACTGAGTATCCTCAAGTTAGTTGGCCATCCTTTCTGCACCTCACATTGTCATCTGCAAACATAAGTAATATGTCCTCTACTTATTCCACAGAGTTATAGGGAAAAAAAGGATCATACAAAAGATTCACTTTGAAATCTTAAATCATATGTATAAATTTATATGATTTTATGGTAGTATCACAAAATCAACTAGTTTTTGGATAGCAGTTAGCCCGATCTGGTTAGTTAACAATATTAAAATAAGAGCTAGAATGCACAGTCTTATAGTACAGGTAAAATTATCTAAAAAACAGTTTAAAAGAACAAAAGAGTTCCCAGGAAGTAAAATCTATCAAGGTTTGATTCGGACTGGTGCTGAGATGAAGTGCGGCCATGGGGAGGTGGTCCACTTAGGAGCAGAGCCCAGTGGTGAGGCTTGTGAGGACTCGGGCTCAGACTGCTGCCTACTGCCTGCCATGTAGGTGTTTGGCCCAGTAGGTACAGGGTATGGAAACCTACCTACCTGTTGTTAAATGCTTCATTATAACCATTCACAGGAACCAAAAAGGCCAAAGTAGAAGAATTGCGTAATTAGCCTGAGAGCTTAAGATACTCTTCTCTAGCTTAGCCAGGCCTGACTGCTGATCTTAGGACAGTCACTTGAGAGAGGATTACCTTTGCTCTGAAATGGCAAGCTCCTCTTAAGTTAATTCATATTCAAAGGGAGATTTCGATGTGATTCTTTGATTATGCAACTACCATTAAGCTGCCCAGAATGGCCACCTGGGGCTCAGTAAGGTGCCCAGCATAGAACCGACATGGACACACATCTAGCCCTTCTTGTTCTCTTCTTTAGACAGCTGAAAGGTGAACACGACCCAACAGTTGCTGGGTGCTTCTATGCTACATGCAGTGCTAATTGCTTTACGTTTATTTTTTTATTTTTTTTTTTCCAGAGGGAGATATTGAGGCTGAGCAGGATAATGTTACTTGACTAAAGGTGAGTGGATAGCAAGTGACAGTGATTCTAACCCTCAAAGACCATGCTTGTTTCAGTGTGAAATAAATCATGGAAAGAGATATGCATTTTCAAAAAAAGTTCTAAACTATCAAATGCTGTGGTCTGCCCCTTGATAACCCTCTGTCATACATGCGTGCTTGTACATATATACACACACATATGCACACTTGCACTCACACTAATGCACATTGTCTTGGTAAGCACGGCAGCCAACCTCAGAGTGCTCAGGTGCCAGCAGCGAGTGGCAGTGAGTCTTCAGCTGCTGCCTACTCATTCATATACCCACAAGACGGGTTTGCAATTTATATTTTTAACCACTGTGTAAGAGTTTGGAAGCTGATAGAAATCACAGGACTAAAATTACCAGGTTCAAATTGCTAGAAAAACTTTAGAAAAGGATGAATAGAAAATGAATGGTAGACAAAACAGAAGCTAATGCTAAGATGCAATTTTATAGCTGGATGATCTCTAGTTTCTTTTTATAACCACATGAATCTCTTTTTAATGTTCCCAAAGAGAAGATTCTACCCAGAGAAGACAGACTACAAGCAGCTCAGCTATTTGAAATATGCTAGACTGTCTCCAGACAATTTACTAGGGAAAGAGAAGATGAGAGACAAGCCTCTGTAAAAACTGCATTACAAGAAAAACAAACCTGCAGAAATGTATTATAGAGCACAGATCCAGGTATCAACCAGTTGACAACCCTATAATTATCCAATTATATTATTGTAAAAAGTGAACTTGTAATAATTAAGTGATGCTACTTTCCTCTTTGTCAAGGGCCTCCTTAAAAAAGAGCTATATTTCAAAGACATTTTTATGGTTTTATAAATCAGGAAAATACAAAATTTTAGTGACCATTAATAGGTCCAGAGCCTTGCCTCTGGACAAGGCCTTGATCTAGTAGACCAGGAGAGGAGGTGATTGGTGGCCAGTCCTAGAAGAAATCCAGGAATAGAGACAGTCACCTTGTACCTCTTTTAGCAGCTGCTCTAGCACTAATCACCTCTAGGGTTCAGATGAGTCCTTCCTGACAGCCAAAGTGATATTCTTGTTATTTAAGCTTATTCCAAGAACATCTTCAGCAGCAGCAGCCAACGGTCACTGAGCACCATCTTATATTGTGTGGGGATTCCAGGGAACCAATCAGATTGAGACACAGTTCCTGAGCTGGAGGGACTCACTCTCCAGTTGATGAAGATGGTTCTACTATACCTGTAGTCATGGAGAGCCCAGTGAGTGGTTTGGACAGAAAAGCTAGAGAATTGGAGATGACTGCTGAGGCTGGGGAAAGTGGCAAAGGTTGCAGGAGACTGAGCTTTAAAAGTTGATGTGGGAATGCACACAGCTGTATCTAGAGCTGGGCTGACCTGCTGGAGCAGCAGGGATCTCAGGGATATGAGGTCTGGTATGGAGAACCTTGGGGCCAGCAGTTAGAATGCTATCTATCATCAGTGAAAGGATGCTGAAGGTTTTGGAGCAGGGGCTAGGGCACATGCAGCAGAAGCTGGAAAAAGGATACTTGTCAGAAGGCTCCTGAAGTAATCCCAAGAAAGGTGTCAGTAGAAATGAGAAATTTATAAGCAAGGACTGTGAAAAAGGCATAGCATTAATAATGTAGACTGGCTAACGTGTGGTGAACTAGGGGAAGAGAGGGAAGGAGAACTATGAGGGACCTTAAGAAGGAAGATTTTATGGGACTTTGCAGCTCATGGAGTCAGCACCATCTCTGCTAAGAAAGGACATGGCATTGCGAGAAAGTCTGACTCTTGCCAAGTGCATTTGACCCCCAGCTGATGTATGGACAGACTGCTTCCTAAAAGTTCTTACAAAGTCATCTATTTTAAATTGAGAACTAATTTTTATACAAAAAAAATATCATAAGTGGTATAATGATGTTCAGAATACCTCACAAAGATTTCTATAATCCATACATAGCCGAAATATATGCTATAAGCAAAGGTGGAATTTTAGCTCTGTTATACACAGTTCTTTGGTGACTTTGCCTGGGGGAAGCCATATCCAATATTATCATGTCTCCACCTCAAATTCAGGATGAACCCAGGAATGCTTGAGCTATATTGCCATCTCCTAGCCACAGCAGTCACCAGCCAAGAGAATGCCCTTCAGCTACCTTGTGGACACAAGGAATTCCATTCTTTCAGCCACACTAGTCACACATGAAGAAAGAGGTCCTTTAGCTTGGGGTAAGCCAGAGAGTTTTGGGCTTAGTGAGTAGGGAAGACATAATTTCTTACTAAAAAGAACTGGTCCACTTTCTATATACAATCAGATGACTACATATAAAAAAATAAAATGACTATAACTTGATAATTACTTCTTTTGTGAGTATTTTCTGGATTTTTCTCATATTTATAAGTCATCAATAACATTTTAAACAAAAGGCATTATATTATCTATATTATACTCCTAGCAACTTGTGGTCCACTGTGATCCCTGATTAAAAAAAAAAAAAAAAAGTCCTGGCCATCATTTAAACTGGTCACTGTATTTTTATAAATTCTATTTTGATTTCTTATATCTATTCTCACTGAGTTTCAGCTTCTTTTTCATCCAATCAAAAAACAAAAGTTCTTCCAAGCTAAATACGTTATAGTTAGTTAAGCCAGTATCAGCATTTTATTCAGCTGTTTTCATTATCCACAATGCATACCCACAAATATTATGTGCCATTGTCACTTCTCGCAAGGGATGGACTGCTCCTCCTTTCTTTGGTGATACTTCTATATGTTTCTTCTTCCCCACATATTCCTTCCAACTTAGTCTTTTGCATATAGCACCACACTCAGCCAACAATATTTGAGGAATGGGGAGAAAAAGGAAGGAGGAAAAGGGGAGGGAGAAGAGGAAGAAGAGGAGGAGGAGGAGAAAGAAGAAGAAGAAGGAGGAGGAGGAGGAGGAGGAAGGAGGGGGAGGGGAAGGGGAGGGAGAAGGAGAAGGGAAGAAGGAGAAGAAGGAGAAGGAGGAGAGGGAGAAGGAGGAGAAGGAGAAGGAGAAGGAGAACAAGTAGAAGAAGAAGAACAACAACAACAAGTAGAAGTAGAAATGCTGGCCTGGCAAGTCACATGGTGGGGCCTGGAAATCATTCTCATCTCCAGGGATAAATCTAATTTGAAGGAGAATCTCAAGGTATTCCACGGGAATATAAATAGCTATTACAATTAGAAAATATAATAGTAAGGTAATCATTATTCCGAAAGATGATGCAACTAATTATTTTATTAAAAAAAAGAGAGGCACCTATTGAGTTTGCAGCAAGCACTTTTAACTGAATGGGCTTTAGGTGTCGGCAAACCCCACAACATAAGCGAAATTTGGTGTATTTGCATTCTTCTAAGATGAGAGCTATTGGCCTGCACCACATTCTCAAAGGTTAAGAACCACCGGTTAATAGAGATCAATTCTCTCCACTTGATCTCTACGTTACCAAAAAGAAGTAGAAAAGCATTGACTTCCTTCTACTTACTCTCATTCTGGCCTTATCTGGCTGTGGAAGGCATGCATAGTCTCTATTCAAAGATAAAAATTATAGCTCAGTTTTAGAGATAACAGTAGAGAAGCCCATCCAGATTGAAGAGCAAGTAAAAATTTCTTAAGAGGAATGCCTCACACTGCCAAATCACATTAGAATCAGCCTACAGCAAATCAATTTTCAACTGATAATGTAGCTGGTAGTTTTCCTTATTAAGGTCCCATTTATTCATTAAAGAAGATTTGTGTAATACTAGAGATACTATAAACAAAAGTTCCCCTCTTCCTTCACTTTTTCTCTTTCCCTCACTCTCACCAAGAATAAATACACATTTTGGTTTTATGTTTTCTCTTAGGATTCTTCTCAAAAATTGCTCTTTCATCCAATTATAATCAATAGAATCATAACTCATTCTGCCCACATTTCTAACATCATCACATTGAAAAGATTGGTCTTGGATGAGCAAAAGCTTGTCACTGACATCTCTAGGTGTTCCCCAGCTACCTGCAAACCAATTTCAATACAAGCCACTCGTTGAGACCTTCAGTACTACAACTGCATAGTGGCTAAACTACTATGAAAAAAAACTAGTGAACATGCCTTTGTGTTTACTTTCACATTATGGACCCTGTTTGCATTTAATATCATATCTGCTTCAAATCACACGGGTTGTAACTAGCAGAAATATGAAACTAGTCTCATGCAAATTCAGACACTTAAAAAAAAAGGCTAAACCACAAAGCAAAAATATATGCTACCAGGAAATTAAACACAGAGCTTATTTGTTAAGTGCCAAGATACCCAATAATATTTTTAAAACTTATGCTAAGGGCTCTTTTCCACAGAAAGTTACATATTATTTTTCTTAATGTTGTCAATTCTTTCTCCAAATCCACTAAAGCCATCAGGTTTCCCTAAGCAGTGCTCATGGCCATCCCTGAGGGTCATGTTCCTGATACCCCACTGCCGACATCCCTCACTTAATAATTCACCTTCCACTGGACATCCAGACATCCTCTTGCTACTGTCCCGAATAATGATTTAACTTATTATGTATCTTTTTTTCCCTTTACCCACCATATTTGAAAGTTCTGAGCTCAAAGGGCCTGACAGAGTGCCAAAAACAGAGCAAATAATGTAGTCTGTTAAGTGAAGAGAGGATGAAGACTTGATCAACTAACCTAGGACAGGATTTATCATCCAGCTCATAAACTTAGTTCAAATAATTTTTAATTCCAATCAAAAGTGTTTTTTTCTTTTCTCTCCCCCAGCTTTACTGAAGTATAATAGACAATTAGTAGCTCATATTTACATTGTAAAATTCAATGAGTTTTTTTCAACTATAGTTAGCACACAATAATATATTAGTTTCAATTGTACAGTGTAGTGATTAGAGGTCTATATAACTCATGAAGTGGTCATTGCACTAAATCAAGTACCCCTCTTCCTCCTTACATATTTTTTACTACATTGTTGACTATTTTCCTTATGCAAAACTTTAAAATTGCATGACTATTTTGTATCTATCCATTTGTTCTTCTTAATCCCTTTGACCTTTATCACCATTCCAAACCTTCTCATGCTCTAGCAGCCCTCAAATTATTCTCTGTATCTGAGTTCGTTTCTGTTTTTGGTGTTGCTGCTGTTTATTTTGTCCTTTTAGATTCCACAAGTATGTGAAATCATGTGGTATTTGTCTTTTACTATCTGACTTTCTTCATTCAGTGCAATACCCTCTAGGTCCATCAAGGCAATATCTTTTTCCATCCTTTTCCTTTCCGTCTGTGTGTGTCTTTTAATCTGAAATGAGTCTCTTGTAGGCAGCATATATAGGGGTCTTGTTTTCTTATCCATTCTGCCACTCTATCTTTTGGTTGGAGCATTTAATTCTTTTTCATTTGAGGTACTTGTTGATAAGAATGTAGATATTGCCTTCCTTATTCATGTTTTTGATACATGTTTTTTCTTCTTAAAGAAGTCTGTCTATTATTTCCTGGAATACTGTCTTGATGGTGATAAATTCTTTTAGCTTATTTTTGTCTGGGAAGCTCTTTATCTGTCCTTCAACTCTAAATGATAGCTTTGCTGGCAAAAGTATTCTTGGTTGTAGATCCTGGGTTTTCATCGTGTTGAATATTTTGTGTCCAGCCCTACATAGTTTCATTTGAGAAATCAGTTGCCAGTCTTATGGGAGCTCCCTTGCAGGAAACTAACTGCTTTTTTCTTGCTGCTTTTAAGATTCTCTTTTTGTATTTAACCTTTGGTATTTTAATTATGATATGTCTTGGTGTGGAACTCTTTGGGTTCCTGGTGTTTGGGGCTCTGAGCTTCCTGGGGTTGTATGTCTATTTCCTTCACCAGGTTAGGGAAGTTTTCCATCATTATTTCTTCAAATAGCTCTTCAATGTCTTGTTTTCCTTCGGGTAACCCCATGACATGAGTATTTTTACCGTTAATAGTGTCCCATAAGCTTCTTACATTACTATTATACTCTTGGCTTCTTTTTTCTCACCATTCTGATTGAGTGTCCTTGGCTTTCCCACCCTCTATATAGGTCATTTAATCCTCTTCTTTATTCACTTTGTTTTTTCCACTTAATATACTTCTCATCTCAGATAATGTGTTCTTCATTTTTGACTGGTTCCCTTTTATAATTTCCATTTCAATTTTTATGAGTTTTTTTGGTCTTTTTGTCTCACTGAGTTCATCTACATTTTCTCTTAATTTCCTAAAACACCTTTATAGCCAGTGTTTTGAACTCTACATCTGTTAAATTGCTTGACTCCATTTTTCCTTGATCTATGTTCCGTTCTTTTATATGGTTTCTGCTTCTTTGCCTTCCCATTTGTCTGCCTTTCTGTGTCTGTTTCTACGAACTAATCCAAGTTCCTAAGTCTCCCGGTCTTATCAGTGTGGATTTATGTAGTAGGTGTCCAATGGCACAATCCTGAGAGGAGTTCAGCTGCAGGCCAAATTTAGCCCAAGCTTCTACCCTTCTGGGGCCACCTTTTAAGATTCAGCAAGCAATCCACAGATGCTGTGCTTATAATTACCTCAAAAGGCCACACCAGAAACTGAGGCCAGCTGCCTCCAGTGTGAGTCTAGGTACTGCTCAACAAGGAGCACCTGACTTGCTGAGGCTATACCTGGATGTGGCTTGGGTGGGGCCGTGAGTTGGGGGAGGAGGGGTTTCAGGGAATCTTCTGGGCAGAGCGACTTCTGTTATCCATTTGGATGATGTCACAGCTATGGCAGCACACTGGGAGGAGAGAGGGCTCAACAGGGAACAATGGATACCGTAGGCACTTCTGGAAGACTGCCTTGCTTCTGGCCCTTGCTTCAACAACTCAGTGTCCCCCTGTAAATCCCTCATGTCCCTTGAGCAGCCAGCCCAGCACTGGTGCTCAGACCGAGCTGATCCTTCACTGTGAAAGTCCAGTGAAGGCCACGGCCATAGCCTCTGCCCTACTCAGCCCCTGGAGATCTGGTGGCCTCGTGTCTTCACCCCCTCCCAGCTCCAACCATTGCAGGGTGATTTTTTATTTCTCTCCCTAGTTGTGGGGCTTCTGTTCCTCTAGACTCCCAGGTGACTCTGCTTGCTTTTTGTTTCATGTTTCTGTCTCAATTTTGATGTGGTTGCAAGAGGGAATGAATGAAACTTCTTTCTTCTATGCTATTTTGCCTGGGTCTCAGAAGGGTTTAAAATTAGAATTATCATCAGAACATGATTTGGTGAACATTAAATGATGGGCTAGAAAATAGGCAAGAAATTGGGCAAGGGATCTACTCTCTTAACACTTGCAATAACTTTTAGGTGACAAAATATCTCTCCAAAGACTTTCTTCATAATAACCCTCCCTTTAAATGTTTCCTTTGTATTTCTTGGAGTTTGCCTGCCTGCCTGCCTGCCTGCCTGCCTTCCTTCCTTTCTTTTTTTACCTTTTTTTTTTAAGCTATAAGCAGTGACTCATCTGGGGAAGGAAAAAATAATAGGATATTATATCACCTCTTCTTTCTAAAAAAGCTTTGTGCTCTTTGTGCAGGCAAGAGACAAAAGGGAGGGATCTCCAATACAAATATTCCCATCAGAAACACAGGCTTCAAGCTCTGAATTCTTGCATTTTGGCTACTACCTGGAATCTAGTAGAACCTGATTCAAGAGAAACAGGAAGACTATTGTTTCTAAAACTTCACAAGAATTTGTAAGGAGGTTCTGAGAACACTTGCCACAAGGAGACCCCCTTTTAAGCTGTGGCATTTCAGAGAGCCAACAGAGAGCAGTATTCTCGGAAGTGTCTATACCCAGTGCCAGAGCTCCATCAGTGTCAAAGCCCAGGACTCTCAGGCAGCAAGGGAAGTGAACCCTGAGATAGTGAGTTGCCAAAAAAAAAAAAAAAAAGCCACATAACCCCGAGATTCTGCAATGCATCATAGGGTAAATGTTTTTGGAAGGCTCAGATACCAGGTGCTGGGGTATAATGATGAACAGGACATACTTCCTGTCCCAAAGGAGCTAATGCCATGATGTGGAAGATGTCCAGGTAAATGAATCTCAATGTAACAAGGATCTAAACAGCAGTCTAGATAGCACACTGTGGACGGTGAAATGAGTTGTTACTCTACCCAGGGCTGAGGACAGCACTGGAGAAGTGCTCCCTTGGCTGGCTTCGCCCAAGAGTTAGACTTTCTAATAATACCAAAATAATTAAGAAACAGGTAAAAATAATGGATGATAGAACAGACATTAAATTTGATCATAAGTGTATTTTTGCAAATTTGGTCATTTTAAAGCCTTCTCAATTATCAAAGAAGAGAAGTGACCGTTTAGAATGACTGAAAGTTATAGAATCACTGTGAAGCAAAACTTATGAAGCAATGATTCCTTCCCAAATAAATACTGCCATTCAAAGCAAGTGCACAGGCACCCCAGACTTCATTGGGGACTTGAAAGTCTAATTTGTGCTATTTTATATCCTTTGTGCTCCTACTATTAGTACAGAAAAAACACAAGTCCTTCAGCCAGAATTCTTACACTGGTATTGATGAAAATTTCCCTATTCTATGAAGGGCCATGTATAAATGATCACTTCTGAACAATAAACAATGGTTCAAAGGAGCTACCCTAAAACAACACCTGACAGTTACCAGTATTTAATAGCCTTAATTTGAATTAAAAGATGGTGATCTCTAGGCATTGGAAAACAAGAGGCATGAGTTAGAAATTATAAGACAACTCTAAGCACATCTACTCTGCTCCCACTTTCATTCTGGGTTGTTGGGTTTTTTTTTTGTTTTTTTTGTTTTTTTTTTTTTTTTTTTTTTACTCTATGTACATTAAAGCACAACAAGTGCTTTACAAACACTGAAGGGTCCCTAAATCTTTCAAGGCAAACACAAATATTAGTAAAAAGTTGAAGTGTTCTCAGATTCTCCTTCTATTCCAAACTCAGGTCCGCAAGAACTGTCATCTGCATTCAGATCACCCATCAGAGTTGGGTTGCTGAGGACTTTCACAGCTAAACTTTAGCAACTTAAGCATAACAGCTGGCTGAGAAAGTAGCCAAAGGGAGGACCTGATGGAAGGATGACTTCTTAAGTTACTTGAAACCCATTATGAAATCTATAACTATTGCACTTTCTCCACAAATTGTTAAAATGCTGGTCTGGTCTAAAAAATGAAGCCTTTATATGCTTCACCCACATTAGCTATGATAATGAATTAATTATAGTTTATGAATAATTGCTCTATATTTTAGTTCAGAATTCTGAGCAATGTTGGTATGTAAATGGCATCAGGCAACATGAAACTACCTGAAACAAATATCTACAATTTTAAAAGGACACATTTTCTCTGACCCTGATGAAAAGTAAGCCCAGGTCTTCACATATTGGCTATCAGAGAGACAGCACTGGGCATGGAAGAGGCATGGCTTCTTGGTAATCCCCACATGTATGCAGGGGCTACAGATGGAGATGGCAGAAACAGCACTGCTCTAAGGGGCTATGTTCAGTTTTGTATGTTTTATAAAGGGCATTTGGAGGCACTGGGGGCTAGAGGGAAACAGAAGCTGTTTGAATTTAATGGTTCTCAGCTTTTGACTGTTTTCTGGAGGAAAAGACATGCTTACTAACTCCACACTTCAAAAAGGCAGTCTGAGACTGTAGTTTAAGGTCATCAGCGTGGTGCTCACTGCCAAGCAGTCCTGGGTGCAGGAGGTCTACCAAACCCCTGGATATCATCATGAGAGGTCTGCAAGTGACCTCAGACATGGAGTCACTCAGAGGCTTCCTGTTTACCTCTTCAAGTACAAAATCAGGAGCATGGCCCATTATACATATATATCTAGAAATGTAATGATCAGTGATATTTCTCCACTAATTAAGTACCCAATTAAGAAGTTGCTTGGCCAAGACCATGCTGCTTTCCTGCTGCCAGAATTCTGTCTTTCTTCGCCACCCAGTAGGCAGGAAGATGCTTGGCTAAGCCCTGGGCGGCAGGGAGGAGGGAGCTGTGAACTCCCCCATTTTCCCTTGAGTACTTGCCTTTCTCTGGCTCCTATGACACCTGAGGCCCAACACGTCTGGGCTTTCACTTGGCAGAAGTCTACGCAACAGGCTGCAGGACAAGGTCCCCATGTCCTGAGCCTAGTAGTAGCATTTTGAGGAGACCCACTGCCTGCTGCAGGGCTGACACACACCAAGCAGACTTCCCACATCCTATTATTCAGACACCCCTAGATGGTCATAAGTCTGTAATTCTTTATTGTAAGACACAAAATATTATAAAGGTCAGTTTGCTGAGCAAACTAAAATATTATCTTCTATCACTGCCTTTTAGCTTTGCTTATTAGATTGAGAATGCCCTTCAAGGGACTAAGAGTTTTTTTTTTAAAGAAATAAATAAAATGCAATCACCCTCCAAAAATGTTTCTTACAGCAAAATAAAATACAGTCACACCCAAAAAAAAACATTTCTTAAGCCCAGTAGCTTAATTTTTATGGAGATCAGCTGTCTTACCTCACTCATGCACAACAAAGAAAACAAATAAATTAATACATAGTACCTTATTCTTCCAGGAGAAATACAATTCAACCAAATTGTTATTATAATTATCAGTTAATACTAAAAGGAAAATTAACCTAAAATAATGTTAATCAATAGCACAAAAGAATATTTCTTCCTCAAAAGAAATAAAAGAGATTTCTTTTAAAATAAGGTGAATATAAGCAGGGTCCAACTTATGAATTAGAATGGTTCCCAAAATTCAATTATAATTGACTTGCAACTGATAAGCAGTTTTTCTATGGAAACAAGAGTACAATGATTTCTTCCCTTGATAGCCCAGCCTTATTATTGAACTAATAATTCAGTCCTGTTCTGAGCCTCTGAGCCTGTAGGAGGATGACACGGGTGTGGGAGGGCAGAGGGATGGGAAATAAGCTTCTGGGGCTGAGCAGCATAAGGTTAAGGTTTCGACGGCAAGGAGGAGGGAATAGAACACTTCTCTGGTTTCTACTATATGCCAGTCTTCTTAAATGTAAAACATCATCTAAGATGAGCATCTCAAGACAATATAACCCCTAACATTGGATTACTGTCACAATTTCTCTTACCATCTTATAATGTTTTTTTTTTCAAATTATGTATTTGCTCCTGTTAATCCACTGAAAAAAATTTATTCATAAAATGTTTATGAATGCCCTTTGTGTACTGAGTGTCCATGAAGGAAATTAGAGAGTGCAGGGTAAGTGGAGCTAACATCTCTTATTACCTAGGTACTTGTCAGAGTGGTAATTTTCACATGTCCTTCCAAGATAATCATGCAGGCCATAACCAAGTATAATCAAGCATAATCAAGTATGCTTATGCTGACTGGATAGATGAGCCTAGCCACACTAGCCCAGACCCATCTGGCCTCCAAACAAATGCTTTGTTTACTACAATCTGTCAACCCTAAATCACAATTAAGGTCATATGTCCTGATGTGGCAGAAACTTCTCTGGCTTTAATTCCTCCTTCCCATTCTTCTTTAGCAAGAAGCCTCTCTTGCAGCTAGGTGTGGCCAAATGATGACCTTCTCGCCATAAGATATTTATAGATGTGTTGTGTAGGACTTCTAGGAAGGGTCTTAAAGGAAGGAAGCGTGTATCATTTTGGACTTCTGCTCTTCCTTTATAGTCCAGCCTGCAACGTGAATGTTGGAAGCTAAGTGCTGAGAGGGTAGAGCCAAAATAGAGAAAGACCCTGGGTCCCCAGTGACTTAGTGGGGTCACTCTATGAGCTCCATACTGCCTTCTTCCAGAATTGTTTTTAATGTGAGAGAAAAAATGCTTATAGTTTTAAGACACTGTAGTCAGATGTCTGTTACTCACAATTCCTAATAGCTACACCAAATATAATAGCAAACCCACAGTGTTATAATTGTATTAAACACCTATATTATTTTCAGTAAACCAAGACATTTTCAAGATAGACTTTAAAAACGGCAGTTATTGTATTATTTTCATTTTGAAATAAGCAAATATTCTAATATTTTTGGCAAAATGATTCTGTTTTATTTTAAAGCAAGAACTTTCTCTGTTTGATGAGCAAAACAATTATGAACAGTAAGATGAACAGAAACTAGCAGAGGAAGTTAATTTGCATTCAGAAAAAAAAAAGGAGCCAAGAAAAAACTCTTAAGTTGGTGCTAATAGTCTCAAATCTTCAGAGAATTTCAATGCTGAGAACATTTTTTGAAAAGCTATAGACAATTGGAGAAGTTTTTACTTTTATTTAGGCGGTTGGGTCTTCTGCAAAAGCATAAATTTCTCAGGGCTGCAGCAATCAATGACAGATGAAGACAGTGTTTCTGTGAGCAGGCACTCTGGGAACAGCCAAGCACATTGTTCCACTTCTGAGTAACTAAGAAGTTGAGCAAAATTAGCTATAAAAGCTCCTAGGCTAATAAGTTCCTACAGGTAAAAAGGCCTAATCTCTGCTTTTAGTCCACCCAACCCAAGAATTTCAAGTAATTTGAATAGGTAGGAATATACAAATACATACTTTTTTTCCCTAAAGTGTACTCATCTCAACCACATTCATAAAGGTTTACTGTAGCCACAAAACTGTACATCATAGCTAAAACAGTGAGGCTGGATGATGGGGGTGGAGATGATTAATATTGACCAAAAAACCCCCCTCAAATAGTGCAAGCTGAGGTCAGTGAATACAAAATAGGAACAACTTTGAGAGGTGTTAGCAGCTTTCCTTCTCTTGTGGAGTACTGAACAGGCTTGGGATTAGATTCCACCTGGTTCCTCCACATTAGCCGTGTGGCTTTGGTAAGGTACTAAACCATGCTGGGCTTCAGAGTTCCCAATAGTTCATTGGGTACTGTAACACTCTTCAGAGGGATACTGATTAAATTCCCAGCATGGTACTCAGCATAAAGCAGATGTTCAATAAATCTGTTATTTTACACTTTCCATGACAATTTCATATGTTTTTTTTGGGGGGGGCAGATGTTTATAAACAAACAAAACAAACAAATATATATTTTACCCCCCTTTCTTTTGTATGTGAGGAAGACTCGTATCAATGATAGTATAGTCATAAAACCATAATATAACACTGCGTTAGTTATTTTTCCTGAGCCAAGACATACCTTTTGTCATTTAGTTCATAATAAGCATGCCAGGAACACTTCTATTAAAAACAGAAGAAAATTCATGTCTATCATGCCAAGCAGAAGACATCCTTGGGATAGATGGACTGAAGACAGTGGGTTCCATTCCAGTACTATACTGACCTTCAAGGGATGGGGGAAAGCAGCCAGAGAACATTTAGTTCACTTTGCTCAATGACCTGCACTATAATCTCTTTTACACTGATTGGAGGATCCTGCCTGCAGTCTTATCATCAATTCCCACCAAACAGATATGACTAGAAAAGCCCCACATCTTAGACACTTGCCCTTTCTTTGATGTCATGCTCCTGGGAGCAAGGGTTATGCAGGTATATTTCTGTATCTGCATGAGGAGACAGTGTCTGTACCAGAAAAAAACTGTAACCCAGGTTTACTGAATGAATGAAATAACTATGGACATGTCAGAGTGCAGCATCTAAGGCGTTTTTTTTTTTTTTAATGCTGCACAGAACATCATCCTATTCTTCAGAGCCACATCTGATCAACACTTATGGAATTCTTCCCTCTAACACAAATATAAATCCTTTAAGACTCCATTCAAAATGTGTGACCCACAAGTAAAAAGAAGCCCTATCCTAGAAGCCATGAAAATACAAAATACTAAAATATCTCCTCTTCATACAAAAATAAGGCACAGAATTCTGCATAAATGAGTACAACCATTTCTCTCCCTCAGCTGAGAAAGGTTCTCTTCACTATATGAACTAAAACGTCTTCTTTTTGTTTGTTTACTTGTTGACAAAGGAACGGGGAAGAAGAGAAAAGAAGGAGTATTTCAGTATAGCTAGGCTGGCTCCCTCCATGGGCCTGAGACTGGATGACAGGATGGCCCAGCTGGAAGTGCAGCTTATGCCAATGTCATGACCCCGGTGCTGCCAGAAGCTGTTATTTCCCGCTGCTGCTGAACAGCAGCCCCTGGCTATGTGCCTGGGGATGAAGTCCTTCTCTGTCCAGCACCCTGGAGTGCTGCCTAGCCATTCTCAGAATGGTACTGGCAGGTGTTGACTCAGCTTGGTGTTGAAGACATCTTTGTTCCTTCTGCTGCTTGGGCCTCTAGCCATACAGGCCTATCAGAAAGGGTTGCCTGGGATTACGGAAGATTCTTTTCAGCCATGGCTTTAATCCCACCCCTGGTACCTTTGTCACCCTTTATTATTGACAACTGGTAGACCTAAAAGACAGTACACTATTATTTCACAAAATCCCTCTGAGACATAACTAGCTAGGACACTTTATGTTTTATACAGTTATAGTGATAGAAAGCCTGTATCTTTGTTGGTATGGCTTTGTTTCACATTGCTGCTTTGAATTTAAATCATGATAACATGAAATTTGATTACCTTTACTTTTCAGACAAGTTTTGCTAAATGGATGAAATGACGATTGACATGTTGGGGTGCAGCATCTAAGGCTTTTTTTTAATGTTGCACAGAATATCATCCTATTCTTCAGAGCCACATCTGATCAACACTGATGGGATTCTTCCTTCTAATACAAATATAAATCCTTTAAGGCTCCATTCAAAACATATGACCCATAAGTAAAAAGGAGCCCTATCCTAGGAGCTATAAAAATATAAAATACTAAAATATCTCCTCTTCATACAAGAGTAATGTGTAGATACATAATTCTGCTATGTTCCCATACTCTATGTTTCAAAATAGCAATGTAAACATAACTGACATGCATGGAGTGACTTATACTATTGTCCCTACTGGCTGAGTCTCATTTTTAATGTACCTTTTTTCTTTTCTCTTTTTCTATGGGTGGTCAGTATGGGCAGAGCACAGAAAGCAAGAATTCTTCAAGAAGCTAAAAGATTCAAACCTAAGTTGTGCCAACTCTAAAGAATAATATATACTGGGTCACTTTAATGGCTCCACAAGCTACAAGGAAATTAACAAGGCAGGATTTGAGAACCACCACTGTGATGAAAGAAAAATGGTTTTTAGGCAAACTACCAAGTCAGGAGAGAGGTGAAGTGGTGAGGAGAGGGAAGAGATAGCATGAGCAGAGGAAAGTTCGCTTACCTGCTGTGGCTAAACACTGACAGTCCCCACAAAAGTTTTGGGTTTAGGGGTATTCTTTCTTTCCTTCCCTCTCTTTTAGAAAATGGAAATATGTAAACAAACTGTTAACATTCTCAAAAATGCAAAAATCAAGGATAGCATATGAAGAAAAGATTCATGCAGGTCATATCAGACAAGGAAAGATAAGCAACCCCAACCCTAGGGTCTGGCCCACTCAGCAGAGGTGAGCAGTGTGGCTGCTAGTCTCAGTTTACATATGGGGAAGAAAAATTGTAAGATATGCAATTTACCTTCAGACATAACTTATGCTTGTTTCTGACAAGGACTACTTGAATAACAGTCATTTTTCAATCCAGAATATTACTCCATTGGGGAGGAGGAAGGAAAGTAACTATTAACAAAAAACATAAAAAGGGGAGGAATCTGGCAGTTTGAGAATGACCCCGCTATGACCTGGCTATCAGGATTTAAACCATGACTCAGACAATCATTGAGGGGTCTTGAAAGGCCATCTGTTTAAAGATCCTTGAGAATTGGATCTATCTTCTGGCTTTTCTATCTCCCATGGGGCCAGGTATCTGATAAGCACTTCATTATTTATTGATGTATGAGAATTATGGATCCTTCTGTTTATCAGCACTAGTAGCTAGGACCACCTATCCCTATTGCCCTGCTAATGCTATGACTGTCAAAGCATTCTATAAGGAAGTTCTGGACCCTATGTTTCTTTTCTTGAGTTGAAAGGAATAATATGGAAAAGCCACAGGAAATGTCCATTCTTTCTAAAGATGCATCTATCCCTAAATGAGGAAGAGCTCCCTTTCACTTCCTTCCTTATGCCACTATTGCTAAAAAACCATTTTTGTGTAAACAGATTTTGGGAGTCAAGACACTCAATATTCACTCACCAACAATTCTTGAAATTGGTCTATGGTCTGACCATCCAGAATCCACCCATGTTCCTCCTATTGGCCTTCATAGACATAGCTGAAAAGATTTCATCTGGAGTACTTGGAAGGCATCTTTGTAATTCCACCACCCAACCACAATTAAACTTTATCTAATTATAGACCTGGATTTCAGTTTAAGGATTAATCAGGTGTTGTATATATGTTCATGTTACTAAAATAATCATTAGTTTTCCCTAAAACAAAGATATCTGTTATCTCCAGTGATAAAAATATGTTTTATTAAGAAAGACAGAGTGACATGAAATGGTAAACCTTCAGGTATAACCATGTTAAACCATCAGGTGTATCCCAAAAAGTTGGAAATGGGAAATGGGGGGTTAAGTTCTTCATCTCCTAACAAAGAACTGCACTAGTTACTCTAGTTCAAGATACACAGTCTCAATATAGAGGGTAACAGTTGATTTAAATTCTACCTTCCTTTCTCAGTCTGATCTATTTTAAGTGTGCGGCAGAGAAAACTTGGCAGCAGAATGCTTCCAAAAATTAGCATGCCACTTCTCAATTTCAGATCACATATGAAGGCACAGCCTGGGGAGGCAGAGATTCCTGGGGTGGGAGGAGGGCAAGTGCCAACTCAGAACTCATATGTCACTTAAGTTAATCAATGTCCTATCAATACCCTTTATTAAATTTTTAAATTGAAATTTATGAAAATTAATTTAGAAAGGAAAGGACCTATTAAGAGGGGGAGAAATGGAACAGTCTCGGATTTAACTGATTTAGGTCAGCAGAGATGGCCAAGAGTTAACAGTCTCAAGGTGGCCAATCAGAAATGATATCCATGACAGTCCTTCTACCAAATTTAGTGTACATTATCATTTATTCTCAGAGCAATCTACATCTACCTATAAAGTAAATAGGTATGATTACCACCCTTTACAAATGAAGAAATGGAAGTTTAGAGACATTAAACAACTTGACCAAGGGCATACATCTTAAAAAGTGGCAAAGCCATGATTTTGTTGCCTGAATCTACTGAACCCCAAAGTTCTTAATTGCTCTGTAATGCCAGAGGTGAGGGAGGTCTCTGATGCCAGATAGTTGAGAAAAACTAAGGAGCTATATAATCCTTATTGGATATTTTAGACCTTCTATGTTTTTCTTTTTTACTATTACTTGTTGTACACCTTTGGCTTTTAAGTTCTCTCTAGTATAAATAAAACAATGATTATTTATAATTACAGGAAGATTCGACAACTAAGAAATCTTTTAAGTTCAGCTTTTCCAAAATTTATTTTTGGATTCATAGTGCATCCTCTTTATGCTGTATCACTATAGTAAACAAGTGTATATTTTAATGCCTGATATCTCACAAGGTCGAAGAAACATCAGTATAAGTCCTACATCAAATAAAGGTTAAGAATAAGTATATGTGCTTATGAATGGATGTCATCACACTCTTGATTTCTCTGAACATGTTTCTTGAACTATAATCAGGATACCACTCATGCTGATGAAGTACACTTCCAACACATGATTCCTCTGCTCATCAAGTATCTCAGTTGCAGTGTTTAATCACATGGCCAAAAGCATTTATTTTCTCATATACTTCTCCTTCTTGAAGAATCTCTTAATTATCTTATTTACTCTAATATAAAAATGGTGCTCAAAAATTTAATTACAAGTGCAAATCTGAAGGAGTTGTAAAGTATGCATCTATTTCTCACTGAGAAATTTTTGAAATTCCAAATTCTGTGACCTGAGGAAAAAAACTGGATGATACTCTAAGGAAAGGGTAAAGAACAGTAAAATATATCAACAGAAGCCCTTTTAAAAAGGAACAAACAAAACTAATCACTTATATATTGTCCCATCAAATAATTTTACCTGTTCATTTTGGGTTAAAAAAATCTCAAAATCTTTCCACTTTTTCAAACACAGAACCCAAAGAATAGCTACAGTGTAGGGCCCCAAATATCTACTTGGGATATTTCCTAAGAGAATAAGATCTAGAAACTGGGAAGTTTTATACATGCCTAAGTTCATGGGACACAATCATAAGCCACTTCACATGTGAGAAAACAGAATCAGATCTCGTAGGAGACTTTCCTAAGGTCACATAGGTTGCATGTGAAAAACTCAGAACTAAGCTCATTGCTTTCCTTTATTCCACATAGACTTGAAAGTTTTTGTTGTTGTTGAGCAAGCCATAGTTATCGGCACCAACACTTGCAGACTCTTCGATGGATAATTTCAACCACAGCTCTGCAGTCTATTTCCTATATTCTTAACAACCACACCAATAAGAGCTACTGTTTTTTGAACACTCTATGTTGAAATTAGAGTCTTCTTAAATTATTATTCTCAACATGAAAGGTTGAGGTTGAAATAAGACGCATGATCTCATTAAGACTCTTTCACAGACAAGCTAAGATGAAGTTTCTGATTTCTTGCCTTGTAGGAAAAGATTAAATTCAAATATCATGAATGAGGAGAAAAAATTTTGGTTCCAAAATCTCAAGACCTTTAAGTCAGTCACTCAGAATCTTACTGGGTCATCTGAAATACAAGTCTTTAGGGGTCCTATGGATCAGGCGTTGACCCAACTTCTTCTCATTGGCATGGAGACTATGATACTTAAGATGCAGATCTCTTTTAAGGCTGACCCAATTCAGTAGTCACAGCCTGAGAAGTAAGAACCCAGAATTCCCTTGGGTTCTGAGATTTTTCCAGGTTATCTGTTACTTCCAAATATCTGCTCAGAAACCACAGAGAAAAAGTCACCTTCCAGATGGACTTTTAGTGAGTTGGGTTGTCATAAATCTTCCTTCAGTAGTCTCTTTTACAGTATTTTGAGGGATGTAGCTGGTTCATGACGATAGATGCAAAAGCAACACTCTTGTTATCACCTCACCTATTGAGGGCTTCAATTACATGAAGGTAATTCTCCAGTTTCTCTATTTGTTTTGAACAACATAAATTTAGAAAGAAAAAATAAAACAAAACAGAAACTAAGGAGTTTCCCTCTTTCTACTGACAGTTACCTAATAACTAAAAAGTACCCAGTATACTTGAAAACTATTAGACAAAAGGGCTAGACTAAGAATTCCTTGTTGCTAGGTTTCAACACACAACTCGGTATATTATGAAGTCTGAGCATTTCACAGACAGAAGACTAGTGTCTCCTGGTTAGAGGGTATTAAAGTAGAGCCCAGATACATACAGCAGTCTCAAAAACCACACAATTTTTGAACTAGTTGAGCCCTCACAGATCTTGAGCCAACTCCTTTGATGGGGAAGTTGAGGCCAGGAGATGGGAAGTGAGTTAGCTAAGGTCATAGCAAAAGTAATTTGTGGAGCTGACATCAAAACCTAGTTTCCTCTCAAGAAATATAATTTTTGTCTCTAGACTTTGAGGAAATGATAGACTATATGTACATGTACATATACATATACATATATATAAATACACATATATAGGTGTGTATATATACATATATATGCATACACATTTATATTTAGAAATTTCAATTCTAGACAAATAGAGGCTAATAATCTTATTGCAATTTGTAATGGATTGGGTTTTACATGTAATTAACAATTATTAAAATAACTTGGCTTAAGTATCTAGACATTTTCTATAAATGCTATTTGCAGGTAGGTACCATTTCCCAGGTTTCATTCATTCATTCATTCATTCATTCATTCATTGTCCAGGGGGATGAGTCAAAACTATAGCTAGTAACACCTTGGAGAACCCTGTGATAAAACAGCTATGCAGATGTTGTTCTAATTGCCTACTAGGTATTTAAGAATTCCTTTGTTATTAATCAGTCAACAATTTGAAGAAAAATAAAAGTAATGAGTCTGTCTATTTTTTGACAATGGCATTTGCTTTATATGGTTTGTTGAATTTGGCATTGGTATTAACACGTTCTTTTTATTTAGCTTACATAAATGTTTCTTGATCTTTAAAACTACATTAAAAACTTATTTGTCTTTGATATTAAACAATAGTAGTGAACATGCATTAAGCAAACAAACAACATTCTAGATCTATTTTATTTATTTACTCTTTGGTAATTTTTAAAATAAACTCTATTTTAGAATAGTTTAAGATTAACAGAAAAATTGAAAAAGTAGTCCACAATGTTTTTATACACTCCATATCTAGTTTCCTTTATGATTAACATCTTAAATTAGTATGGTACAATTATCACAATTAATGAACCAATACTGATACACTGTCATTAACTAAAATCCATACTTTATTAATATTTTCTTTTTGTCAATTCCTTTTTTAAATTTTAAAACATGAAAATAATACAAATAAAGAAAAGTTGAAATATTTTAGAATGACAGTCATCTTTTCACTGCCCTGCCATGCTATTATAATCACCATTAGTAATTTATTTTGTCTTCTTTTAATTATTAATTCTTTTAATTATGTTATTTACAGCCATGATTATACCCATTCATACACTTTAGAATCTTAATATTTTCACTTAATATTATACTATTTTCTCATGATTTTTATTACATTCATTACTAATTTTTAATGAATACATAATACTTCATACATTGGCTCTATGTATATTTATATACAGACATATATATAAACATATATATACATACATAGACATATATACATAGGTATATATACATACACACACATATAATTTATATATATGTTGCTATATATACAACCTATATATATATGGCTATATAAATATATATATATATAATCTATTTATTGACTATTTCCTTAGACCAAGGGATAGTAAACTATGGCTCTATATTTGTAAATAAAGTTTTATTAAAACATGACCCAAATGAAAGAACAGAAAAAAACTTTAGGAAAAGGAACTAAATAAAATGGAGGAAAGCAACTTACCAGATAAAGAGTTCAAATACTGATTATGAGGATGTGTTCAATTAACTTAGGGGAAGAAGAGGTGATCTCAATGAGAACTTCAACAAAGAGACAGTACACTTAAAAAGGACATAACAACCATAAAGAAAACAGTCAGAAATTAGAAATACAATAACTGAAATGAAGAGTACACTAGAAGAAATCAACAGATTAGATGAAGTGAAGGATAGAATCAGTAATTTGGAAAACAAGGTAACAGAAAATATCCAATAAGCACAGGAAAAAAGAAAAGAAGAGAAAGAAAGAAAAAAAGGGAGCCTCTGGGACATCATCAAGCCTACCAACATTTGAATCATAAGTGTACCAGGAGGAGAAGAGAGAAAACAAGGGATTGAGAACCTATTTGAAGAAATAATGACAGAAAACTTCCTTAACCTGGTGGGGAAATAGACATGCAACCCCAGGATGTCCAGAGATTCCCAAAAAGGAAGAATCCAAAGAGGCCCACATCAAGACACATAACAATTAAAATGCCAAAGGTTAAAGACAAAGAGAGAATCCTAAAAGCAGCAAGAGAAAGGCAGCTAGTTATTTACAAGTGAGCTGCCATAAGATATCAGCCAATTTCTCAATAGAAACTTTGCAGGCCAAAAAGGATTGGCAGGAAATATCCAAAGTGATGAAAAGCAAGGACCTACAACCATGACTACTATATCCAGCTAAGCTATAAATTAAATTTAAGATGAGAGAAATAGCTTCCCAGACAGAAAGTAACTAAAAGAATTCACTACCAGCAAGCCAATAAAAAATTTAAAAAAGTTAAGGGACTTCTTTAAGAAGATGAAGGAGGGCATAAATATGAATAATAAACTAGCAATAACTATGTACCTATCAATAATCACTTTAAATGTACATGGATTAAATGCTTCAATCAAAAGACATAGGGCAGCTGAATGGATAAGGAAGCAAGACCCATACATATGCTGTTTACAAGAGATCCACTTCATATGAAAAGATATATACAGACTGAAAGTAAAGGGATGGAAAAAGATATTTCATGCAAACTGGAATAAAAAATGGGGTAACAATACTTACGTCAGACAAAATAGACTTTAAAACAAAAACTATAAGAGACAGAGAACATTACATAATGATAAAGAGACCAATCCAACAAAAAGGACATAACCATAGCAAACATTTATACATTCAACATAGGAGCACCTACATATATAAAGTAAATATTGACCAACATAAAGGGAGAGATCAGAGATCTCTCCTAATAGAGGACTTTAACACCCCATTAACATCAATGGACAGATCTTCCAGACAGAAAATCAACAAGGAAATAATGGCCTTAAGTGACACACTACACCAGATGGCTTTAATCGATATTTTTAGAGTAATTCACCCCAAAGCAGCAGAATATACATTCTTCTCAAGTACACATGGAACATTTTCCAAGGTAGATGACATGTTAGGCAATGAAACAAGTCTTATTAAATTTAAGTAGATTGAAATTATATCAAGCATCTTCTCTGACTAAAATAGTATAAAACTAGAAATCAATAACAAGATAAAAAAAACCTGAAAAACACACAAACACATAGAGGCTAAATAACATGCTACCGAACAATGAATGGGTTAACAATAAGATCAAGGAATAAATCAAAGATACCCTTAGACAGATTAAATTGAAAACACAATGGCCCAAAATCTATAGGACAACAGCAAAAGCAGTCCTGAGAAGGAAATGCATAGCAATATAGACCTATCTCAAGAAACAAGAAAAAGCTCAAATAAATACTCTAACCTTAAACTTATAGGAACTAGAAGAAACACAGCAAACAAAGCCCAAAGGGAGTAGAAGGATGGACATAATAATGGTCAGAGTGGAAGAAAATGAAATAGTCTAATAAAAATACAAAAGCTGAATGAAACCAAGAGCTGATTCTTTGAAAAGATAAACAAAATTGATAGATCTTTAACCAGACTTATCAAGAAAAAAAAGACGGCAGGACCCAAATAAATAAAATCAGAAATAAAAGAGAGGTGATAACTGACTCCACAAAAATACAAAAAATATAAGAAAATACTATGAGCAGTTGTATGCCAAAAGTGGACAATCTGAAAGAAATAGATACATTCCTAGAAACATACAATCTCCCAAGACTGAGTTTAGAAGAAACAGATAATCTAAACTGACCAATTACTAATAACAAAATCAAATCAGTAATCAAAAAACTTCCAACAAACAAAAGTCCTGGACTGGATGTCTTCTCAGGTGAATTAAACCAAATATTCTAATGTGAATTAACACCCATTCTTCTCAAACTATTCCAAAAAATTCAAGAGGAGGGAAGGCTCCCAAGCTCATTTTATGAGGTCACCATTACTCTGACGCCAAAACCAGACAAAGACAGTACAAGAAAAGAAAATTATAGGCCAACATCTCTGATAAACAGATGCAAAAATCCTCAATAAAATATTAACAAACCAAATTCAGCATTAAGTTAAAAAGATCATACACTATATCAAGTGGGATTTATTCCTGGGATGGTTCAATATGCACAAATCAATTAGTGTGATACACCACATAAACAAATTGAAAGATAAAAATTATATAATTATATCACAGATACAGAAAAAGCATTTGACAAAATCCAGCATCTATTTATAACAAAAACTCTTGGCAAAATGGGAATAGAGGAAACATACCTCAACATAATAAAAGTCATGCATAACAAACCCACAGCTAACATACTCAATGGGTAAAAACTATAAGTGTTTTCCTTAAGATGAGGAATGAGAGAAGGATATCCACTTTCACCATGATTATTCAACATAGTATTAAAAGTTCTAAGACAACAATCAGACAAGAAAAAAAAAGAAGGAAAATTGTCATTATTTGCAGATGATATGACTATAGGTAGAGAACCCTAATGCTATTACCAAAAAACTGTTAGAACTGATAAATGAATTCAGTAAGGTAGTAGAATATAAAATTAATATTCAGAAGGCAGTTACATTTTTATATGCCAATAATGAACTATCAAAAAGAGAAATTAAGGAAACAATCCCATTTATAATCACATCAAAAAAAATTAAAAACCTAGAAATAACCAAGGAGGTAAAAGACCTGTACTCATAAAATCATGTCATTGAAGAAGATACAAATAAATAGAAGCATATACTATGGTATTTTTCACAGAACTAGAATAATCGAAAATTTATATGGAACTCTAAAAGACCCTGATAGCCACAGCAATCTTGAGAAAAAAAAGAACAAAGTTGGAGGTATTATGTCACCTAATGTCAAACTATACTACAAGGCTATAGTAATCAAAACAACATGATAAAAACAGACACATAGGTCAATGGAATAGAACAGAGAACCCAGAAATAAATTCATGCCTATGTGGTCATTTACTCTATGACAAAATAGGGGAAAATATACAATGGGGTAAAGACAATCTAGTCAATAAATAATGTTGAGAAAACTCGACAGAAACATGTAAAAAAAATTCTTACACCATATGCAGGAATAAACTCAAAATGGATGAAAAGCTTAAATGTAAGATGCAAATTCATACAACTCCTAGAAGAAAACATAGACAGTAAACTCTTTGACATGGCTCTTAGTAAATTTTTTCCTGATATACCTTCTTGAGCAAGAGAAACAAGAGAAAAGGTAAACCAATGGGATTATATCAAACTAAAAAATTCTTGCACAGCAAAGGAAACCATTAACAAAACAAAAATACACCCTATTGAATGGAAGAAGATACTTGCCTATAATACACCTGATAAGGAGTTAATATTCAAAATTCATGAATAACTCATACAACCTAACACCAAAAAAACAAACAATCCAATGAAAAAATAGGCAGGGGACCAGAATAGGCATTTCAAGGAGGACAGACAGATGGCCAATAGATCCATAAAAAGATGTTCAATATCACAAATCACCAAAAAAAATGCAAATTAACACCACAATGAGATATCTCCTCATACCTGTCAGAATGACTATCATCAATAAATCAAAAAACAACAATTGTTGGCAAGGATGTGGAGAAAAGGGAACCCTTATGCATTGTTGGTGGAATTGCAAATTGGTACAGCCACTATGGAACAAAGTTTGGAAGTTCCTCAAAAAGTTAAAAATTGAACTACCTTATGACTCAACAATTGCACTTCTGGGTATATACTTGATGAAATTCAAAACACTAATTGGAGAAGATATATGCACCCCTGTATTCACTGTAGCATTATTTACAATAGGCAAAATGTGGAAGCAACCTAATTGCCCATGAATAGATGATTGGATAAGGAAGTTGTGGTACATATATATAATGGAATATTACTTAGCCATATAAATATGAAATCTTACCATTTGCAACAATGTGAATGGACCTAGTGGGTATAATGCTAAATAAAATAAGTCAGACAGAGAAAGACAAATACCATATGATTTCACTTATATATGTAATCTAAAGAACAAAAGAAACCTACAAACAACAACAACAACAACAACAACAAAACAGACTGGTAGATACAGAGAACAAACTGGTGACTGCCAGATGGGAGAGGGTTTGTGGGGCTGGGTGAAAAAGGTGAAGGGATTAAGAAGTACAAATTGGTAGTTACAAAATAGTCATGGGGATGTGAAGTACAGTATAAGGGATATAGTCAATAATATTGTAATAACAATCCCTGGTGCCAGGTGGGTACTAAATTAATCAGGGGGATCGCTTTGTAAATCATATAAATGTCTAACCACTATGCAATACACCTGACACTAATATAAAATAATACTGAATGTCAACTCTAATTGAAAAATAATAATTAAAAAGAAATAAAAATAAAAGTCATAAGGGGGTGATAAAGCCCTGCTATTGTAATCTTTTAAAGAAAAATAAAGATCTCTTTTCTTGCATGAAAAGAAGTTTTATTGGAATATAGCCATGTCTATTTGTCTGTGTATATGATATAGTTATTTTCATGTTCTAAACAGAGTAGAGAAGTTGTGACAGAGAGTATATGGCCTGCAAAGCCTAAAATGTTTACTTTCTGGCTCTTTACTAACCTCTGTCCTAAACTTTTTAGTAGTTTATAATTTAGGCTATTCCAAGTAATGCCACATGAAGCATCTTTGTGCATATAATTTTTTAATACTTTAGTCAATTTAATTGGCAGGTATTGACAAAAGTTGAATAACTGGGTCTACTTAATAAAAATGTTCTTAAGGTCAACACTGTCACCCATAGCTATGATATAATAATGATACTGGTAATAGAAATGGAAAGGAAAGCCCAGTACTTTAGTACGTAGCATTTCTCTGTTCCTTATTAATCTAAACATGTACATTTACACTGTGGATGAGCATATTTTTAGTTTTGATTTAAAGTCAACCAAAGAGAAATGTAATAGTCATTACAATATGAAAACCAGTAGAAAAACAAATGTTTACTTTTTACTGGGATGAAATAGCAGGCTGAAGTAAACTGTCTAGGTGTCAAGGTGTATCTGCCATTCCAGGCTAGCTCTAGTGGCGAAAAGCCACTGGAATGGTTGAGTAAGGAAAAGAGGTAGCAGTCTCAACAATGAGTCAGCTATGACGACAATGAATAAAGAGGCAACTACGAGAGTGGGTTGACAGGATAAACATATATTCTATACCTCTGAACTTATCTTAGGCATAAACTTGCATAAAACTGTAATTAAACTGTCTCCAGATGAGAAAGTTCTAGAGCAACTGCCCTATATTTTTGAACAACAAAAAATTCTTCTATCTGGGAAAGTTCTATTCTCCAGAAAGAAAACTTAAGGAATGAGACCAGCTAAGTGAACCCTGCCTCTCTCTGAGATAAAAGATGAAACAGGCATGGGTCTCAAATATAATCTTGTATGGTTAAAGTAAGCATCGTTATATATAGGCACCACAGTCTGTAACCCTTCTCCTTTTGCCTCAGTACTGCTAAGGCAGATAAGGCTGTAGTCCTCATAATCCCACACAGTTTATTTCATGCTAATTTTTACCACCCATGAAGTCCGGGTAAACTAAGAATGCTATAGAAATTTGGGTAGCATCTCCTACACCTAATTCCATCATTTCTAAAAACCCAGGATGGGTGTCCATCTTGGCATCCTCAGAGCCCATGAGTGTGTGCCATCATAGCCACAAATGTTGCCTTCAGACCGCTGAGGCCCAGGTGGGCTCAGAATCATAATACTCCTCCATGCATGCAGTCTCTTTTTCCTTAAAGAGATCTTTACAGCCACTAAAGACTGGAAATTTACAGTCTAGACTCATTAATTACTTTTATTTATGATGTAATTTCCTATCGGTTTTGCAGACAGTGAATGCTACTGCATTCTGGAGTAGTAGTAGTGACGTATCTAGTGACAGTGGCAACACTGAAGTTCCTGAAAATTGGAAAGAGTTTCCTGAAAAGAAAGGTACCAACCAGGTAGTTCAAGTGCTTCACAACCCTATGATTGCCCAAGCTCATAAGAATGGCCAATTGAAGACTTTCTCTTGTGGCATGTTGAGGGTGGGGGGAATTACTCTTGGGGAAATTTGAGGTACACATTTATTACATAAGTTAAATTATACTATGACATTTATTCTTAATTATTAATAGAAAGTAACATTGACATAAACATCCTTTGGGAATTCATATGTGACACTGTTACATTTTGTTGTTGTTGTTTAACTAATATCAAAATTATTTTACATCTCTGAGCAAACACTGATATGGAAGATGACCTAGAAATATATGAGGTCCCTGTAGAAATCTTTTAGCTAGCCATTAAGCATTTATTACTGAACTCCAATATGTATCTATCCTACTAGAAATAAAAATTTGTTACCCCTATACTAGCAAGTGCTGCTCATTATTCAGATTTTACCTATATAGATTATAGCTTTTCTGTTTATTGCTGCTTTAATTCCTTATGAGTAAGTGGAGTTGGCTGTGACTAAAGTGTTAGGTGCAGAACGATGAGTCCCATGACTATTCCTCTCCACATTGCCTTGACAACCTGTCCTGCTGCTCAGAGAAGTCTGAGTGAGAATGGAGGAACTAAGGCCAGATGCTCTATTCCAACTCCTGGGCTGGTCTCTTGGGGATGTCTTCCTATTCTTCAGAACTCATTATCTCATTTTCTCCTGCCAGTGTGACACCTACTGGAAAGTATGCATGAATACAGCACATTCCTGTGGTATAGTCCTACTCAACATTCTCCCTTTCTATTTTTATATAAGGGTAAGAATTTCAACCAGCTTGGATAATCATACAAGTTGTGTGACATGAAGATAAATTTGGCAATGGTTGCTTAGGAACTGACAACAGTGCAATCAATAGGCAGTTTACCAGAGCACTCCACTCCAACACCTTTTAAGGTGTCAGTCAAAGTTTGTCAAAAACATGAATTATATTTCAATATGTAAACTTTCCTTATACCTTGAAATATTATTAGATTTTGTTTGTCAAAAAACTTTTTTTCTAATTCAAATTCAAAGTGGAAATAATGAAGTTGGTTATCAAGAACTTGAATATACTGGTGTCCAGTATCTAGATGCTTCAGCCATTCAATGATGTCAATGATGTCAATGATGATGATGTCAAAAAATGAGGGTTAACACTTACATAGTACCACTGGGCCAGATGCTAAGTGTCATTTCTTAACTAATTTCTAATTTCTTAACAACTTCTGGCCTCCCTATAAAACAAAAACAAAAACAACTTTGTCTAAAGGAAACCACCTTTAGGTACTAGTTTGTGAGAAAGTTAAGTTTAAATTAGGATCTTTTTCAAAGTTTAGGTGAAGTCTAGTATTTGCTTATTATTTTATTAAGCCTGATAAATGAATGGTCTGGAATATCCATGATTTTCATGGGTTAATTTTCATCACAATTCATTGATAATATCTGTATTTTATAGAGTATTAATCACCCTTTAAAGGGTAGTTCCTTTTAGATAAGGGGAGAAAGAATAACAACAATGGAGAAACCTGAGAAACACTACCTCAGCCAGGTGATAAAGGCCAATATCAGCAGTCATAAACCACATTAACATTATGTACCCTAGATCTGATGTACAAAGACTAGGAGGTAATTAGCAAAAATCAATACCCCACCTTGGAATTTTCTGAATATATTTCAACTTTTCCAATTGGCATGTCTTCCTTTACAAGCTAAAATTCATTTTTCCTCAACTGCGTCCCCTACCTCCAAAAACCTACTCATGAAGCTGTCCTTGCTTTCTAAGTCAGAAGTTATTTCTTTCTCCTTTGTCTATGTGGTTTATAACTATTCTTATTTTAAAAAGTCTGTCTAGCTTTAGGCATAGCTGAAGAATCATGGCTTACTTTCCCAGTGAATCCACTTTAACCCTCACCTATAGATTCACATAATTGAAGAGACATATATTGCAGATGATCAAGTATCTTCACTGGATTGTAAGGTTCTTGAAAGTAGAGTTTACACCGCTCTAATGTCTTTCAACTCAAACTTACTCATTCCAGTGAGGCCCTGTAGCATCCTAATAACATGTAGAAATAACTATGACCTATATCACAAAAAGATAAGCTCTGTTCTCTAAAAATGTTCCTTGATCACTTAGAAACGAAAATCAATAGTCTCAGAAATTCAAAGTGCAATAAATAACTCATATTTAATCAATTTCCAGACATGAATTCTAGAAAACAACATACACTAATGCTAAGGAAGATGGGTATTATTTACCCAATTTATAGTAACTGATTATATATCTAGATAGGGCAGAAATGCATTCCAAAACTATCATTTGCCACACACCAGATGGATAATAAATTGAATGCTTAACATAAACTTGCATTCTCTCTATAATAATGAAGCCACAAGGAAAACAGTCATGAAGCAATTAATTCACACACAAAAACTAGTTACCCACCTCCTTAGAAAAGAATACAACTCCCAAACAAGTTCTAAGTAATAATCTAAGTCAAATTTTATTCCATCTATAAAAGAATTCAATCATATATATAGTCTATAAACTTCTTCTAATTTATAATTTTATGTTGTTGTCTAATTACAGTCAAGTTTCTTTGAGGCACACCTAGCCTACTTATTAGGCTGGATAATGTAATTCTCAACTCAAAAACCAACTGATGTACATTTCTTTGTACTCTGTTGTAACAACTGCTATATATACCTTATAGAGCTGCACAACGAAATTAAGATACCTATAGTTTGATGTCTTCAAATGAAAACAATAAGTAAAAGAACACAAGGCATTTAATCAGAAATAATCTAGCTGAATAATTTATGAAAACAGAAAGAGAAGAGAATGAGACGAGAAGGAAGGAAAAGGCAAGCTGTGACTAATTTATTGTAGCCTTTTTGTAATTGTACTTACAATTTTGTACCCCAAACTAATTCAGGAAGATAGTGTTCAAGCAAAATGACTCTACTGTAATTTTTTCCTCATACAAATTACAATTAAAAGAAAAATTAACTGAAGTCCATAGTATATTTATATTTCCTTATTTTTTATGTAGTGCTCTTTTTCTGTTCCAGGATCCCACCCAAGATACCACATTACATTTAGTTATCATGACTCATTATGCTCCTCTGGCTGTTGAGTTTCTCAGACTTTCCTTGTTATTAATGACCTTGACAGTTTTGGTAAGGCATTTTATAGAATCTCCCTTGATTGGAATTTGTCTGATTTTTCCCCTGATTAGATTAAAGTTATGGGTTTAATTAAAGTATTATTTTTATAAATAATACTTTATATACAAAAGTATTTACAAAAAGCAAAGTATTATTTTTGTCATATCATATCAAGAATACATACGATCAACGTGACTCATCACAGTTAATGTTAACCTTGATCATCTGGCTGTAATAGTGTTTGTTAGGTTTCTCTGATATAGGGTTACTCCTTTCTCTCTTTTACGCTATATATTTGGAAGGCAGTTGTGCATAGCCCATATCTAAGGAGTGAGAAGTTACACTCTCCCTCCTCTTTAGGGGTAGATATTTACATAAATTAATACAGATTACCTTTTGAAATTATGCACAAGTAGAAACTACTCACTAAAATATTATTTTTAATGGTCAAGGTACTAAAATTTAAATTGTTATAATGTTCCTGAATAATATTAAAAGGAAATAGTTACTGTAGCAAAAAATTAAGTAGCTCCATTTGAAAGTATCTTTGCATTCTGAGTCTTTGGTGTCTATACATTCTACACATTTCTCTTTCCAGATTAGACCTGACCATATAAAGGTGAAATATTAACAAAACAAGCCCTACCTAAAGCTATATTTTAAATTAAATGCATGAAATAGAATAACCAAAATATACAGTTCCAAAAATGGACTTCCTGACTTAGAAAAACACAGAAAAACAACTAATCTGTTACATTCTCAGTTATATACACTACTATGAGGTAATTTTGGATTTTGGCTATAATTTGTAATATTTTATATGGGAATTATGTTTTTAGTTCAAATAACTGACACTGAACAAACAGTTGGAATACAAAACATTTATAATGCTTGCATGTCCTATGACTCATTCACTGATCTATTGGTTCAATAACCATTTATGTACACAGTGCCTACTGTTGCCAGGTATCAGGGAAGCAGAGATAAATAAGATAATTATATTATCTGCTCAAGTATAAGGCACACAACAAATGAAATAATGGGATTAAATTCTAGTATGTGACTAGAAAAATTAGAAGAAATAATACATACTAAGAGTGAAAAATGGGCTAGGCCAAGACACCTAGACAGAGAGAGCCTTCGGATGATGAGACTTACTCAGTAATTCACAGTACAAATGACAACTACAGTAAAGAAGTATCAGTTGTGCTTACAAAAAGGAATAGTGCAGCTAAGTTGACTTGCTTCCAGGTCACAGACTGCACTCATGAAACCAATCAGGATTGCTTCCTGTATTAACATCAAAGGGAGTACTCAAAACATACACTGCAACATATAGGTGATGAGCTAAGGTTATTATTTTTATATGAAGGCTAGACACTATTATCAGCAGTAATAAAGATTAGCCAATGTGTCTCAGCTGGTCAAGATCTAAATAATAAACGTATCAGAAAACTAAAGATTAATTATGTTCCATGGCTATTAATGGGAATCACCCCCCTAATCTTGGCATGGCTCAGGGAACATAATGTTTAAACTTCTGAAGAGGATAAACAGATGTTCAAATCATGAAAATAATTATTTTAGAAGAAACAAATCCTTTTAATTTAGAATTTTGCTAACTCTGTAATTTAATTTATTTTGTGTTAAGAGGCAGTTTGCTGACATATTTTAAGAGTGCCATTCTTTAAAATCTTGTCTCACATCTTCAGATACTTTTCTGTCACTATAACCTGTGTCTAGACACCCAAATTAAATACTGTAAACCCGGCAACAACCAAAACGATCCTTGTGCCTTAGATAATGTGTATACAAGGTCACAAAAACGTAAGTGTACAAATATTTTCAACACTCACCAAACAGGAGAACTTTATTTGTGAACAAAACTATTGATGTTGCTAAGTGATACTGGAAAAAAAATCATAACTATAAGTCTTTTATTTCCATCTATTTCCCCTCATAAACAATTTTTAACATGTTCCAGGTCTGCATATATTTAGGCCCAACTGGAATGTCACATTTACTAAAAACATACCAAAATACTAACCTATTATTATTTTTCAATGATATATCAAGGATATATCAAGAGTGGGTGAAGTCTTAACTAATCAACATAATAAAGAAAACAAACCAAATAAAATGATTATAGCTAGTTTCAACCTAGCTCTAAATCCTTTTTTTTTTTTTTTTGCATAACAAACTCTTAACTTTTCTTAACAAGTCAGAAATAAAGCCAGATAAAGAAAATCTATAGGCAACCCCAAATTGAAACTCAGTAAATAACTACAAGCACATTCTCCAGGAGGGTAGTAAATATAGAGTGAAATAGGCTGATTTGGGGTTCTCTCATCTTCCCTGGACCTTCTAGAAGAGCAGTATCTTCTAAAATTGGGACACAACAGGAAAGGAAAAGTGGAAAGCAAAAGTCCCCGAGAATCTACAGCCCCCAATCATTAGAAAGTAATGGGGAAAAGATGAGCACCTTGCCACCAACCAAAGGCCCAAACCAAACTGTGCAAAGAACCAGGGCAAGGAGCGGAAGGAAGGAAATATGGTAGGGCTGGGGTCACATTATGACTCACCAGGGGCTAAAGGAATCTTGAAAATATTTTCAAAGACATGGAAAACAAGATCTATAGATAGTGCACAACCCCTTCAAATTTGTCTAAGGCACAAAAGACAAGGACACATAAAATGTAAGCACCATGAAAAAAGTGAAAAACATGCATTCCAACAGATCTGGGATTCCATGACAACAACAGCTATCCATCTGCACTCCCCCAGCAAGGGAGCAACAGAAGAGTCATGGAAAAGGGCTAGTGGACAACCAAAGAGACTCGGGTTCTCATCTCACTTGGCTTATCATCCACTTCCCAAGCCCAAATGCATCTCAGGTCCAGGTCTTCTCAGACTGTCTCTGCAAGTGGTTTATTCCTGTTCTCCCTGCTTTTTCCTTGGCTGGGGACCCTCTTCTGTCTCCTCCCATCAGGGGCTCTGTGATGCTCCCCTGATCACTCGTCTAACATCATTTCCCCCAATTTAAGAGTCTCAGCTACTTTTTAAACCACCCCTGTCTTTCTTATGTAACTCTTACTTTCCCTGAAAACTGGAGTAGTCTGGTCACCTCGTTGCTCCCAGCTCTATCACATATGCTCTCTGACAGCTATGACTTCAGCCACCTTGCAGGACTCATTCTTCCCACTGTGTCAGTATATGATTCTGGTCCAGAAGCATGACCCAAATGAGTCTGTACATAAATAAAACATAAAATAATTCTTTGTAGAAGGAAACCCAATAGGAGCACTAATCAATGCGTCTTTATAAAATGACCCTGAAGGGAAGGTCTACACAGCTATCCCTGGACTGAGTAGGACATCCAATGTTACTCCATCAGGCAGTCCCTAACACTTCTTACAAAGGATGAAAGACTGTGCTTTGGTTGCAATTACTGAATGAGGAAGTCAAAAATTGGGTCTTGCTAGGAGTTTTAGGAAGTGGTGGTGGTGGCATTCAGAGACACACAGAAAATTGCTGGCAAGACACCTGGAAGATCAGAAGTGCTGAGTGCTCTGCTACTTTATGATCCAGAGGTCATGTCCCTGGGCACAGATGGAGAAAAATGAGAATCCACACTGCACATTGCTGCCAGGTGGATATGGCTGGGGCAGTAATGTGTCCAGAGGACCCCGGCCCAGGGTGGCAACATCTGTGCACCTCAGAGGGGCTTGATGAAGGCAAAAAATAAAGAAAAAAGGAGCATGCCAAATTGGAAATCAGCACTAGCTAGACACTGAGGGAGGGACTCTAGAACACTCCTAGATCTGGGTGGCCATTAGGTGGTGAGGGGTTGGCAGCAGGTCCACCTTGATATTTTTCTGCTTGCATCTAGACTGTGGTCAGCTCCTGGTTCTCTGATTTTTCTTAACCTAATGGTGATGTGAATTCTTGTATAGTTGTTGTTATTCAGGAATATTACAGAATACTGTTCAGCAGTATCGAACCTTTATTGGTACCTCAACATAGCCAGTCCAATCCATCATACCTAGCACCTTTATCACCGCTTTCAGGAACGTTTTCCATTCTTTTCATCACAGCATACTTTCATAATACAATTGAACTTTCTATACCTGTGAGCTTTGATTTATTCCAAGTCCTTTGTAGTTCCCAATATTAAATTTCTGCACAGACCCATTATGGGTTCCAGAATTTTGTTTCATCCATCACAATTTGCATAACACCAATCAGATAAAGATGTTTCTTATGCTAGCTTTCCCTTTATTACAGAAATTAAACAATTCTGTGAATGAAATCATTTTTTTATTACACTTGAAGTGAGTTTCTGCTCATAGTGCTGTGTTTTTCATACTCCTCATGAAGCCATCCCTTAGTCTCTCTACAGAACTACTAAAACATTTTGTCGGAACCTTTTTGTGGTACTTCTCATGTTCTAATTTATAGTAATCTGTTTTCAAGTCTTCCATTAAGTAGATAAGAAGCCCATTGAAGACAACGACCGTGACTGATTTCTCTTTGTGGACATGGCCAACATTTAAAAAAAAAAAAAAAGATTTGCTGAATAAAAATATGATCGCTGGATTCTGACAGTAGTTCAGAACAATCCATGAGGTGGGTAAGGTCATCTCCATTTTGTAATAGAAATGCAGCTCAGGAAAATAAGAAACTTGCCCAAGTTCCCCCTGGATTTAAAGTAGCAATGCCTCCATTTAAACCTAATTCTTGGTCACTCTCCTGCTGGCTTCACCAGAAAAACCAAGAGAGCAACAAGTACAAAAGCTAGAAGCTATTAAATTCCACAGACTAAAACAAGACAGTCCTATCTGCCCCAGGCACTGTTTCTCTGGAGCACAAAGGAGCACAACGTGGTCCGGGCTAATTTTAACTCATTTCTCTATTCTGAGTTTCTTCCCTCTAGTCTTCTATGGGAACTCTAAGTCTTCTTCTTTCAGTGATCACAGTCTTTTCACTCTCATAGTTCAAATACTCAGATTCAGTTTTCTTTCATTAGATATAGAGAAACACAATTATGTATTTGTCTTTCAATTTAAATGCCTCTGTAAGTAAAATAAATTTAACAGAACCATGTGGTTTTTTTGAGCCTTAAACACAAAACCTCCTTGCTCTTAAGCTCCCTGACCCAGACATATCCCCAATACCTTCCAAAAAATGCACCTCAGCCTGTGACCTGAACAACCTCCCACTGTTCAGTGTTTATTCCTTAATTGTATAACTTCACTGTTTCTGAAAAATGAAGACAACTGTTTTCATTATGGTTCTAGCCTAAACAAAACTCCAACTTCTTATTACAAATGTTTAATAAAATCAACAGAGCATTAAAAACTGCCAGCAGGGAGCTTAGCAAATTAGATGCTTCTGTGGTGCCTCCTTCTGTGCCTGGATGCAAATATTTCTCATCTTATACAGCTTTTCTGAAAAATCATAGTGCCATCCAAACCAGGCACCTCCCCTACTGACCCCCCCCCAATGCGATTACATCTTTGCAAGGTGCCTACCAGCATCAATTTATGAAAGAGTGAAACTCAACTAAGTAGCTGCTTGCTTTGGAGGGGCTGGAAATTCAAGAAGTTGCTCTAGAACTCATGCAATAATTGAGAGCCCCACCCTGAGATGGTAAAATAGAAGCAATCAGCATTCATTACATAATGCCACCTAGTATTTATTCAGTACCTAATAAAGGGGACCCACATTTTTAGACATTGATGGATTTTCTAACAATTTTAAAGCATTGTTCTTACTCTCAAGTAGCTTATGCAGGAAGTGAATTTTTCAAATAGTTCTAGCTTTCAAAGAAGCCCAGAATCTGTAATCCCAAATTCAAAGTACAAAAACCATGTGCTCTAAATGGATGTTACTCGAGTAAATAATAAAATGATACATATTTCCTTCCTTTTTACCTCAAAAGATGGTCTAACTGAAAGTCATAACAGGAATGAGATTAACAAAGGGAGATGCGTGATTCTTATAGGCAGGAGAACTCTAAATGCCAATTATTGAGCTCTTGTAATCTTACAAATTTCTAGTGATCAAATTTCAAGATGGCAAAAAATTGCAATAATTGCACAGCCTTACTTCATCAACCAGAATTTAAAATGTTATCTTTTTAAATGGCATAAATTCAAGAAGGGAATGCTTCCCTCAAGGGAAATGTGGTAGTACCATCCCTCTAAGTTCACTCTCCCCACAGCAATTTCACAACCTGCACGGAGATGTTTTGCTACTGCTTCATAACCCTTGGTGTGAACCCACCAGCAAGCAGGATTCACAGTCTCATGTCTATGCGTTCACTAAGCCAGGTGAGCAGTGGTGGGGAGCAGGTGCCCCTCAACAGCAATCAGGCCTAATTAGTTTATATTAAGCACCTCCACACTGACTATAAACCACAGTGAGCAAATGCCTACTTCAAGTATCACAACAGTTTATCACTTTTGCTCTAGTACACCAAGTGAATTCACCAATATTATTCAGTTACATCAAACTGCCTTGGGGTTTGCAGTATTAAAAAAAAATATCGCCATCTTTAGCCATTGAAGATGGCTATTGAGCTGTTTCACTGTTAAACAAATCACTCTCAGAGAAACACATGGCAATTAAACGGCAGGAGAGTAAGTCTATAATATTCCTCTGCAGAGAGTTCCTCGCTGACTTCCTTACCTTCACCCCATGGCTTTCCACCTGACGTGTTACAGACATTGGACAAAGATTGATTGCATTAACATATCCATTTGTGCAGCTATACCTATCTCTCTGCCTCAATGGCTGCTGGCTTTCATGAGAACTCCCCTAGCTGAGCCCCCAACAGAATGGCAGAAGTTGACCTATAAGCCCTTAATTCTGAAAGACCTCCAAGCACTGGTGCAAATGCTCTCATTTCACAGGTGGGGGAACTGAGTTCCAGAAAGGGGAAGAAATGGGCTTGTGATTCCCCACAGTTATAACAATTGCACCAGAATTCGATCCTCCCATACACTACTAAATCCCATTTCAGCCTTGAATTTAAGGTAACTCTGGTACTATGACTCCAAATAAAGTCAACTGACTCTCTCACCTATTAGGTTCTTTATAACCCCAATCTTACTCAATTGGCATTCTCTGTCTTTCAAGAAAAGTTTAGAAGTATCACCTCTTAATGACTCAGCCCCAGTATGACCTGAACGCAGCAGGCACTCACTAAGTGCCTTGGTGTAATAAATTAGCTTTCTTCACTCCATAACATCTCTCATTCCTTTCCTGCCCCTCCAGTTTTACTGCCCTGCACCTGTAATTCATTTGTAGCTAGCAAACACTGCTGCTTATGGTGGACCACTGCATGGAAGTCATGTAAAGGAGCAACCAAAGTTACTTTTGGTACTAACTACATGACTTCATAAAAAATAAAGTCATTAATGAATACCAGCAGGGATAAGATAAGATTACACAGAACAATTCTTTTTGGATACTGGAATATATAGAGTCATTGAATAGGTCCTAATCTGTGAGTTAACATTTAATCAAATTTATATTTTCCCATACTTCAACTAAGAGTTCAGCCTGAATTTGGATTCCAAAAGGATTCCTGTACATTTAGTTTGGATATTATAGAGCAAAGCCCCCAAAGAGTCACCTTCCCTTTTGTATTTATAAACTAGAATTCTAGGCATCTGATCTGATCTGAACATGCATGGCCAGTGGGTAGCTTAATGGTGTGATAAAGAGGCAATGTGTCTTCCCTAAGAGAAGAGATCAGAAATATAGATTACTGGAATCCTGAAACCATATTCCCTTACACTCTGTCTGCAGTGACTATGACATCCATGCTGCCTAGGCATTAGGACCATCAAGAGAAGAACACTAACTTTGCCCTCTTCTCCCAGCTAAGGACCTACTGAGGAACACCAATGGATAAAAATGAATTGTCTGACCATAAAATCTGATTTGACTCCATACAATGAATGTTTACAGTATAAAAAAGTTTAATTTATGCTTTACGTAACACCATTGATTACAAAAGTAATATTTGCTCATTGTAGAAGATTTAAAAACACAGAGACGCATGTAAGGAAGAGACACATGAAATGTCACCCACCATTACTTCTAATGTTCTGAAAGTTTTCAGGAAGCTACCTCTGTCCTAGGTAGCTTCTGAAACTTGAACTAAACCTCTCTTTGGCCTATAGGACATCACTATTATAAAAATGACTTCTCTTTGCTCTCTCAACATTTGCTGATGTAGTCAGACTTTAGTTTAAATGTCGGTAAGTTCCTGGTTAGGTCTACTTATAAGATCTGATTACCCTCCCTTCTCATCTACTTAAGGGAAAACAACGTGTTCCTAGCAGGTACATTGTAACTATACACAGACTTTACTTTTACAATCTACCATGCAGGCTACCATCATCAATAATCAATAACAGGAATCCCTCAGTATCCGCAGGGAATTGGTTCTAGTCCCTTATATAAAATGGAGTAGTATTTGCACATAACCTACTCATTCTCCCATACACTTAAAATCATCTCTAGGTTACTTACGATACCTAATAAAATGTAAATGCTAAGTAAATAGTTATACTGTCTTGTTTAGGGAATAATGATGTGAAAAAGTCTGTACATATCAGTACAGACATAACCGTAACAGGTGTAACATAGCATACGTCAGCAACATAACTTTTTTTTTTTCAGAATAGTTTTGATTCATAGTTGTTGAATCCACAGACATGGAACCTGCCAATATGGAGGGCCAACTGTATTTCCAGAAGCCATTCAAAGTAAACCAGCCTCTGGGCCTGCTGCTGATTTCACAATTTCCTGTCTCCCAAAAATGCATCTTTGTACAGTTTTCTTTTAGGATCTCTAACTGTATTAATCTCAGCTTCAAATACCTCCCCTGCTTAGGAGGTGGAAAAGAAAGCACAGCTTCTGCTATTTGTGGTGTCCAAGAAGATTTGTTTACCATACTAACAATATCAATAGTTGTAACTCCATGGCACCCTAAAAATGTCCCTGGCCCACTGCAGCATGCTGGTTGGGAAATGAGACTCCAGAAAAATAGCCTTAAGGCAGAGCAGTACCTGGGGCAATAATCACATTTTCACTAGTTTCCTTGAGAAGAATCTTGGCTGCATAGCAGTCGCCGGGTATGGGGGTAGGCCTCTATGCCAATCCCACCAGGTAATCACCCGTAAAAAGCAAAGAATGCAGACCATGTCTGCTTTATTTATACAGAGAGGTTTTTTCCCTTAACACCTGGAAAACCAGTTAACAAAGAGATGAACACACACACACCCAGGAAGGACTCAGAGGAAATATAGGCAGAGAGGAAAGGCACTTTCTGTTCCTTGGAGCTTGGACACACTAGAGACCCTTTCTCCTTGTAAACATAAAGAACCAGCAGATCTGTGCTTGAAATAGCCTCAGTGGCAGGGAGACAAATTCCAGGGAGAAGAATTGTTTAAAAGCACCAAAGACTCACAAGAAAAAAGCAACATAAAAAGGACAGAGGGGAGTTTTGTGTTTCTGGAACAGCACGTCTCTCCCTCCATCCTTCTCTCACTATTTTTGAGGGCTGCCACAGAGAGAACTGCACACCTATCCCCCCTCGAGGAGCTGACAGGAGGAGAAGGGAAACTGACATCTACACAAGAAGGGTGACACAGTATGCACAGGATCATTGAAGAAACCTGTGTAGAGATGCAAGGAGAAAACAGCAGGTTTTGCCTGGAGGGTCAGGGATGGCTTCATCAAAGAGAGGACACTGATCTAATTTGGGTAGAAGGGGTGTATTGGGGTAGAAGAAAGAGGGAGAGTACAAGTGTGCAGATGTGAAAGGGCCAGTGGTCCTGGGAAATACCACACAGGAAGTAATCAGACATAGGGCAGGAAGTGAGGTGATGCTGGATGATGATCATGTGCTTCAGAATTACAGAACAGGCAACTGTTTACTGAGTTATCAAGGCCTTGTCCAAAAGCAGATATTAAATAACTTCACAAAACACACTGGCTTACATTCTGAGTTGACACACTTTTTTAAAGCACTTATGGAATCCCCAATGTAAACTACACAATATCAGTTCCATGTATAGAGCTTTACTACTGTTAGAAGTAGAATTTGAGTTCAAAAATTTGTTTTTCATATATTTGTTGTGATATTTGTCTCATTCTCACGAGACAATGACCAAAGGGAATCCATACTTTTCAGATATAGAGAGCATTTCCAAGCACTGAGACTGCGGAATAGAGTCCAGGGGCATCTCAATTGCTAGCGATATTCAGTATTAATTGAAAATATGCAAACTGCTGATCATTATAATCTTTCAGTAAGAAACACCAGTTCTAATCTCACAAACTCACATCTCAAAAATGAACCTGGAAATCACCTGAGAAGCCACCATTCATGTTTGAGTAGTTATTCTTCCATATATCTCTGTACACATGCACAAGTGTGCACCCACATTTTTACATAAAAGATCAAAGATTCTTGCTGCTTTAAGTTTTCACTCAACAATCTATCATGAATCTTTCCGTAATTTCTATAATTTCTTAAACCAAATCTTCATAGTTGTCATTGGTTAGTGTGAATCTGAGTTTTTAGTATTAAAATGAGCAATTTCAAGTGAACTATTTTTAATTGTTACTGTAAGCACCTTTGAATATGTATCATTGTGCACTGGTCTAAACAACTGAGTAGAGTGATATGCACATTTTATATTTTGTTATATTTTCCCCAAAACCTTCCAAAATGGCAGCCCCAATTTACACTATGGTAGGAGTGCCTTGTTGGGTCAGGTTGTATTGAGGGAGGGGAAAAGGCCTCAGCTACTTGCCTTCTGATGTAGCCACACTGGCCACACAAACACTCCATCATAGAGAGTGGAATGTGAAGGCCTCCATGCATCTAAACACTGAAGTTTTTGACTCCACACATGGATAACTGGCAGAGCCAACAGAAAAGGGCCTAGACACTGGCTCTACTTAATCCCCACATGGAAGTGTCAACAAACTTGACAGGACCAGAGTGGGCAAACCTCCTGAAAATCCCAGAGGTAAGAGTAGAGAAAAAAATGCTGTTGAGACACCAATAGACTCTTCCAACTTAAAAACTGCTAACAGCAGACACTGATCATCAATGTATTTCACACCAGACCTTACTCCTGATGCTCTGTAACTAATAACATGTGTGGAGTTTCTTTCAAATTGCCTTTCCTACTGCTCATTTAAATCTGAAGCGATTTCTAACGTTTCTACAAATCACACTGGATAGATTTTCTTTAATTCCAGCCAGCAGCTATTGAAGCTGACTAATAAATAACCACCATAGAACCCCCTACTGAGCTCTTTGAAAAGGCTGTAAACATATTTAACATCCCACAGTATAAGCATATCTCCAGCTCCCAACTAGGACTGAGCACCTTTCAGAAACTGTGTTAATTATGAATGCATGAGAAGAAGAAAAAAGGCCCTATAAGACACATTTGAAATGGCTATTTCTTCCACACATACACAAAAATACAAGTCTCACACTTCCTGTTTCCCTTACCCCTGCCCTTAACAAATACATTTGCAAACATTAGTGCCCTTATACATATTAACTTTATTTAATATCCATTTAATTTTATATACAAATCTACTTTGCCTTAGAGACTAAACAAAAATTATGAAGTTCTCAATTTCTTGGCTCATGTCTCTTACCAGTTTTTTAAAATTTGTATTTTTAACATAGGACAAATAATGATAAATCAGAAGATACAAAACTAAAAACCAAACCAAACCAAACAAAAACAAAAACACCAGTCTTGTTTTACCTAACCTCAACTGGCAGCCGGTCATGTAATTTTTCAGCTCTATGTCTTACTTATTTCCTTGTTCTTGGGCCAGAAGGAACTTGAGCATGTTGGTGCCTAACATTCAGTCTGCCCATACCCCCCAGGAATGTCAGGGCCTCTACAGCTGCCCCAGGAGACCTAACTGTGGTTTTCAAGGGCCCAGCTGGCCCAGGTAGCTCAGAGCATAGCTACCTGGCCCCATATCAGGTCATTTTCTGCCAGCTGTGCACCTGTTACTTCCTTCCAGTATGACACTGGTTATACTTCCTTTCCATGAACTAGAGATTTTCTTTTGGAAAAAAGAATTATATTTGATAGTGTACTCTTTACCTATTTCATGTACTTAATCTTGTATGCAACTGAGCAAATATGCAAGTATCAATCCTTACATTAGGCCCACAAATTTCTGATGTAACTTCTTTCCTCCAACAAGATACAGCCATAGTGATACCTAAGTCATTTGCTATTCCCATTTGGGCAAAGAAGTAAAAACAAACATTGTAACAGTGATGAATACCAAAATAGGCAGCAGTGGGGAGGGGCAGTATAGATTGTTTATAAAGAAGTGAAAAGAATATAAAAAATAACCTATGTTTGTTTATCTGCAACACACAAACATAAGAGCTTTCTATAGGAAAGGACACAAAGTCAAAAAAGAGCTTGCATCTGTTTTTCTTGCTGGCAAAACTTGAGCTTCCTAAAGTTCTGCTTCCTCTCATGAACAACTCTATTTCTATGCTAATGAAACAAAATGAAATTGAACTACATTTAGTGACTGAAAAATTACTCTATTAAATTCCTCCTTCAGCTAGTCAATCTTCACACAGGTACCCAGCTGTTCCACAGTATGGGACATCAATCAGATGCTCCACACCCACTTCTGGACCCCAAATATCTCCAGAAGCCTTCGAAAAAAGTGCTGTTGGGAAGGCACAAAGATGACTTCCTAATAAGCTTTTACTACTCCAACAAGCCTGTAAGAGTAATCACTCCACTTAGAAAGAACTTGACAGGAACCTTTTGTGCTTTGTTTTGTTTTGTTCTTTGTAGAGAAGGGAGAAGAATCTAAGCCAAAATCAAAAGTTACACCAAAGGAAACTATAATTCTTATTAAGAACCAAATAGGAGCTAAAATACTAGCTTCAATTTCCCTTTGAGGGACAAATAACAAAAAGTTTAGTTATCATTCATTCAAAGGCTTCATTAAGAGGATAAACCCTAGTCTCGAACACTAACCAGAGCCTAACTTTCCCTAAAGAAGGCTTTTCACATTGACAGTAAAAGAGTCATAGAAAGAAATCACAAATTCAAATGATACCCTTCACGTCCCCCCCCCAAAAAAAAACCTATGGATAGAAAACTGCTTTTTGCTCTCATTTATACCATACTGTCCCCTACTCTGTAAAATGATTCTTTAATGGTGCTTTGTCATATGCAGAACTATTCACATATATAAATTTGCTATGAGATAAATACAGAAGTATTCTTATCCCCACTTCACAGATTAGGAAGTCAAGGATCAATAATATGATCATGGCTGTGCATACTATATTCATTCATGCTTGGATTGTAGCAGGAGACCAGATTTCCTGCTGCAGTTCAGGAGTTGACAAACCTGGTATGTATATAACCCCGACCAAATTGCTGATCCTTAGTTTGCTCAGTTTCCAGGCAGTTTCTCAGTCTTCCTTTCCAGAAAACACTTTTCATTTTTCCCTATACTCCGAAAAATCTTTTAACCACCTTTCAGAAATAAATAGCTTCAAGTAAGTTGACTATTATAATACAAATAGTAAGCAAGAAGGCTGGTATGACAACATTATATCAAATGGACTTCATAATAAAAAGTATCACCAGAGGTAAGAAGCAACATCACTATGATTAAAGGGTCAATGCATTGGGACATAACAATCATAAATGTACTTATAAACAGAGCATCAAATACATAAAGCAAAAATAGAATCAAAGGGAGACACAGACAATTCCAAATACCACTAATAAAGATTTTAATTCTCCTTCTCAGCAGTTGTTAGAACAACTTGATGGGAGATCAGTAAACTTTTTCCATAAAGGACCAGACAGCAAATATTGCAGGTTTTCTGGGCCATACAGTCTTTGTCACAACTATTCAACTCTGTTTGAATAGTTGTGAAGCCAAAGATGATATGTAAAAATGGCTGTAACTGTGTTGCAATAAAACTTTATTTATATAAATAGGCAGCAGAATAAATTTAGCACAAAACTATATTTTGTCAACCCTAAACTAATTGTAGTAATATAAAAAATAGCAAAAACATAAAAGATCTGAAAAACACTATTATTAACCACCAGAACTTTTATAAAAGACATTATATCTAATAACGGCATAATAGCCATTCTTTCCAAATATATGTGGAAAGACCACATGCTAGGCCTTAAAACTAGTGGCAATTAATTTTAAAGACTAAAATAATGCAAAATATACACTCTGACCAAAATAAAATAAAATAAATTAACAGTATTAAGATAACTGGAGAGCCCCAAATATCTGTCAATTAAACAATCTATTCCTAAATAACCCATGGGTCAAGGAAGAGATCATAAAAGAAATTAGAAAGATATTTTCAAAAGACGATAAAAATAAAATATTTCAAAATTTGTAGTTTACAGCAAAAGTAGTACTTAGAAGGATGTCTACAGCTTTAAATGCTTGTATTAGAAAAGAAAAAGAAATAGAACTAATGATGAGTTCTCATTTTAATAAATCAGAAACAAAAGGAGCAAACTAAAGCAAAAATAATAAATATAGGAGATAATAAAGATTAGAACACAAACAATGAAATAAAAAACAGAAAAGTAATAGAGAAAATCATGAATAGAAAAGCTGATTATTTAACCAGATCATTAAAACTGACAAGCCTCTAGCTAGACCAGTCAAGAAGAAAAAAGAGAAGACATGAATTACCAATACCAGGAATAAAAGAGGAAATACCCTGCGGATTCTACAAATATTAAAAGAATAATAAAAAACATTATAAACAATTTTTGCCAATAAATTTGACAATGTGGATGAAATGGATAATTTCTTAAAAGACGTATGAATGCAAAAATGAATGCAAAAAGAACAGAAAAATTGAAGAGCCCTACAGTAATTAAATAACTTGAATACATAATAAAAGCATTTTCTTTCTCTTTTTTTTCTCTCTAAACTCACCATCCCTTCCACAGGTCCCAGAAAACTTCTCTCTGATGAATTTTATCAAATATTTTGAAAAGAAATAATACCAATTATACATAAAGTATTCCAGAAAATAGAGGAGGAGAGATCATTTCTCATCTCTTTTCATTAGGCCAATGCAACCAAATCAGATAAAGATATCACAAAAAGGGAAAATGATAGGCCAGTATCTCTCATGAACACAGATGCAAAAATTCTTGACAAAATTTTAACAAATGGAATCAGACAATACAGAAAAAAAGTACATTATGGCCAAATGAGATTTATCTTAAGAATGGAAAGTTGGTTTAAAATGAAAAATCAATGTAATTAATCACATTTATAGAATAAATGCTTTTTAAAAATCTTATGAGCATTTCAATAGATGCAGAAAAAGTATCTGAAAAATTTCAATGTCCATTCTTGATAAAAAAAAAAAAATCACAGCAAAGCAGGAATAAAAGAGAACTTCCTCAACCTGATTTTAGAAGAAACATAAAGTTAATATATTCAGTTGTAAAAGGCTCAACCCTTTCTACTTAAGTTAGGAACATGTAAGGATTTTTTTTTTTTACCACTTTTATTCATAATTCTACTGAAAATTCTGGCCAGTACAAAAGGCAAGAAAAAAAAAATTAACGGCATACAAGTTGGAAAAGAGAAGTAAAACAGTCTCTGTGTAGATGACGTGACTTTATACAGAGAAACACTTAAAGAATCCACAAGAGGTGCTAGAACACATAAATGAACTTAGCATGGTCACTATTTATGAGGTTAGTATAAAAAATCTGCTGTATTTCTTTAAACTAGCAATGATGACATAAAAATTTTAAAACATTTACAAAAGCATAAAAATATACTTAGAAGTAAATTTAATGAATGACCTGTATGCAGAAAATTATAAAACTACATAGGAAAATCAAAGTAGACCTCAGTATATGGAGAAATACATAATATTAATAGATTGTAAGATTCAATATTTTTCTTTTAATTTATATGTTTTTCAATTATAGTTGACATACAATATTATGTTAGTTTCAAGTATACAACACAGTGATTAGACATTTATATAATTTATGAAGTGATCACCCCTATAAATCCAGTACCCATCTAACATCATACATAGTTATTACAATAGTATTGACTATATTCCCTATGTTATAATTTACATCCTTGTGACTTTTGTAACTACCAATTTGTACTTCTTAATCCCTCCCCTCTTCACCCATCCCACCACTACCCAATCTGACAACCATCAAAATACCCTCTGTATCTATGAGATTGTTTCTGTTGTTTATCCTGTTCACTAGATTCCACTATGGCATTTGTATTTCTCTGTCTGACATACCCCACTCAACACAATACCCTCCAGGTCCATCCATGTTGATGCAGATGATATGATTTCTTTTTTTTCTCTTATGATTGAATAACACACACACACACACACACACACACACACACACAGCACTTCTTCTTTATTCATCCATTGATGGACACCCGGGATGCCTCCATATCTTGGCTATAGTAAATAATGCTGCAACGAACATATTGATTTGCATGCCCTTCAAAGTATGTTTTGGGTTTCTTCAGATAAATACCCAGAAGTGAGATTATAGGGCTGTTCTTTGTCTCAATATAGCCTTTGTTTTAAAGTCTATTTTGTCTGGTATAAATATAGCTATCCCAGCTGTTTTTTGTTTGTTTTCATTTTCATGAAATCTTTTTTTCATCCTTTTAACTTTTAGTCTGTGTGTCTTTTGATCTAAAGTTAATCTCTTGTAGGCAGCATATGTAAGGATCTTGTTTTCTTATCCATTCAGCCACCTTATATTTTGATTATTGCATTTAATCCATTTACATTGAAAGTAACTGTTGATAGATATGTAGTTATTGTCATTTTATTAATCATATTTTTTATCTTTTTTCTCCCTTTTTTCTTTATCTTAAAGAAGTCACTCTAACATTTCTTGTAATATTGGCTTGGTGGAGATAAACCCCTTTAGCTTTTTCTTGTCTGGGAAGCACTTTGTCCTTTAATTCTAAATGACAGCTTTGTTGGATAGAGTCATCTTGGTTGTAGGTCCTTGCTTTTCATCACTTTGAATATTTCCTGCCAGTCTCTTCTGGTCTGCAAAGCTTCTGTTGAGAAATCAACTGACAGTCTTATGGAAGCTCCCTTGTAGGTAACTAACTATTTTTCTCTTGTTGTTTTTAAGATTCTCTCTTTGTCTTTAACATTTGACATTTTAATCATGACATATCTTGTTGTGGGCCTTTTTGGGTTCATCTTGTTAGGGACTCTGTGCTTACTTGACATGTATGTCTATTTCCTTCACCAGGTTAGGGAAGTTTTCCATTACTATTTATTTTTTAATTTATTTATTTTTAAATTTATTGATTTAATTTAATTAGTTTCAAGTATACAGTACATTGGTTAGACATCTATGTAGTTCATAAAATGATCCCTCCAATTGCTCCCTCCCTCCACAAGCCCTCCACCTAGCCAACATATTAATATTAACTGCATTCCTCATGCCGTACTCCATATCCTTGTGACCATCCATCAACTACTAATTTGTACTTCTTTAACCCTTCATCCCATTCTCCCAGCCCCCCAACTCCATGTCCCCTCTGTTCATCACCAGATTGCCCACTATATTTGAGAGTCTGTTTTTGATCAGTTTGCTCTTTTTGTTTCTTAGATTCCACATATAAGTAAAATCATATGGTATTTATCTTTCTCTGTCTGACTTATTTCACTCAGCATAATAACTTCTAGGTCAATCCATGTTATTGCAAATGGTAAGATTTCATTTTTTTTAATGGCTGAGTAATATTACATTGTATATATGAACCATAACTTCTTTATCCAATCGTCTGTTGATGGGCATTTAAGTTGCATCCATATCTTGGCTATTGTAAATTGTGCTACCATGAATATTGGGGTGAATAGATCTTTACAAATTATTGTTTTCATTTTCTTTGGATAAATACTCAAAGTGCAACTGCTGGATTTTAAGGTATAGCCATTTTTGATTTTTAAAAGAAAGCTCCAGACTGTTTTCAATAGCAGCTATACCAATTTGCAATCCCACCAACAGTGTATGAGTGTTCCCTTTTCTCTGCACCCTCGCCAACACTTGTTGTTCTTTGATTTATTGATAATAGCCGTTCTGACAGGTGTGAGGTGATAGCTCATTGTGGTTTTAATTTACATTTCTTGGATGATTAGCAACCTTGAGCATCTTTTCATATGTCTATTACCCATCTGTATTTCCTCTTTGGAGAAGTATCTGTTTAGGTCTTCTGCCCATTTCTTAATTAGATTGTTTTTTGTTGTTGTTGTTGAGTCATGTGAGTTCTTTATATATTTTGGATATTAACCTCCTATTAGATGTATCATTTGTGAATATCTTCTCCCAATCAGTTAGTTGTCTTTTTGTTTTGTTGATGGTTTCCTTTGCTGTACAAAAACCTTTTAGTTTGATGTAGTCCCATTTGTTTATTTTTTCTTTTGTTTTTCTTGCCTGGGGAGATATATCCAAAAAGAAATAACTGTTAGCAGTATCAGAGAGTTTAACTGCCTATGTTATCTTCTAGAATTTTTATGGTTTTGGGTCTTACATTTAAGTCTTTAATCCATTTTGAGTCTATTCTTGTATATGGTGTAAGAAGGTGGTCCAGCTTCTTGTCTCTCTCTCTCTCTCTCTCTCTCTCTTTGCATATATCTGTTTGATTTTCCCAACACCTTTTACTGAAGAGACTATCTTTACCCCATTGTATATTCTTATCTCTTTCATCATATATTAAGAGAGCATATAGGCGTGGATTTATTTCTGGGCTCTCTATTCTGTTCCATTGATCAGTGTATCTGTTTTTATTCCAGTACCATGCTGTTTTGATTACTGTAGACTTGTAGTGTAGTTTAATATCATATAGTGTGATACCTCCAACTTTGTTCTTCTTTCTCAAGATTGCTATGGCTATTTGGCATCTTTTATGGTTCTATATAAACTTTAAGATTATTTGTTCTAGCTCTCTGAAAAAAGTCATTGGTATTTTGATAGGGACTGCATTGAATCTATAGATTGCTTTGGGTAGTATGGTCATTTTAATGATGTTGACTTTTCCTACCCATGAGCACAGTATATGCTTCCATTTATTTGTATCTTCTTCAATTTATGTTTTCAATGACATAATTTTTTGAAAACAGGTCTTTCATCTTCTTGGTTAATTTTATTTCCAGGGATTTTATCGTTTTTGATGCAATTGTAAATGGAATTATTTTCTTAATTTCTCTTTATGAAAGTTCATCATTGGTGTATAAAAATGCCACTGACTTCTGGATATTTATTTTGTAACATGCTACTTTACTGAATTCATTGATTAGTTCTAACAGCTTTTTAGTGAAATCTTTAGGGTTCTCTACAGATAGTATCATGTCATTTGCAAATAACAAGAGTTTTACTTCTTCCTTTTCAATTAGGATGCCTTTTGCTTCTCTTTCTTGTCTTATTGCTGTGGCTAAGATTTCCAATACAATGTTGAAAAGGAGTGGTGAAAGTTGGCATCCTTGTCTTGTTCCTGATCTTAAGGAAAATGTTTTTAGTCTTTCCCCATTGAGTATGATATTAGCTGTAGGCCATAACTATTTCTTGAAATAGGTTAACAATTCCTTGCTTTCTCTCTTTTCCTTCTAGTACCCCTGTGATGTGAATGTTGGTACACTTGCTTTTGTCTCAAAGGCTCTTAAACTATCCTCATTTTTTTTTTTTGCATTCTTTTACTTGTTATTGTTTTGATTGGGTGTTTTTTCCTACCTTTTCTTCTAAATCACTGATTCTATCCTCTACTTCATCTAATCTACTGTTAATTTCTCCTTAGATATTCTTCATTTCAGTTACTGTATTCTTCATTTCTGACCAATTTTTTAAATGTTTTCTAGCTCCACTTTTATGTTTTCTATCTCTTTGTTAATATTTTTACTGAGTTAACTTACTCTTCCCCTAAGTTCATTGAGCTTCCTTATAACCAGTGTTTTGAATTCTGCCTCTGGTAAATTGCTTGTCTCCCTTTTGTTTAGTTCTTTTTCTGGAGCTTTGTTTTATTCTTTCATTTGGGACATGTTTCTTTGTCTCCTCATTTTGGCTGCCTTCCAGTGTTTGTTTCTATATATCAGGTAGAGCTGCTATGTCTCTCAGTCTTAGTAGAGTGATCTTATATAGTAGGTATCCTATGGGCCCAGTGACACAGTCTTCCCTGGTCACCTGAGCCAGGTGCTCCAGGAGTATCCCTTGTATGGATTGTATGTGCCTTCTTGTTGTAGTTGAGCCTTGGTTTCCATTTGCATGTCAGTGGGAGGAAATGACCCTTGGGCTAGTTGGTTGTCAGGACTGGCCAGTAAGGGGCTGACCCTATGAAGCAGTATTCACATTGGCAGCACTCTCATGTCTGCTTGATCTGCCCTTTGAGTTTTTCATCCTAGGATACAGCCCTGGGTGGTGATCCAGCTCAAATAGAAGCTGGTCACCAGGGATACCAGCCTCAGTGCCTCCTGGGAGGGGGGGCTCTGCCACAGGACAAGTTCAGCCATAGCCTATGCCCTCCCCAGGGCCACCTGGCAAGAATCACTAAGCAATCTACCAATAGCTGCTACCATGCTGGGCTTAGAGCTGCCTCAGAGAGGCCAAGCTAGGAACTAAGGCTGGCTGTAATGCTGGGATTGGGGCTGCTCAGTTGCTAATGATGGGCTTGGGATATGCCAGGGCCAGATGCTGCTTGTTTATATTTTGTAACCTTTGAGAGATTTTAGAAAAATTTGCAGGATGAGCCAAGACAGGCTGTTTGTATGGAAAATCCACTGGAAGTGGCTTGGATAAGCAACAGGTTGGGAGGGGTGAGGTTTTGGGGAATCATTAGGGCAGGACCACCAGTGTTAGCTATGTTGATGGAGACTCAGATATGGTGCCCACCTGGGTCTGCAAGCCAAAGAGGATAGGGCTTAACAAAGAAAAAATGCCCTCTGCCAGCACTTCTGTCTGGAAGAAAGCTGCCCCTCCAGCCTTTGCCCTGAAGCCAGACAACTCAGTTCCCCGCCCCCCATATGTCCCTGGTGCCATTTGAGCTGCTGTCCCAGAGCTGGAGCTCAGAGCAAGTTTGTCGGTAAGTCTGTGTGCAGGCCCCTTAAGAGGAAAGTCTGTGGCTCTCTCAGGCCTCCATCTCATTCATCCATATCTCCACTGGTTTTCACAGCCAGAAGTTGTGGGGACTTCTCTTCCTGGCACTCAAACCTGGGGCTGGGGTGCCTGATGTGTAGCCAGGATGCCTCACTCTTCTGGGGAGACCTCCATAACTGAGGTATTCCTCCAGACTCTCAACTACCACAGGTGGGTGTGGGACCAGCATGTTTCATGTCTCTGCCACTTCTACCAGTCAAGGTGGCCTCTTCTGTGTGTCCTTAGTTTTAGGACTTCTGTTAAGCTAGACTTCAGGTGACTCTCAGTGATGGCTATTCTGTAGTTTAGTTGTAATTTTGATGTAGCCACAAGAAGAGGCAAGCACAGCATTTACTCTGCCATGTGGACCGGAAACCCAGAAGATTTAATATATATTAAGATGGCAATTCTTTACTAATTAATCTTTAAATGCAGTCAGTTGCAATTAAATCCTAGTATGCCTTTTGAACTGATTGACAAACTAAATTGAAAATTAATACGGAAAGGAAAAGGACATAAAATAAAATAAGTATTGTAAAAGGATAAGGCAGGAAGTCTTATACTACCTAATTTCAAGAGTTTTTATAAAGCTACAGTAATCAAGATAATGTGGTATTAGTGTAAGGAATAACATAAAGTTCAATGGAACAAAATAGAGTGTTCAAAAATAGATCCATCCTTATATGGCCCATTGAGTTTCAATAAAGGTGCCATAGTATTTTGATGGGGGCAAAGATGGCCTTTTTACTAAATGGTGCTAGAACAACTGTAACTCCATGGGGGAAAAAAGTGAATTTGACTCTAATTTTACACCCATATACAAAAATTACCTTGATAAGGATCACAAAGCTAAACATAAGAGCTAAAACTATTAAACTTATAGAAGAAAACATAGGTTGAAAATCTTTGTGACATTAGGTTAGGCAAAGATTTCTTAAATGGGATACAAAAATCACACTCTATTCAAGAAAAAAATTATTAAATGGATTTGCAAGGAAGCTGCAGGCTAGGAGAAAATATTTGCAAAATACATATCTGATAAAAGTTTGTATATAGGCTATATACAGGTTTCCTACAAATCAATAAAATAAACAACCCAATTAAAAAAGGGCTAAATATTTTAACAGACATTACACAAAAGTATATATACAAATACCAAAAAGCACATAAAGAGATGCTCGGCATCAGAAATGCTCAGTCATCGGGGAAATGCATATTAAAATAATAGTGATATGTATTATGCAACCAACAAAATGACTACTGGTAAAAAGACTGACAATATCAAGTGTTAGCAAGAATGTAGAGCAGCTGGAACTCTCATTCATTACTGGTTGGAATGCAAAATGGTACACCTAATTTGAAAAATAGTATGTCATTATTTTTAAATTAAACATATACTTTCCATATGACCTGGCCAGACACCTCTTGGATATTTACCAAAAAGAAATTAAAAGGTATGTCCACACAAAATTTCTACATCAATATTTATAGGAGCATTATCATAAAGACCCAAACTGGAAACAATTCAAATACCCATCAACTGATCAATGGGTAAATAAATTACAGTATAGCCATACCATAGAACTCTATTCAGTAATAAAAAGGAAGAAATACTAATATACACAACCACATGGATGAATCTCAAAAATGTTATACTAAATGAAAAAAGATTAAAGGGACTACATAATTCATGCTTCTATTTATATTACATTCTAGCAAATAAAACAAGTAGAGTGACAGAAACCAAATGAGAAGTGGCCTAGGGCCTAGGATCAGGGGAGGGAATTGAGTACGAAGGCAGATAGCAAACATAAATACCAGTGTGTTGACTGGCCCAGCGATAGCTGGTTAAAAACCAGCCTGCTTTGTCAGCAACAGTCTCCATGGTCAATGGCTAAGAAAATAACCCTCTGGAGAGTCTTCTAGAGTGTTCCAATGCACAGGTTGTCTTTTCAAATCCTCACTACATGCTTTATGTCTGTCTCTGTCTACCTTCCCTTTCTTTAGAAGAGCCAACTTACATATAACTAAATGAGTGAGAATCCAGCAGGCCTGACATCCTTTCCGCTGAGATAGCATGTTTGCTCAATATTAAAATTTACGAAGAGCCTTGCTGCCTGCCTGGCAGTCCCTCATACTGTCGTGTTTCCTCCCTGGACCTGTGTAAAATACATGATCAGAGCTACGGGTCAGACTCCAGCCTAAACCATCTGAGAATGCTGCTAGAGTATTTTTGCTATTTGTTCAAGAGAAATTATAAGGCTTTCTAGTCCTCTTTCTTATTTTTCCCTGTTCCAAAGTATGTTCCTCCAAATTGCAAAGGAATATAATCAACCATCATTTATTTAGGTTATAAATGTAAATAAAATTCCTTTTTATAAAAAAATTTTTTGATTACAGGGAGATTTAACTATGGATCCCATTAAAAATTTAACCAGCTTTCTGAAAATAAAATTTGAAATGTGTGGAACATCACCAAGGAACCCAAAAAACAAACATACCCAGACTGTGAAGGGAGCTAATTACCCTCTAATTTTAAAAGGTGTTGATTTATTCATGTGGATGCTACATTAAAGAAAAAGAGAAAGAGAGAAAGTACAGCTAGGAACTCCCTTGAAATAATACTCTGTAAAATCTAAGGAAGACAGAAAAATACAAAACCACCAGAAGTTTCAGTGGCAGAAATGAGAAAAATGTGGCTGGTTCTAATAATCCACAGGAAGCACAAGCAGGAAGTTAAAGAGCCAAGAGACACACCTGAAGTTATTCCAGGGAATTTAATAGAAATATTAACAGGAACTCAACAGCTTCATGGCCCATTCAAATGAAATGCACTAATGTTCACAGCATCATTCCATTTGGCTTTTGTCAAGTAAGAAAGCTGTGCAAGTTTCCTCAGACCTTTACAGTTAGTTTAGTGAAAGGCACACAATGTTCAAGAGAGAAATTTAGAACTTCCTTTAATTCCCCAAATAGAACATTATCCACCTATTAAGATGAGTCATTAAACTCAATTAAAAATCTCATCCATCCATCCATTCATCCATCCATCCTAACAATACACATAGATTTTTTTAAAAAAAATCTTTGTTATACATACACACATACATATATACATATATATGTGTGTATGTATGTATATATAATATGTATATATGTATATACATTCATATAATATTAATTTAGATTATATTATATATTCAGATACATAATATATATTCAGATTCATACAATACTACTCTGTGGTAAGGGACAAAGCATAATCACTACCAAAACATCAATAGTAATGGGCAACTGGGGTATCATTCATAAATAAAATTAATATTTAAATAAATCCAGGTATTTAAAATCAAATTCTTGCTAGGCATAGTGAGAAATGCTCTGGTTTGTGCAAATAATATAAAAAATTAAAATCATGAGCTAAATGTAAATATTTAGTTCTGTTTCTACTTTCTTCACCATTAAGCCTTTTCTCCTTAAGATGCTCTACATTCACAAGATTTACTAATTTCAGTGTTATTTTCTTTATCTTCCCTTTCTTAGTCTTTTAAAGTAAATAATGGGGAGTTAATCAGTCACATATTTGACAAAAGTTGGGGACCAGAAATATATCAGTTAAAAAAATTTTTTAAGAGGGTAATATCTTTTAGATCCAAAAATTATTTTTATTCTTGGAGAAAAATGGAGGGAGATGTGTTTCTTTATCTTGTTACTTTTAAAGTCTGAAACTATAAACTACATTTCAATATATATTGATTTTATGGGTTTTTTGTTTTGTTTTGTTTTGTTTTGTTTTTTTATTGCAGCAGCTTGGTAACTCCACAAATTGTCATTCAAGGAATCTGAAAATACATGGCTAGAATCACAGGTAGGGGCAAATTTCATTCTTTTGAATTAAATGTGAACTTTATGATCAGACAACATTTTTTTTTCTCTATAACTTAGGCCCTATGAATACAATTTGAGGATAAGACTCACTATGAAATATTACTCAATCATCTTAAATTGGATAGATATTTCAAAATAGAAAGCTTTCTACTAAAGCGATTAAGCATATCACTTTCATGAAAGAAAACATTTCTTAAGGACAACAGTGCTTCAAATTGGAATCTCTTCCATCTCAGTGGGATGGAACCACAGTATGTCTCTGAATAACAATAACATAACACATAAATGCAATGTATGTGGACAACATATATGGATGAAGTACATGTTAATTATAACATCAATGTATTTCCTGTGCACACATATGTTCAAATGTCCCTCCAATATTCAGAGAAAGGCTCTCTAATTGATCTGAAGATTAGTTTTTCTTTCATATCAGAGTGACTAGCAGCTCAATTCTCTCTTTTTTTGTTTGTTTGTTTGTTTGTTTGTTTGGCATGTCCACTCTGTATATGAAAACACACTTCACACAGCAACATGATATATTTCACCATAAAAGCACATATTATTTACTGGTGCCTCATGCTCTGAACTCTGCAGCAGCCCAGATCCCTACAGGGCTTTCTAAAAGTCTTGTACAGCTACAGCCTGCCTTTGGGGCTGCCAAAGTCTCAATATGCATCTTATTATTTGCCACAGGTGGATGGCCTCCTTTTAAAAGGAGCCAGCATTCCAGGTAGCTTGTAGTAATCACCATCCATTTGTATTGTGAAAGGCCATCCTCAGAATGACTTTCTGAGGTACCATGCTATTTGGAACATGGGAGAAATGAATCAGAGAGTGCCTTGACATCTCCCCCAGCAGCAAGTTCTTCCTGAAAGGCCACCACTGCTGCACAGTGGATATTGGCCTGGGCCAGGTAGCTGAAGGGCTAGTGTTGTCCAGTGAGTAGGGGATGTGGGGACAAGCCCTGGTCTGCTCAGAACCAGAATCAGACACTGCAGTCTTTCACCCAGTTCTCTCTACACATTTTCAATTTCCATATTTTCCAAGCAAGGGTTTCAAGTAGGTGATGCTACATTGATTTCCCGTTAGTCTGACCTTATTTGGATCTGGTAACCCTTTACCCTCCTATAATCCAAATCACTGTAAAGCTAGAATTACAGCCAAGATCTAAACCTTTACTATTCAAAGTATGGGCCACAGACTAGCACCAGGTGTATCACCTGGAAGCTTATTTAGAAAGGCAGAATCTCAGGCTTTACCCTGTCCTCAAAAATCAGAATCTGCATCTCTGTTAACTCCTCCTAGTGACTTGTGTGTATTAAAGGTGGGTAGTATTGTTACATAAGTACTGTCTGGGTGCCCAGTGAGAGCCTTGTGCTTCAGAGCAGAATCTAATTCAACAACCAAAGCCAGTTTTAAGCAAACTAATCTTTTGAATATGGCATAAAACTAGCTGTGCAAACTTAGGTCAGTTATTAACAAAACTCTTTCAGAAAAAAGGATTTTAAAAAAGATAATAATAGCAGTTGACTCATAGTACTGCTCTGAGCATTAAATTGGGTAATATAGATAATATAGTATTTAGCTAAATGCTAGGCACATGGAAGGTGCCCAACAGATCTTGGTTATTATTAGTTTGTGTTTCCATAGATGTACTTTTTAGACAAGTATGGGAAAGAGCTCTCAGTCTTAGGCATCTGCTACCAAGTAACTGTAGGAAAGCTCAGACAAGTCATTCAGGGCAGCACATCAAGCAATGAAGTAAAAAGGCCAAGCGTAGAAGTTGCATCTTTGGGCAGAAAGGAAGACAGTTACTAGAAAGCTTGGAGGGTGAATACTGGCCTACTGTGCCATTTGAGCTAGGAGATGGTGAAGGCAGCTAGTCAAGGACATCAAATCAAAATAAAGCAGAAGGCAAGCTGCAGGGTACTGGGGACCATAGAGAAGCAGACTGTGTTGCTGGAGTGTTGAGAGCTAGGTACTCCAACCGCAGGCCTGATTCTCTGCCTCCAGAGGCTGTGCTGGACTCAGGTAGGTTCCCGTAAGGGTCTGCTGTTTTCCTTTGAACCACCAGTCTACTAAACCAGGCAAGGCTGCTCATGTATTCTACTTCCAATCTTTATACTCTTATGACTCTCTCTTTGTATTCTTCCATCTGTGTCCTCTCTTCTGCTTTTCTAGGAGGGAGGGGGTGGTAGCTAGAATAAGTTCGTAAATCAAGAAAGACCACTAGGAGAGAGACTGCAGGCTGGAGAGAAGCTCACATTTGGTCAGCCTTGAAGTAGGTCTTCTGATGGGGTTGCAGAAAGGTAGGAAGAATGGAGCCTTCTTAAGTAGACAGTCTCCCCAGCAGGCAGCCCAGTTTGGTAAGCAGTCCAATCTCCCAAAGGTAAGCTTGCAGAAGGCCCAAAGAACCCATGCCTCAGCCTGGAGACCTACCTGCATATAAAAGGCATAGTATATACCTCTTTCAAGGACAACCTCATATGCAAATGACAACCCTTTCAGCAATATTAAGATATCTCTCATGCACTGCTTTCTAAGGCTAATCTGTAAAGGATGCCATGAAGTGTCTGTAGAAAACAGTACTTTTTGAGCGCCATTAAATTCATTTATTTGGCTTCTCTGCCTCATAGCTTTCTCCATTAAGCAGAGTAAGGTCAGCACTATCAAACTTAATGATGTCTAACTAAGGAACCTGCATCAGGTCATGAAGGTCACTATTTTCCATGTTCTACTGAAGTGTCCAACCCCAGTCAACATTATGTTTAGACTTACCTCTCTTTGCAAAGGGCTACTAAAATGACAAAGATGCTTTTCATTATGCAACACAAATATAACTGACACACATTATAAACATCCATCTAAGTGATCTTTTACATTCATCAATAGATGGTAATATAATAAAGAAACTGTGAGAATACTCAGGGAAGAGAAGGGAAGGGAGGGGAGGGAGGGGAGGAGAGGAGAGGTGAAGAGAGGAGAGGAGAGGAGAGGAAAGGAGAGGAGAGGAGAGGAAAGGAGAGGATGAGAGGGAAGGGAAGGACCTTGGACCATGACTCAGAATTCTTAGTTCTAACCATGTCTGCCACTTATTGGTCATATGTCCCTAAGCAAGTCTCTGAGCCATGCTGAAATCTCAGTTCACTCAGATGCAAATGGAAAAAACACCTTCAAGCATTTAGTAAAGATAAAATGATAATACCTGGAAAGTGCTTTGTACACTGTATTTTCATTGTAGAATTTACATTTTATTTTTGCTCTAACTAGAATGAAATAACACACATACGAGAGAGGAGAGAGAGAGAGAGGAGAGAGAGAGAGAGTAAGACAGAGAGAGAGAGAGGGAGAGAGAGAGAAACACACAGAGAGAGAGACAGACAGAGACAAACACAAAAAATGGTTGTTAATGCTCAAGACAATTGAGAAAATTTTGTCCATTATTTAAAAAGTAAGGCTCAATCTCAAGCAATCTCAGGATAGAGAAAATGTGTGAATTTTTTGTTTCCATACTTCTGGCTTTACTGTTACAGCTAACTTCATTTCCTTTTCACAGACATCTTCTTTCTATTTTCATGCATATAAACCGGCTCAGACTACATGATGTGTTTTCCAATATTATAAAAATTCATTCCGCACACTTTATGATCTGCTTCAGCTTATCCGGGGAAGCTTTTCCCTCCATGAGCAGATCGAGGAGTCACTACAGGCTCATTGACAAGACAAAGCCTAATATCCTCCTACAGAAACTTTGGAGGCTCCACAGGCACTGCTCATCTAAAGTAGGAAAGGAAATGAGCATGAAGAGAGAACATATTTCATACATTTGTGATGAGAGTGTTTGCGTATAATCGAACTATAAAAAATCCCACAGGAAATCAGCTCACCCTCCAATAAAATAATATTCCCAAATAGAAATAGAGTCCATGAGACTTCAAGCATGTTTAATACTTTTAAAATGTTCTAAAATAGAAAAAGCTACTCAAAACTTGTAAGTACAGAGAAAGCACACACATATATATATGAGGCTGCAAGTTACCCATTAGAGAAACAGCGCTATAAGGAGGAGAGAGGGGCTGGGTGTGGCAGCCATTGACTAAGAGGTGATTCTGTAGTAATCACCATTGTTATTATAATCTTGGCCTCAGGGTCTTGGTCTTTCCTCTCTGGGCCACACTAATGTGGGCATGATAGGAGGTAGCCCAGTGCATGGATAAAGAAGTCCCCCAGACGGCAGGGTGCCATTGGCAGGATGCTCCAGAGCTCTTGGGACAGGACCCAAGTATCCAAGGAGGGGTACTGGCAGCGCAGAATAAACTTGTTTGTGGACACATGGGAAATATTCCCAGAAAGCACCCAAAATATTTGAAAGCACCAAGTAGAATCAAATGAAATTTTATTAACAGAAATTTCCAGGGATCTGTGTCCTCTCCTGCTGGTACAGGAACTCCTGTCCCCCTAAAGTCCCTCTTTCTTAAAAATTTCTGCCAAGTTCTGGCAGCTACTTTGGCTCTGCCATCCTATCACCAGTGCCCTGAATCCCTCCTAGTGCCTAAACTTCTAGTGGCCCAGGGTACAGGGAAAGAGGATAGCAGTTTCTCCTTTTTGTTACACTTCTTTAGCATGGTCATAGCAGCATTTTACATAGTTTGGTAAAACAAGTCTTCAGTTTTTATTTACAGGGTACCATTCTCCCGGGACCCAGTCTCAGTTAAGCTGGAGTTCTGGTCCCCACCCTGTGCTCAGGTCTCCTGCTCTCCTCCAATGGCTCGGATGCTATGGCTAGGTCCAGCTCAACATGCCTGATGCTGTTTTCTGAGGATGACCTGTGAACATGGAGTGGACCTTACTCAAGTTCCTTTTCCACAGGCTCTTCAAGCCAAATAAGGATGGGCTCCTTTGTAGGGAGGCCATTCCACCAGACTTTGAGACCCACCCAAAGACAATGTAGACTTGAGATGGGACCCTGCTTCCTGAAGCATGCCCATTAACTTTCAATGGTGTTGTAAAATTTCTGCACAAGTAATGAAGTTTATGGTAATACCCATGTTTTCTTTGGGATCCTTACGGGTCAGTACTCCAGCTATCCAGGATTACTAGGATCTAGAGGTAGCTCTATGGTCTAAAAGGCAGACTTAAAATGTTTAAATGCAAGATTTGAATGAGAGACTCAAAGGGCATGGGAACTAACGCTTACTGAACACTTGCTATATGCCAGGTGCCACGCTACACTCTTCATTCTTCCAACAAAACATGAGGTTGATATTTGTATCTCCATTTTACATATGGGGACACTAAAACTCTTGGATATTAAATCATGTGCTGAAAGTCTCTCACATACACAAAACATAACTCAAAAGGCAGGTCTGCCAAACCACTTTCTCTCTATCATCAAACATTGTTTCCCAAATGAATCTAGTTCATTGTACCTGGGTACCTGAGTAAAAATGTGTCTATGCCTGCCTGTGAGCATGCACCTATGCAAAGGCATACACATACTCACAAATCAAGCACAGAGGTTGTAATTAAGCTCTTCTACTACTCAGTCATGGTGAGGATAAGTAGCTTTAATTAGGGCAGCCTTAATTTGGAACTGGGGTGGAATGGATAGTGAACCAAGCCCACTTAATTGGTATTGTAATTTCCTTAAAGATCAAGTCACACTGAAAGCTTCAAAAGCTGAGAATAAAATCATGGGATTAGTTCTGACCCAGAGAAGAATGCAAGGCTTCAACCACAGGGACCTTGCATTAAGCAATATCTACTTTGGTGGGAGCTGTAATACATAGTTCATTCCACATAATCTGATTGTCATGGCTTTTGACGGAATGAGCAGGTTTTAGAGTAAAGGCAGGTAGTGATAGGGGGTAAGTGAGCAGTAATAAATGGTTATTATTTTAAGTCATTGAGTTTTAGGAGTAGCTTGTCACACAGTATTACTGAGGTACTAGTTAACTGGTACTGACAGAAACTTTACTTTCTAGTTAATAATAAAATTCTGGGAAGTTAGGGCTGGTTTCCTCAAATTCTATTGTCATATAATAGAGGAACCACTCTGCATAATTTTTTTCCTTAAACTCCCCAGATAAAAGATATGCCTCAGAACGGACCACATACTGGGCACAGAGATAGCCTCAGCAAATATAAGAGGGTTGAAATCATACCAACATATTCTCACTAAAGATTTAAGAAAAGGACACAAATAAATGAAGAGGGATGAATGAGAGAAATAGACAGATACCACAGATACAAGGGGTCATACAAGAATACTATGAAAAAGTGTATAATAGCAAAGTTAATAACCTAAAAGAAATGGACAAGTACTTAGAAACAATGCAACCTTCCTAGACTGAATCAAGAAGAACTGGTAACTCTAAATAGACCAATCAGGCAATATGAAAATGCAAACAATCATCTAAAAACTACCAAAAAGTAAAAGTCCGGGACCGCGATGGCTTCACAAGTGAATTCTATCACACATTCAAAAGAGATTTAATAGCCTGTTCTCCTCAAACTCTTCCAAAAAATCAAAGAGGAGGCAATACTCCTAACTCATTTGTGAGGCCAATATTACCCTGATACTAAAACCTGGGAAAGATAACACAACAAAGAGAAAACTACAAACCAGTATATCTTATTAACATAGATGCAAAAATCCAAATAAGATACTGGCGAACCGAATACAGAAACAAATAATTAAAAAAGATTATACCTCATGATCAAGTGGGCTTCATCCCAGGGGCACAGAGGTGGTTCAATGTGATCACCACATAAACAAATTAAAAGTATCTAAATAGGAAATGAAGAAGTCAAACTGTCCTATTTGAGGATGACATGATTCTCTATATAGAAAACCCTAAATACTCCACAAGAACACTACTAGAAATAATAAGCAAATACAATAAAGTTTCTGGATATAAAATCAATGTTCAAAAATCCATAGCGTTTCTATACTCTAATATTGAAGTGTCAAAAAAGGGAGTGGAAAAAATAATTCCTTTTGCAATCGCAAACAAAAGGAATAAAATACCTAGGAATAAATCTAATGAAACATGTGAAGGACCTATATAATGAAAACTATAAACCCTATTAAAAGAAATTGAAGAAGATACAAAGAAATGGAAAGATATTCCATGTTCTTGGATTGGGAATCAGATAGTTAAAATGACCATATTACCTAAAGCATTATACAGATTTAATGCAATCCCATCAAAACCCATCAGCATTTTTTAAAGAAATAAACAAAAAAATCATCAGATTTGTATGGAAGCACAAAAACCCTGAATGCCAAAGCCATCCTCAGAAAAAAGAATGAGGCTGGAGACATCACTCTGCCCGACTTCAAATTATACTACAAAGCAACAATAAGCAAACAGCATGGTATTGCAGCAAAACAGACACACAGACCAGTGGAACAGAATCGAGAACCAGAAGTAACCATGTTTATATGGCAAATAATTTTCAAAAAAAGCCAAAAACATACAGTGGAGAAAGGAAAGCCTCTTCAGTAAATGGTGCTGAGAAGCTGGAAAGCCACCACAAAAATGAAACTAGACTGCTGTCTGTCACCACACACCAAAATTAACTCAAAATGGATTAAGGATCTGATATAAGACCTGAAACAATAAAATATGTAGAAGAAACATAAACTAAACTCAAGGACCTTGGACTTAAAGAGGATTTTATGAATTTGACCTTAAGGCAAGGGAAGTAAAGCAAAAATAAATGAATGGACTAGATCAGACTAAGAAGCTTCTACACAGCAAAAGAAACTATCAACAAGGTAAAGAGACAACCATCCAAATGGGAAAATATTTTGCAAATAATGACTCTTATAAGGGCCTAATATCCAAAATATACAGAGAACTCATACAACAACAAACACAACAACAACAACAACAACAACAACAACAACAACAACAAAAATGATCCAATCAAAAAACAGGCATAAGACCTGAACAGACACTTCTCCCTAGAGGACATACAAATGGCCAATAAATATATGAAAAGATGCTTAATATCACTAGCTATTAGGGAAATGCAAACCAAAACCACAATGAGGTACCATCTCGCACCTGTTAAAATAACTATAATCAACAGGACAAGAATAAAAAATGCTGGAGAGGATGCGGAGAAAAAAGGAACCCTCATACACTGCTAGTGGGTACAGCCACTATGGAAAACAGTATGGAGGTTCCTCAAAAAAACTAAGAATTTATCTACCATATGATCCAGCAATCCCTCTGCTGGGTATTTACCCCAAAGACTTGAAAACTTATATCCAAAAAGATATTTGTGCACTGATGTTCATAGCAGCATTATTCACGGTGGCCAGGACATGGAAGCAACTGAAGTGATTCACTAAAGAAGCTGTGATACATATCTATAACGCAATATTACTCAGCCATAAGAAGAGAAGAAATACTGCTATTTGCGACAACATGGATAGACCTCGAGATAATCATGCTCTCTCTCTCTCTCTCTCTCTCTCTCTCTCTCTCTCTCTCTCTCTCTCTCTATATATATATATATATATATATATATATATATATATGCCTTACTGTTAAAATGTATAGCTGAAACCAGATTTCATTCACCAATGTCACCATAAAAAAATTAATTAAAAAAAAGAGATATGCCTCCATTTAACTAACTTCATTTTTTCAACATAAAGAAATTATAAATTAGTTTCTTTGGAAAAAAAAATTAAACAGTATGACAGGATGTGAAATTGGAAGTTTTGAATGTATCATTGAGATAAATAAATATATCAAAGCAAGGGTACAGATTGAGTGTGTATTTTCAAAGGAAAGAATAAAATAAAATAAACAATCAGCACCAGACAGTTACAAGACCCTTTAATGCTTATCCACACTGAAGTAAAGAAGAGCCATGGCAAGGATTGAAAGGGGCTTTTTCTGGTGCTCCAAAACTCGTTCCCAGTCCCAAGGGAAGAGGAGGAAATACCTGATCTAGACTGATCTAGGGGCCCTGAAGTTGGAGAGAACTGTGAAGAAGAGCTACTCTGGAGTCGGTGCTGTGCATCTTACTAGGACCCCTGGCCAGGGGAATAGGGAAAATTTGTTACCTCTTTCATCTCAGACTAAGGCAAAAAGAAGTTCACAAGACCATCCAAAAAGTTTTAAACAAATCAGAAAGGCTCAGTGGACTACTGACAGAGTCCAACCTGAGAAATCTGAAAACAAAAGAGATGGGCTGACTAGCTGCCTTGGAAGCAGTGAACGAAAACAGCTGCTCCTATTGCATAGGATGGGCATTGAGAGGTTTCCTAGAGTCTGCCAAAGCAAAGGGTTTGAATCACAAGGAAGAGGCCATTGAAGTCAGATCAAATCCTTCCCAAACAGAGCAACTGGAAAAGCAAAGGGATCCCAACAAAAACAGTCTTTGTGCAGTGGGGAATACAAATAGCAGGGGAAGCAGCCAGGAGAGGAAAATGCATCTCTCATACCAAGAAACCAAGTAAAGCGCAGAGAAGGTTCTAAGTGGGTGACTCTGAAGAACCCATGTAGAACAGTTTTCCACTGCCACATAACCAATCACAAACTTAGTGGCTTAAAACACCCACTGATTAGCTCACAGTTCCGTAGGTTGGAAGTCCAGCGCAGCACAGCTGTATTCTCTGCTTAGGGTCTCATGAGGCTGAGCTCTCAAATCGGAGCTTAGACTCCTCTTCCACATCATCTATGGTAGTTGCAAAATACAGTTCCCTGCTGTAGGACTGAGGCCCCTACTTCCTTCAGTGTGGTCCATTCTTCTCACAACATGGCAGCTCACTTCTGCAAGGCTAGCAAGAAGGCACCTGCTCCTTTTTATTCTCTTTTAAGAACTCACTCTATTATGTTGGGATAATTAACCTTTTGATTAACTGATTGAGGACATTAATTACATCTGCCAAATCCCTTCACCTTTGCCATATAATGTAACTTAATCACAGGAGTTACTATCCTATCATAGTCACAGTGCCACCCACACTGAATGGAGGATTATCTAGAGTATGTAAACCAGGGGACAGGAATGTTGAGAGATTTCAGAATTCTGTCTCATATGCCATGAAAGAACCAAAAAGTGTCAGTTATAATACATAGTCAAATTTCCTATGGCTTTGCCAGGCAGGGCACCGAATTCCTACTTCTCTTATGCTGCTCCCTATACGATTTGATCTTGGTTAGAATAATAGAGGAGGAAGGTGGAAGTATGAGGTGGGAAGGACAGATATCCATTCTGCTCCCTGGACTCCCACCCACAGATGCTGTGGGTGTGTGTGGAAGGGGAAGAGGTGAAAATTGAGCGGGATTATAACTTTTAACTACTCAGCTGTGACTGTAACAAAGGTAACTTTAACTGCCTAAAAATTAAGAGACAGGGGAATGCCTAAATTTAACCAGGAAGGATGAAGAACCTCTGCTGGAGATAAATGACTGGAAATGTTTTCTAATCAGATTTCTGGTAAAGATGGTGAAGTAGTTGTGCTTGCCTCCTCTCACAATCATATCAAAATTATAACTAAACTACAGAACAACATCAATTGAGAATCACCTGAAGTCTAGCTGAATAGAACTCTAACAACTAAGAATATGCAGAAGAACCCACCTCTAGACTGGTAGGAAGGGCAGAGATGCAGAATAGGTTAGACCCACACTTGTGTGTAGCAGTTAAAAAATCAGGGATATCTCGGCTGCAGAGGTCCCTGGAGGAGCAAGGAATCCCAGCTCCACACCCAGTTCCCCAGCCCAGGGTTCCAGTGCTGAGAAGAGAAGTCCCCACAACCTCTAGCTGTGAAAAACCAGTGGAGATTGTGGCTGAGTGAGAAGAAGTGCTACTGGAGATGCAGGCATTTCTTGTAAAGGGCCGACACATGAGCTTACTTGCTGGCTGATAGACTCACTTGCTCTGAGCTACAGCGCTGAGCCAGCAGCTTGAAAACCCAGGGACATGTAGGGAGGAACTGAAACGTCTGGCTTCAGGGCAAGCACTGGACAGGCAGCTTTCTCCTAGACAGCCATCCCCCATCTTTAGTGTGCAAATGCAGGTGGGTGCCATGTGTGAGTCTCCATCAGCCTGGCTGACACTGGTCACCCAGCCCTGGTGATTCCCAGAGACCCCACCCCGACCAACTTGCAGGCCCACCCAAGCTGCTTCCAGTGACTTTTCCATACAAACAGCCTGTCTTGGCTTATGCAGCAGACTTCCCTAAAATCTTTCAGTTTCACAAACTCCAAACAAGGAGCATCAGCCCTCAGCATGCCCTGGGCCTCTTGCTAAGCAGCCCCAAGCCAGGCATTAGTGGCAGTTGGCCTCGGTTTGAAGGTTAGCCTCTCCCAGGCATCTCAAAGCCCAGCACAAGTGGCAACCATCTGCAGATCTTTGTAGTTCACTTTGTAGCTCATACCAAGTTACCACTGGAAAGGCAGAGGGAGTGGCAGACTTAGCCTGCAACAAATTCCCTCCCAAGAGGCCCCAGAAAGAAATACCTGGCCAGCTTATGTCCACACCACCCAATTACCTCCACAAATGATACATCCAAAGAACAGATTCAGCAGACACCAAAGCCCTATTAAAGAGAATCCTGCCCCATAGGGTCAGCCCATGCACAATAGTTCCTCCACTACCAGCCAGTCCTCACAACCAATCAGCCTGATAGTCAATCCATCCCACCAATATGCCAACAGCAGCCAAGGTTTAACTACAACAGGGCACACATAACCCACACAAGGGACATACTTGGGGCACCTGACAGAGATGACCAGGGGATTGTGCCACTGGGCCCTATAGGACACCTACTACATAAGGCCACTTGATTAAAAATGGGAAATATAGCAGCCCTACCTAATACATAGAAACAAACACAGGGAGGCAACCAAAATGAAGAGATAAATAAACATGTTCTAAATGAAAGAACTATGGATAGTTCTTTCATATATATATCACCTTACTATTGAATTGTACATTTGAAACCAGTGTCACCATAATAAAAAACTATATATGTGTGTATTTTTAAAGAAAGAAAGAAAGAAAGAGAGAGAGAGAGAGAGAGAGAGAGAGAGAGAGAGAGAGAGAGAGAAAGAAAGAAAAAGAAAAGAAAGAAAGAAAGAAAGAAAGAAAGAGAAAGTGTCAAAAAAAAAAAAAAGCAGCAAGAGAAAAGCGGTTAGGTACCTACAAGGAAGCTCCCAAAAGATATCAGCTGATTTCCCAACAGAAACATTGCAGGCCAGAAGGGACTAGTATGAAATATTCAAAATGATGAAAAGTAAAGACCTACAACCAAGATGACTCTACCCAGCAAAGTTATCATTTAGAATTGAAGAACAGATAAAGAGCTTCTCAGACAAGAAAAACTCAAGGAGTTATCAGTACCAAAAAATCAGTATTAAAAGAAATGTTAAAAGAACTTTAAGAAAAAAAAAAAAACAAAGATAAAAAATATAAATAATAAAATGGCAATAACTGCACATCTATTAATTTATTTAAATGTAAATGGATTAAATGCTCTAATCAAAAGATAGGGTGGTGGAGTAAATAAGAAAACAAGACCCTTATATATGTTGCCTACAAGAGACTCACTTCAGATCAAAAGACACAAGAGACTGAAAGTAAATGGATGGAAAAATATATTTTATGATGATGGAAATGAAAGAAAAAAGCTGGGGTAGCAATACTTATACCAGACCAAAATAGGCTTTAAAACAAAGGCTATAATAAAACTAAGAAGGACCCAGTTATCCCACTTCTGGGTATTTATCTGAAGAAATCCAAAATATTACTTTGAAGGAACATGTGAAGCCCTAATGTTCATTTTAGCATACTTTCAATAAGCCAAGATATGGAGGCAACATGGGTATTCATCAATGGATGAATGGATAAAGAAGAGGTGGTACTTATATACAATGGATTATTACTTGGCCATAAAAAATGAAATCTTGCCATTTGTAACAACATGGATGGATCTAGAGGGTATTGTGCTGAGTACAGTAAGTCAGATAGAAAAAGACAAATGCCTTATGATTTCACTTACATTTGGAATCTAAAAAACAAAATAAATAAACAAACAAAATAGAAACAAACTCAGATACATAGAACATTTTTGATGGGTACCAGATGGGAGGTGGGTTTGGAGTTGGGAGAAAAAGGTGAAGGAGTTCATAAGTACAAATTGGCAGTTATAAAATAGTCATAGGGGTACAAAGTATAGCATAAGAAATATAGTCAATAATATTGCAATAACTATGTATGGTGTCAGATGGGTATTAGATTTATTGGGGTGATCACTTAATAAGTTATATATATATGTCAAATCACTATGTTATACATCTGAAACTATTATAATATTGTATGCCAACTATATTGAAAGATAAAAATTATTAAAGGAGAAAACATTATACTAAATGAAATAAGCCAAATATTAGACAAAAGGTCAAATACTGTATGATTCCACTTATGTAAGGAAACTAAACTAGTCAGATTCAAGGAAACAGAAAGTAGATTATTGGTTACCAGAGCTGGGTTTGGGGGTGGGTGAATGCACGAGATGGGAGTTATCTTTTTTAAGTAAAGACTTCAAGTTGGAGAAAATGAAAAAGTTCTGGAGATGGCAATGACAGTTCACAGCAATATGAATATAATATATTTTTAAAATGGCTGAAATGATAAATTTTTAAAAATTAAATTGATTTAATTTAATTCATTTCAAGTATACAGTACATTAGTTAGACTTAGACATTTATATAGTTTATAAAATGATCCCCCTAAGTACTCTTTCTCTCCCCTGGTTCTCCACCTAGCTATCATATTAATGCTAACTGCATTCCCTATGCCGTGCTCCCCATCCCCATGACTATCTATCAACTACTAATTTGTACTTCTTTAACCCTTCAACCCTTTTCTTCCATTCCCCAATTCCCTATCCTCTGTCCATCACCAAATTGTCCACTATATTGTGAGGGTTTTTTTTGATTAGTTTGTTCTTTTTGTTCTTTAGATTCCACAGGTAAGTGAAATCAAATGGTATTTATCTATCTGACATTTCTCTATCTGACATTTCACTCAGCATAATAATCTCTAGGTCTATTCATGTCATTGCAAATGGTAGGATTTAATTATTTTTAATGGCTGAGTAATACTACATTGTATGAACCATAACTACTTTATCCAATTGTCTGTTGATGGGCATTTAGGTTGCTTCTATATCTTAGCTATTATAAATTATGCTGCCATGAATACTGGGGTGAATAGATCTTTATGAATTATTGTTTTTAATTCTTTTTGCATAAAACCTAGAAGTGCAATTGCTGGGTCAAAAAGAATATCCATTTTTAATTTTTTGAGAAACTTCCAGACTGTTTTCCATAGCGGCTGTACCAATTTGCAATTCCACCAACAGTGTATGAGTGTTTCCTTTTCTCTGCACCCTCGCCAACACTTGTTCTTTGATTTATTGATGACAGGTGTGAGGTGATAGCTCATTGTGATTTTAATTTGCATTTCTCTGATGATTAGTGACCTTGAACATCTTTTCATATGTCTATTGTCCATCTGTATTCCTCTTTGGAGAAGTATCTGTTCAGGCATTATGCTCATTTTTTAATTAGATTGTTTTTGTTGTTGTTGTTGTTGAGTTGTATGAGTTCTTAATATGTTTTTGGATATTAACCTCCTATCAGATGTATCACTAGTGAATATCTTCTCCCAATCAGTTGGTTGTCTTTTTGTTTTGTTGATGGTTTCCTTTGCTGTACAAAAACTTTTTAGTTTTATGTGTTCCATTTGTTTATTTTTTTCTTTTGTTTCCCTTGCCTGAGGAGGTATTTTCAAAAAGAAATTTCTGGTAGTAATACCAGAGAGTTTACTGCCTATGTTTTCTTCTAGAAGTTTTATAGTTTTGGGTCTTACATTTAAGTCTTTAATCCATTTTTGGTCTATTCTTGTATATGGTGTAAGAAGGTGGTCCAGCTTCTTTCCTTTGCATATTTCTGTCTATTCAATTTTCCCATCACCATTTATTGAAGAGACTGTCTTTACCCTGTTGTATATTCTTGTGTCCTTTGTCATATATTAAGTGAGCATATTGAAATAAATTTTATGTTATGTTTATTTTACCACAGTAAAAAATACTCTAAACTAAAAAAAATAAAAAAAAATGTTTTCTAATTAAACCTTGTTTGCTGCTTGGTCAATTCTAAGGACTTTACCTGAGCAATGAGTTTAGAAGCCATTTGCTTTCTTTTTTATACTTTCTGAACTTTAAACACCTAATAAGTGTATTAAATACATATTTACATACTTTATATATTTAAGAGAGCATTATAAAATATTATTTACAAAAAAAGTTGGTAATAGCATGAGCTTTCATATTAAAATTCCAAAATAAACAAAATCAGTCTAGGATTCACCACTAGGTTTTTGAGAGCATGGGCTCATTTAACAGAGTAAAAAATACCTTTTGTCCAGATAAAGAAAACAAATCTAAACTTTCAGGATATGGCTTTGGTGGCCAATGTCATATCATTCTGGTCCCTTTTTGTAGGAGTGTGCACAGTAATCTTTTAAATGGAATTAAGCTCTCAGGACATGAAGACTGGCATCTCCAAGTGTATGGAAAATAAGGTGTAAAATGCATGTTGTTAAATTAAACATATTTACATTATCAGAATACAGTATAATTCTACACAAATGTAAAAAGTTGATCTGTTGTCAAAGATTTCTTAGAATCATTTATGGATAATGTTTTGTCTCAAAGGACTAGCTAGACAGTGGGATCAGAGACCTTTTTGTTCTATATAACAGGAAGGCTATCAAACAAGCTGACCAGAGAATTACACAGCTTATACAAGAAGCAAGAACTCAGCTTGGCACTGCCAATGCTGAAAAGTAGATTAAACAGGAAAACTAAAGCATTTATTACTTCAAACAAATGAACCAGGTCAGAAGTTTCAATATACTATTTTAGGGAAAAAATGATGTAAGTAAGCATAATCAACAAGTAACATTTATTAGGTGCATTCTAAAAGCAGTTGTTAATAAAGAGCTTCAGGTAAGTGATTTCACCATAACACTATCATCTAGCCTATAGACAAGAGACTTGGGAACTGCAAGCTCATTAACTTGCTCACAGAAAGAAAACCAAACATCAGAGCTGATTACTCACCAGCCTTAGAGAAAATGTGGACAGGTACTAGATTTCAAATTATATTTCTAGTAATGATAGTACTATTTTATAACTTAAAATTTTGCATATTCTCATTTTTGTCTTACGGTATCTCCCATATTTAAATATTTTTTAAAAATTCTAAAACTCAGAGCAAGAAAGCAACAGGGCTGAGTTTAAGTCAAATGACTCCTAGTGGTATGTACAGTGCAATAGGCCATGGAACAAGGATAGATTCCAAATCAAAGCTCCTTTTCACACCACTCATTATAAAGCAGAGCAGTGATAAAGGGTGACTATAATCTTGTAACTTTGGTGCCACCTCCCAATTCATACCACAGACAGTAAATCCAGAACAGGTACTCACAGAGGATATTAAATGACACTCTATCATAATCTGAAATCTCCTGGTTCGTTAGTGTATCCCATATGTAATGAGAGCAGGAGATGAAAGCTCTTAATGACTGTAAAATATCTTTCACAATAGGCCAATTTTACACCTGTATCAAATTACAAAACAGTCTAATCATGTAAATATGCTTAATAAGAAGATAATTAATCTTCTCAGTTCAATTTTCCAAACAAACATTCATAGTTAAGATACAGAATTATTCCAATTAGGAGGTTTGGAGAACATACACACTTGCTATTTAACTAAAGCAGACACTGTAGAACCTAAAAATGCAGAGCACAAGAGAATAGGTCTGGGTTCTGCATGGAGAGCACCAAATAGTTAAAGGAAGATGAAGTCCGGGTAAGAAAAGAATGCTGGTGGGGAGGAGGACAGAGAAGAAAACAGAATGGTTATGCTAAGTTTGGTTTAAGTGAAGGCACCTGTGAAAACATAGGCAAGGCAGGGTGGGGCACATCATAGTCACTGATTAGTTTTCTCCTCACACTGGAATTCATCTGTAATAGTCATGTTCCAGAAAACTCAGAGTTTGAATGTCCTCATTCACCTGTAAAGCCAGGCAGAATGAGAGACTGAAAATAAGAACATTGGTTAAAACAACATCTCCTTCCAAACCGAGCTCCATAGAACATGCATATTTTGCAAGTTGCTGATGGATCTTTCTTCTAAAACCAAAATGGATTCCATGATTAAATAGGTATGGAGATTGAGGAGTTAAACAATGTTTAATTAAGGCTTTCTGACTCCTTGGGACATTCAACAGGCTAATGTGAATGTCGAGTCTTCCAGCAGAGGAGTACTAATGGGAGGCCCAGGAGGCAGCCCAAGGTGGATGCACATTTTCCATCAGCAACAAACCCTCTATTTTGGACAAATTCCTATATTTTTAATCTCATGTGAAGTTTTTTTGAGTTGCCTCCTCTGAGTTACCCATCCCAAGAACAGCTGTCACTAAACACTTTCCCTATAAATTCCTCAGTAGTTAGTTGAGTGTACACAGTATCTCCCACCTTGTTTGAATGTGGCACTCTTTCATAATCTGTTTTATGACAGAGTCCTCCTTGGTCAAGAGAGACATTTATTAATATGTCAGCAAACAAAACACTAAAGATATGTGAAATGCAGTTTAGGAAAACTCAGACTAGAGCTATTAATGTGATGGTTGTGCCCCACTACTATTCTAGGTTCAGTTTCTATTCATCAGAGAATGCTAAGTGGGCTACATTCTGGTGATATCAGGAGATAATATTTAGCAGACTTGGAAAGCCGCCTCCAATTAAACAGTTAAAATATTAGACTCATCCTCATGAATTCCTCTAAGGAATTACTAGGAATTTACTTCATTGCCCAAGCTCCTAATAAGTATATTTGCAAAAAAGACTGGTAAATTATAGGGCCTTTAGAGTACACTTAGGATTAAGAACTATCTTTGTTTTTAAATGCACACATACTTTCTACCCTCTTTTTTTCATGTGTATTAATTACTTAAGTGCATCTGCAGCTAGGTGCACATTCATTTACCTAGAAAATTCCAGGTTTGCTTTAAACATCAAGCTTTTGTAGGTAATGGTCCATTTTGCACAAAATGGTTGGTTATAAATATCCTTAGAACAACTTGGGGCTCATGAAAATGAAAAATCAATATGAACTGGTAAAACCATGGTAATTTAGGGTATTTACCAGAAAACATGAAATATAGTAGATATTTCATATCTGCTAACTTTTAGAAGATGTTGTCTTTTTTAGAAGAGGCTAAATTCCCCTTTAGGAAGTTTATCAAAAGAAGGAAAATGCAAGGCAGACAAGGGAAGCTCTGACCCCAACTCCTTCTGGTACGCACAGCAAGGAGAATATGGCACATTGACTCCAAATGTTTTGTAGAACTAAAGGACGATGAGGTATTCCATTCCTGGTAATACAGTGAATGAGATCCCCAGACTCATCCTTTGCTAGAGACAACCAAAGCACTGGACAAAATAAAAATAAACAACCTTTAAAACAGAAGAAAGCAAGCAATACTCTAAAACCAAAAGCTAAGTGAAAGTGGACTTAGAGAGTCAATGAGCACTGATTCTGCAAAATATTTGCCAAGGTAATAAATTTGAGTTTTCCATTTAAATGGCTCTTGCTGTGCAGTAGACAGGAGACAAAACTCTGAGTATTTCTACTGTGGAGTCCAATAATGAATACTGATTCTGGATAAAGCTGGGTCTCCAGAGAATTATATCCTCAGTGAAGTGGTGAACTAAAAATAAACCCATCCATTATGTCGATCCTACCTCAGTGGCTGCAAGGGAAATTACTAGTCATTAGTAGATAGAAAAAGGAATTTATAACCCTAAGCTTGCCATTAGGCAGGTTTATAATCTAAAACCATACTTTCTGGGTAAGTCAAAAACACACAAAACCAATAATGCCGAGGGTGAACAACATCTGGTGGGTATAAATGCATGTAGTTCCTGGAGGAACCAACCTTCAATTTAGGCCTCTGGAATTCCCATAGATATTGTTCTAAGAAATATAAGATCACATTTTTAAAAAATCACAAAAACCAACAAAAACAAAGCACCATGTGTGAGATCCAGCAGAAGCATAGCAATTTGAATAAGATTAGCAAAGACTTCAGTCACAGAAAATATCAGATACAGAAGCTAAAATTGAATATGTTTAATATGTTAAAAAGAAAAGAAGAGGTTGGAAACTGCATAAGAAGCAGACATAAGTTTTAATAATGACAAATCCAATCTAAAAAAGAACCAAATAAAATTTCTAAAAAAGAACTAAATAAAATTTCTAATATGAAAATATAAAAACTGAATACAAACTTATTGCGTGGGTTTAATAACATATTAGACACAGATTAGGAATGAATTAAACACTGGAAGGAATTACCTAGAATATAGCACAGAAAAACAGTGAGATGGGAAATACAAAAGAGAGATGAAACATGGAAGATAGTCAGGAGGACTAACTAATCATAAGAAAAAGAGAAAGAGAAGAAGGAGGAGAGAATTATTTGAAGAGGTGATGGCTGAGAATTTTCCAACCACTACTGAAAGACACCAATCCACAGATTTGGGGATCTCATAAAATATGGGGTAGAGGGGAGGAGGAGTGGAGAAGGGGAAGGGGAGGGGGAGGAGAAGGAAGAGGAGGATGTAGAGAAAGAAAAGAGAAAAGAAATCCATGTCCAGACATACTATAGGAAGAACAGAAATCATATATTAAAAGCCCTTAAAAATAGCCAGAGGAAAAAACTGTCCTATCTGTGGGGCCCCAAGAACTGTAAACAATACTTTATTTCCAGGGGCCACATGTGTTCCTTCAGGACTGCACTGCTTTGTATAGAAGACATGTATTTAGTGGCCACCCTCCTAAAAACATGGTGACTTTAGTGGTAGTCATACGAGATGTTAGAACGTTTAAAAAACACCACTATTAGATCATGTAATCTTTAAGCAACAGTAGCGCTCTCTCCAAAATGAAGTTACCCTTGGCTACTCAAAGGGCTTCTTGGATGAACAGTTGATTCATATTATGTGTATCCCGCAAACGGTTGACATTCAACAAGCGGAGTCATCCAACTAAAAAATTGGAACAAAATTTGTCCCTGAACTTAGTGATTAATAATTCTTTGGCTCTGGAAGGCATTCAGGTCAGTCTCAACTCCCTGGGCAGGTTAGTGTGGGTGACAGACTTGCCCTGGACTCCTGTGAGCCATGGCAGTCGGTACAATTACCGATTTATCCTGCTAAACCCAGATGAGTGCCTGGGCCAAATGAAAAGGTAAATGCAAGATTCATATATGTGGCACACTACAAATGAAATTCAACAATAGTAATTTCAAGTTTTCCCACTTTTTCCATTTAGAAAGTTGGTGAAACTTTAAGCAGAGTGAATGTAAGAGACAACTCTGTCTGAAACTGAATCATCCTCTTTTTCATCACCACAGTTGCTTGCAGCTATCCAAAGTAACATTGCTATGAGCTTTATAGCTGAAAAAGCCTTTATTACACTCTGCTGAGAATTCTCAGTTTGTCTGCAATTTCTCCAGGTTCTGGCCTAAACCAGAATCTTCATCAAGTAGACTCCTAAGCTTTCTTATATGTTACAATATTTAAAGGCTAGACCGTGCCTGGTTTGGATCCACCTTTAATCTTTCCTTGGTCTGACAGATGTTTTCTAAATAAACTCTAACATGCTCCAAGAAATCAAAGGCCAATATATCTCTAAGGCTTAGGACCCTGGTGTTTCCCACATGACAAGAAAAACTTAGAAAGAGCTCCTAAAGTCCACAGAAAACTGAGATGCCATGAACTGATGAGCAAGAAAGGTGAGAGGTGGAAGTCTGTGATGACCATGAACTACCCCTTCAGCTGATATGGGCCCAGTATCCCCAACTCCTCCTAAGGAACATCTGCAGCTCCTGAAGTTTGAATTTTCCCTAATGAAAGAAGAGAAGGAAGCATGTGATTTAATTACTTTTAAGTATTTAAGTATAGCAAAATAAAAGTTTATGAAGAAAAATTTATACTCCCACAGAAGTATTTTTTGTTTAGTTCACAATGGTAATATGGAAAATGTGACTTGTCTACTGCTATCTAAATGCTTTCTGAAGCATTAGGCAAGTCAGAGTCTAGAAAATGGAAGTAGGAGGAGACAGAATACTAGGAAAAATCAATTTCCAATTTTCTCAAGTTAAATGTTAGTAGTTATTACTTTTCTAAGGCTATTCAAGGAAAACTTATCAAAACGATTTAACATAGGAACTATGGACACATAAAATTAGTCAGTGAATCTAAGGAACCTAGCATATGAATGACAAAAGCAGTAAATCTATTAGGGGCATAATACATGTTCAAAAACATCAACACTTGAAAAGAACCCAGGTCCAAAATTGTGAGCACCCAACCTTTTCTATTCCAGAAACTCATGTTAAGTACCTTTGAAACCTATGTTCCTGTTTCAGACTATTTTCTTACAGAGTTGCCCATAGGAAACAAGGCCATGAATGATTAAGTGGCTACTAATTATGTAGGAATCTAAAAAGATCAATCATATGTTGTGACTCTGGAGGATATTTCTTATTTTAGTCAGGTACTTCATTCATGACACAAAAGATGTGCAGCTGACGGGTTAAAAAATAGTGTAGCTAAAATACAGCCACATTTTCATATTAAGCCTATACCCATCCTGGAAGCCCAATGCAAGAGACAACCAACAAAATAAATGAGGGCAATTACATTAAAAATAAAACACTATGGTTTGCCTTCCAACCCATCTTAGATAAACACAATAACTCCTAGAAGAAAATTCAAAGAGTTTAAGTGATAAGCAGTACAAGTGCTCCTTGTATAAACTTAATTTCTATGCCCCCAACATGTTTTCAATTAAATACGTAAGCAGTCACAATAATGTATACTCCAGATGTTTACATCTTGGTAGTCTCTGGAGCATCTTTTCCCCACTGCCAATGACAGTAAAAAACAGATTTCTTGGGGGCAATTCTTGATACACTCTGTTATTGGGGAGTTAAGTCAAGTGAACAAAGGGGAAGCTAATGTCTTTTTTTTTAGGTTTTAGAATAACCAATATTTGAGAGCCAATAGTTCCTAAACTAGCATGTGCAAAAGAGAAATGCTGCTGGGTGGTATTACACAGATATACGGATGCTGTAAGCCTTTCATATCAGTGAGTTATAATCAACTCTCTTTATTATCTCCAAATTTCCAAATCATCCTTTAGGGAAAAATGACACCATCAGAAAAAAAATGACAGAATTCATGATGTATATTTTCTTTATCCATAATTGTCAAAGAGCATGCCCATTTTGTAGTGAAGCATTAGATTATTTTTGAGAATATTTTTCTTTCCTTTTTCAGAAATAAGATTTAAAAGCACAGTGGAGAAGAGGCCTTCCAAGCTTGTCCAGTTTTCTCTCCTTCCTTCCTCAGGTTATGCTCACAGATCCTGTTTGTAAAGATGCAGTGACACAAGACAGACAATTTCTTCCATGGGCAACCCAACTCAAGCTCCGTGAATCTTGCTCCCAGAAATTATTTTTCTATTTCCCTAACCTCAGTGTGTTAGCTTTTATTTGGAAAGACCTGAATTTAATTCCATTGTCTTCAAGTAGATGAAAAGATCATTTTAGCACCCCCTCCACACCGCTTCCCTTTCTTAAAATTATAATCTTCATACAAGCCACATTAATCCTATAACTGCTTCAAATTCTTCAAACTATATTTCTCTCATCCTTTAGGTTCGGGCTACTTTGCTTCCCCTCTCTTTAGTGGAGATGGACAGCTGCTCTCACACCGGCTCCTAGTGAATGTGAACATCACAAAGGTGCTGAAAACTAGTCAATCATATGTCAGACAATCTGTTGTCTTAACCTTTCCTCAGATGTTCTCCTTTTCAATCCTTTAATGATCTTTTGATTTTCTTTGGAACCCTCTCTAAAGTGCTGCCATGTCAATAGAATCAACCAGTTTTAGAGCTAGAAGAAACTTTAAAAAGGTCATCTGGCCTTTTACAGAAAAGAAAACCGATATCCCAGAAAAGCTGAGCAACATGCAGAAAGTCTCCCAGCTGATTACTGATGTAGTTATTTTTATTGTGTAAAATACACATAATGTAAAATTTAACATCTACCCATTTAAGCATACAGTTTAGTGGTATTAAGTACATTCACATTGTTCTGCAACTATTACCACTATCCATTTCCAGAACTTCTTGTAAAACAGAAACTCTATATCCATTAAAGAATAACTCTTCATCCTCCTCCTTGCCCCCAGCTCCTGGCAACACCATTCTGATTTTGTCTCTATGAGTTTGGCTGCTTTTAGGTACCTCATATAAGTGGAATCATACATTTGGTTTATTTCCATGAGCATAATGTCCTCAAGGTTTATCATGTTGTAACATGGGTCAGAATTCCCTCCTAGTTAAAAAAAATTTTTTAAATTATAGCTGAAATCAATATTATATTAGTTTAGGTTGCTATATAGTGATTAGATATTTATATACCTTATGAGTGTTCACCTCAATAAATCTAGTACCCTTCTGACACCATAAAATGTTGTTACAATATTATTGGCCACATTCCCTATGCTGTCCTTTATATCCCTGTGACTATTTTTCTAACTGATGGTTTGTACTTCTTAATCTCTTTCACCTTTTTCACTCCTCCCCATCCAATCTGGCAACCATCTTTTAGTCTTAGTATCTATTTACTGATGCAATTTAACTAGAAATAATGGGTTCCAATTCTAATGAAAACATATTACGTGTTCTGTTCAAGGTCTAAATGTATACAGGCTATCCTTGCTTTACACAGTTAACTATAAACAATTTTTGTTTACCATTATTTAGTTAAATAATACCATCCTCAAAACAGCATGGTTCAAATTTCAGTTGTCAGAATATATTAACTGTAATTGCAGAAAGTAAAAATTCTACAGCTAGCTCTTCAGTCTACAAATTACTATGTAAATAACAGATGAGCACCATGATCAGTGACCAATCACATCATTTCTTTCAGAATCTGCTGGTGATTGTCACCATACGCTATTACTCACAGACAGACAGCAGAGTATGTAGTTGTACTGTGCCTTATCTTCCAGGGGTATCTGCACATGACATTTTACAAAGATGAGTAATCAGAGAGAACTGGTTGGACAACAAATATAAAAATAAATGAAAAGTCATATTGCTGGAAGTGAAATATGAATCTAGCATAAATGGAGGTATAAAAGAAATAGTTGCTGGTGGTAATGGTGACCCTGCTGCTGTTCAATACTCCTAATGTGTACCAGAGAAACTCAATGAAGGTGAGCCTTTCTACATAGTGGTTGTGACAAAAAGGATAAAACTGTCCCAGAAGAAATGATGCCAGTTTTAAAAAATTCATTAAAGGAACTCTCAGAGATATTTCCCAATATTGAAAGCATACAGGATTAAATGTTGGAAGCTGATCCAAACCTAGAAAGCAGTATGACAATTCCTCAAGTCACAGGAAAATTACTTGCTCTGTATCAGAAGTTATAAGATAAGAAGACAGCAAGCGTGTTCAAACTATTCTTGATAAGTTTTAAAAAGAATAAAAACACTTTCATTCTCAATGTTTCTAATGTTTAAAATTATAGTATATTAAATAGCAATTAGTTTTACTATTATTTGTCATTTTCCTATATATTACACTTGATCACCTGAGAGTTTTTTAATGCTTTGACGAAAAATATTTAAAGGTCAGGAACAATTGTAATTTTTTCCTATTATTAGTGGGGCTAACCAAAAAAAAAAAATCTCCTTTTACTGTTGGTAGAACCAAAACTTAGTGTGCCGTATCTTGGAGCTCCCACAGTAGTCAAGGATTATGGTAGGCCAACATGAAAACCCTGTGAAACAGGACTAAGTGACCTGTCCAAACCACATGGCAAAGCTGGAATCCAAAGCTGGTTCTCCAGACTCTAAGCCACTCTCTCTACCTACCTCCACAGCCTGTCCAGGTCTTCTGGTGAGAACAATGGCACCTCTTACGAAGGATGGATATTCCCACATCAGAAGTCATCACAAACAGCAATGGCAAGTAATGGGGATCTTTGTGGGAATGTTGGGAAGGGGTTATTAACCAACAGTCAGACCAATCATACTCATACTCCTGCCTTCACAGAAGAAAAAAATGTGTATTCTATATAACTTATTTATCTTTGAGTATGTGACTTTCATTTAAAGACAATGGATATTCTTCCTTAAAGTCATGGTCTTTCATTTCTCATCTTCTGCCTGGATGTATGGCCTATAATGCCCTCACAGAATAAAAAACAAAATTTACTTCAAAATGCACATACGTTTTTCTTGTCTGGGTCTTCTCTAGCAGACCTATGCTCATATTCCCATACTGCAATTCTTCTATGTATGTTGAGCTGCTTTAAATGGAATCCATAGTCTCTTCACAGAAGGAATTCTTCTGATCCTTTTTCCTCTTTCCTTATCTGATATTTATAGGAGAAAAATCCAGATTTAAAAAAGTCTCAATTCCTATTTTGAGTCTTTAAGTTTTGTTGTTTGTTTGTTTGTTTGTTTTTGACTTAGGAGAGGAAACAACACACATATCACCATTTGTTGCAGTCTCTAGTGGTAGCGAAACATGTTGCCTGTTGGAAACAGTGGCACACTGCCAACTATCTGTAGAAAGGATTTTCAAAGGCTGCACAGAATAGAAATATTGCTAAGGCATCAAGTGCTGCATTTTTCAATAATATCACTTATATAATACATTTAGGGCTTTCTTCTATGTAACTGAGAGGAAAAAATCATGGGGTAAAATAAGTATAAACAAACAAACATAACAAAACCCTTATGTCAATCTCCACTTTCAGGTATATAAGTTAATAAACATATTATCACATATTATCAGTTGATAGTTGCATAGATAAACATAAGAGAAAGAATTAAAAGCACAGTTAAAAATTTTAAATTTGATGTAATACCATCAGCACCTCGTGTTTGTTAATGCAAGCAAATAACCCTGACTTATGCAACAAACTCTGCTGCCATCCTTCATTCTCAAGCATTTCTTCCCCTCAAATTCTTTCTATTATGGCAGATCTTTGGTGGATCCACTATTTGGACATAAAGTCCCTGGAAGATAGAAAGGAATCCATCCTCCTAATAGCCAGGGCGAGTTGATGAGAACAGATCTCAGCCTGTGGACATGAGGCTGCTCCATAGATGACTCACAGTCCATGATGATTCCCAGAAAGCTCAGCTCTCTGAAGGTGCTGGGGAAAAGTCGAAACTTACCCCAAATTACTGAGATCTATTTCATAAGAAAATCACCTTCACAGGCTTGGCCCAAACAATTTTCCCAGTATAAGTCCCTATTTAATGTCAAACCTGTGGATTCCGGAAAGCCATGGCCCAGGATGGCTGAAAGTATGTGAGAAGCAGAGCTACGACAGGCTTGGCTCACTCTGTCAACAGTAGGAAGCTACTTTACTTTTCCTCTATATAATTTTTTATTCTGTAAAGAGTTAACAAATAATTAAGAATTTACTGGATGGCCATATTGTATACCTGTGAGCTTAGTTAGCACTTATGGTATTAAAATTTGTTTTAATGACTTGGTGGCTAGAATACTCCATATACAAAAAATATGGTCATAAACAGGCTAATAATTAGTATTAAATTATGGGGTGTGTAAAAGGAATTAATACAACTTAAACCCAAATGAGAGCATATTAGAAAAATTATCACAAAATGCACCCTTAATACAGCCCTCAAGCTCATTAACAATTAGGGCAACACGGAGGCTTTTTAGCTCTAGGAAGGAATTTTAGATGTGACACCCTTGGTTTTTAAATCTATATATTTTTCTACATGTGAAATGGTTCTCATTTTAAACTGACATGCCATTTGTACACAAAAATAAAGAATAAAGCAAAATAATGCACTAAGACAAGTGAAAACATTCATAGAATAGTGATCTGTTTTTACAGAAAACAAAAATCTTGCCTTGAAATTTACACAGTGAGATTGTACATAATTATGTGAAATATCTGTTTTTTTTCTAAACCATTTTTCATTCACACGTATTGTCAAGTTTTTCACACTGCACACATTTCTTAAAACATTGATACCAATAGCAACTGCAAATAAATGTCGAATTTGGTACACATGTTATCTACCTCAAGGTAACAAAAATATGTAGCAAAATATATACACCCATAGTACTTCACAATATGCACATCTATTTAGCCACTGTTTAGTGTAGTAAACTATTCTTAATAAGTTTCACTCATCATTTATAAATGTTCTGGTAGGCATAAAGAATTATAAAGATAATGAAGTGTTACTATATCACATCTTATCTATTTTAGCAAATCAGTATATTTTCTGTATTTCATCATAAAAATTAACTCAGTTTTTGAAATTCATTTTGCAAATATACTTTTTCCATTTGGCACTATGGTTTGTTGCCTACTTAGCTAACTATATAATGTCAGCTTATCATAAGGCTGTCCAAGTACTCAATTTACCTAAGTATTCATTTTAAGTAAAGTGCTTACTGCGTACAAGAATTTGCATTTTGGAAGTGCTTGATCTATCTACAGAGTTATAAAATGCTCCTAGAGCCTTAATTATGTTTATTTAAAAAAAACTGCCAATATTATACAGTGTGCATGGAAATAATTAAGATATATCACTATTCTGTAAAGAGTTAACAAATATTAAGAATTTACTGGATGGCCATATTGTATACCTGTGAGCTTAGTTAGCACTTATGTATTAAAATTTGTTTTAATGACTTGGTGGCTAGAATTTGTGGTTTAAAAGTTGTACCTAACATATTTTGTTTTTACTGTATTTTCTACTGGATGATCTCTTCTCCATCCCATGGCAAGCATGATAAAATGAGGTTAAATGTAAAAAAAGAAAAAGAAGGATCAAAGTAAGTCACTTAGTAGTAACAGCACAAAACCTGTATGATATAAAAGTTTGAATCAAGAACTAAAGAAAAATATGGCAAGCTGGTCCTAGGAGCAGATGGAGTGGTTCTCCAGACCATTTGGAAAACGTATGGAATGATATGGTACCTTAGTAATATTCAAAGCCTTCTCAATATTTTGAGTACTACCCAAAGATTTTATTTTCTAACCTAGATTCATCTCTCGTGCTTATCCAGAATTTCTATACTGTGTGCAGTACCAATTTAAAGAGATTTGAGACCAGCAGAATAAAAAGATTTTGTGTTATTTTTTTTTTAGGGTAGAAGTATCAAAACCACATTTTAGTACAATGTTAATGCTTCAAGATATTATATTAGTTGCTAAAGGTTTGAAATAAAATTTCCTTCATTGTGGAATGCCCCTTGTATTTATCATGAATTAAAACAAGTTAAACAAAAACAAAAACTGGTTTCATTCACCTGTCCCTGACTCTTACAAAAAAGAAAGAGGGGAACGTGTGTGGTTGAGAGTGTGGGGATATTTGTGTGTGTGCACACAGACACATACAGGCATTTCACTTTTCCTCTTAATTCTGATCTCTCAGGTCTCCATGTGTATTAATACCTGCCTTCTTGCTGGCAGACCTCTTCACAATGTGCCCTTTGAGATTTAAAAAAAGAAACAGCACTGTTTGAAAATAGACAATGACAACCCTATGGAGGACTGGAGAGAGAAAGAAAGGAACTAACTACAGGCGAGACTCAGACAGACAGACAGACAGACATGCTCAAGGAAATTGCTACCAACCATGGTCTGGGACTATGCAGCTAATCCGGCAGGTATTCAGCTCTTCACTTTTGCAGACTTGCTTAGCACTGAAATCGGCTGTCTGCCAGGAGGATGAGGTAATGTCTGGTTTAATGCCAAAATCTCTCTAACTGGCAGGACACATTGGGTAATATTTTCTACTGCAGGAGACCACATTCATTTGATACTGCTGCCAGTTTTATTATTGTTATTACACTCATTATATTAATACTTACACACCATACCTGTTTTAAGATTGAGGATGGGAAAGCCAGGGTTTTGCTGAAACACAAGGGAGGAAAGAAGAGTAAGAAAGCCTCCCTCCACTCCACTCCCCAGCCCTTTCTTCCCCAACAATGACAGACATAGCACTGACCTCCTGCAATCTTTTCATACACCCTGGGCTGAATGAGACTCTCCCCCAACCCCTGAAACCACCTCTTCTCTTCCAGTGGCTGTAAATCTGGAACTGCTAAGGTTGATCCCTATTTCATCCTGTCAGTGAGAATGGGCAGGGGGCAGGGGGGTAGGTGGGTAGCTTGAGCCATTTCAAGCTACCTTAACAGTTGTAATATTTAGAAATGTACTAGAATGCCAGCGGTTTATTCTTCCTTCTAAAAAAATTCTAAATTTGTTAGACCATGTGATTTTGGATGACCTTGTGTTATGGCCTCACAAATATGGGCACCATGGTATGAAATACCTACCAGGTCTCATAACTTGTTCCTTGATGATCTGTCTCTATGGTTACTGTCAACAATATGCATTCATGTTGAAGCTTATTATCTTACAGAAACATTTGCAGAAATGCTCCAGGCTTCTCTAATTTAAAATTTCCCTGTTACAGAATGAGACTCTGACATCAGCCTTATTCAGTTAAAAAGATAAGGCTTTTGTTCTGGGAGTCAGCAACTGAATGTTAAACTTCATATGGATTCATGAAGGATCACCTACAAGGCAATCAAACTTTTACCAATCTTACTTCCTTTCACCAAACAGTTAGGAATAACACTTCTCCCCACAGGCATTCCAGGCAAGGCAAGAAAACATGATGTCAAGGCAAAGTTCTCCCAAAATGCACTGTAATGCATTTTATGTGTGAACAACATGAAAAAACATCTGAGACTTGACATCACCCTGTGCCAAGAAGAAGAAGGAGAGGAGGACGGGAAGAAGGAAAGGGAGAGGGAGATGCACTTCTGAGTTCTGGAGAACAGAATCAGGAGACACTCTCCAATGTGCCAAGGTGGGAAAATAGACAGAGAGATGCTATTCTTGTCCTTGATTAGGGCCAGCCCAATCCAGCTAGCTGCTAAGAACTTATACAGTAACTCCAAGAGGTTAGTTGAATATTTTTTTAAAAGATCAAACAACCCTCCCTTAACAAAGAGTTTTGAGCTATTCCTAACGTTTTCAAAAGCAGGGTCTTGGACAATATGTCTACACCAGATATGTGCTTCTAAATGGGAAACCAAAACTATCTGAGAATCAGGAATATTGTAGATGGAACTGGAGATGAGGGTAGAAAGGAAAATAAGAAAATGGGTAATGTCTTTTATGGTTAGGAGAATGGTTTCAATTAATAATATTGGAAAGAGAGTTGAGAGTGAAAATGAAGGGAGGAAGCCTAGGTGAGATGATATTGAAGAAATCCTCTGACCACATACCTTCCCTAGCTATAGAAAACTTCCACAGTCCTCTTCTAAAAACCAAAGCTAGTGTGAGAAATATCTGTCAAATGGGGCTTTGGTTTTTAGAAATCATCCTTCATTCTTCCAAAGGGGGGAACTTTGTCACATACAAGAAAACTAAGGCTCCCCAAATGTGCTTTGATCTGATATTATGACATGAAATACACTTGCACCTTTCTTATAGTGCTTTCAAAAAATGGTAATTATTAGGAAAGATAAAAATGTACATCTGATGAAGCTAAGCAGGGTCAGGCTAGTTAGTACTTGGATGGGAGACCACCTAGGAAGACCAGGTGTTGTAGGTGTAAAAAATAAAAACATAAGGGATTATAATGACAAGGTCCTTGCAATCTGTGAGGTCAACCAAAGGTTGCCTCGCCTAAAAAAAAAAAAAAAGTACAGTAGTCACCCTTTTCAAAAATGCTATAAGAACCCTTTTTTTATAAACTGTAAATAAGAAGCTAAATAAAAGTCTCAAAGCTACGTAGTTTAGACTGCTTTATTTAGACTAGAGAATGCTCATTATGAGTCAGGAAACAGGCTGGATGGAAATTACTAATTAATTGAACATTATAGCTTTAAAACTCATTAATTCATCTTATTGCATCTCCTGAATACAAACATTTTTTATGTTTTTATTAAACTAATAAAAACATAATTTTTAAAAATTATAAATGAGGAGGTTCTAAGCCTTGTGCTACTTGGTTATCTAATCTTTCAACTACTGAGGTGCTGGTTGCAGGGCCAACTGCCTTCAGATTTGCTGGAGTAAATAATGTGTGAACATGACATGCTATACTATGTGGTTTTAATTTTGGCTTACACTAATGCAGTGGTTTGGTGGTAATTGCCATAAACCTTGAAATTATATTATACTCTTTTCCTCTCACCTCCCAATACCTCTATTAACCTCAACTATGAGAGACTTTGACTCTAATACCAAAACCAAGAGTCAAATTTCTATGATGTCCTTCTCCCTGAAACCATCAAATTATGAGACCTGGTTCAGTGACAATTCTTGAGTCCTCTAACTCTAAACACTCTAAATTTAACTCATACTTCAAAGGCTGGATTCTGATCTCTTCTGCTCTTTACCTCCTCTGGAAACATGGCTTACCTTAGACAGGAAAGATTTAGGTCAGATGAAAAGATGGAATTAATATCTTCAAAAAAAGACCTGGTAAGCATTAGACTGTGCTACTGACTACAGAAAACCTTACCCCCTGAAAATCTTTTACTAGATTCAAGACAGAGGATGGGGCATCATCTGGTTCACCACCTTACTTCAAGTAAGACCCCACAAAAATTATTCTGGCAGTGAGACTCCCTTATTTTTAGGTGTGTTTTTTTTTTTGTTTTCTAGAGGAGTAGTTTCCACCATATTCCTTAATAACCTACTCTAGTTCCTGACAGTCTTCATGACTCAAGATTCATTTCCTTACGCTTAACTAAAAATCTTCAAAGTTGCCCCTGGTGCTCATTTCTTCTTGTGTTCTCATTGGTATTGAATGCAGAGCAGTCTGGTGCCTCTGTACAATAACTCTCCGTTCCTCGAGACTTAGCCAAATTTCCTCAAGCCAAAAAGAAGGAGGCCAGAGACATAGCAAGAGAGCCAAGAAAGCATGGGGCTTGCTACAGAACGAAACACAGGGACTTTAAATGGTAGGGGTGGGGAGGAAACCAATGGTAAAAACATTCTACAAAGAAGCCAGCAGTTAGAGGCAAAGGCAATCTGACTGAATTAGAAGATGGAGATCTTCGAGTTTGCTTAATTTTGTAAAATAATAGTTTTTATGATTTTCTATAGGTGGGGCATACAATTCCCCTGAGTTTCAGCTGTCATCTCAGTACAAAATGAATAACTTAATTGCCTAAAGAAAGGAAGCTGGACCAATGACCAGGTCCTTTCTTGTTCTAAATTGGTTATTTTATTAACCTATACCTGGATCCATCTTAGGTACACTCAAGATTATTGACCCAATTCTGAGAAACAGCTAAGAGATGATTTAAGGATACTTGGTAAATGTCTTTCCTTTGTACTAAGCCACGTTATAGTAACAATCCCCTTTCAAGAAAACCATCTCATACTTCAGGAAAGGAGAAAAAATATATCTTTGTATTTCCCTAAAAGATAAATTAATGGACTCACTGCAAGGGAAAGACCAAAGCTATTCTTGGGCTGATGAATGTAAAACATTTGTTGATGGAAGGCAGGCTTAGAGAAATAGATGAATAACACTTACAATTTCATTTGTCAATAAAATGTTAAGCTCTAAGATTTTCACAAAAGAGCTGAGTGTTAATTCCTTTCTCAATTCCAGAATCCCCTCCCCATCTACATTCACCTTTGACACTGGGAATTGAAACTGTTCCCAATTTACAAAATGAGGCCGTTAGACCAAATGAGTTCTAATTTTATATCCATAGAAGTAAAATGGATATAGATTGGAATTTTAATAGTCTTTACTCAGAATATCACCACATAAGCCCTTCAGTCACATATATTTACATTAAAAGGTCATTGTCTCACCATAAAAACTTGGTGAACTTGAAAAATCTCTCCTCAATGCCACCAAATAAGACCTTAAGAACATTGTAACTGCTGGGCTGGGATGCAGGATGCATGGATCCAGGGAGCACTAAGGTTGAGTTAAAAAGGGTTGATTGTACCTTAAACTGAGTATTAGTTCATTAGGTTCACTCTCACTATTGTAACAACAGGAAAAAGTGGCCTTGAAACACACATACAGAGAGAAGAAACCAAATTACAATTATCATTTCATAAGACTTATTTAATAATCATTTAACAATTCACTGATAAACCTATATCTGGGAGGCGGGCAGGGGAAACTCAAACTTCTTATAGGTTACATATTTTCTTCAAGTTCCCACTATAAATGTCATTATTTAGTGCACATTTTCTATAGTATTGGCATACTATCAATATGTGTTATGAGACAAGATATGTTTTTACTTGCTTTATTAAACTCAGACACAGACTTGAGAAAAGTCCTTAAAGATAGAATTTTGTTTCAGTGGGCATACTGCATTGTGAAGTCATTAAGAAAAAGCATTTACAGACTTCAGAAACTAAGCTCTTCAAACTGAGGCCAAGTTGAAAATGTATTAAGCATTCGATCACTGTCTGTCTGTATCTGTCTCTGTCTCTGTCTGTCTCAAGCCCCTTGAAGCAGAAGTTAGATGGAGATTGTATTTTCCCTTCCAGTGTATGTATGCTTTTGTGTCAGACAAGCCCAAAGCTACCACAGCTGAAATACAGTAAATGTCAACATTGAATCTGTCATTTTCTTTCCATTTTAAACCACAATGCATCATTTCAGCATAATTAATAACAACCATGCCACTTTTCCCCAACTGACTCTGACTCTTTTTGTTGCTAGGTAATGTTTGCAGTCAGCTATTCTCTAAACACAGAAAAGATAGCCACATGGTAACCACTGCTGATGGGCTTCCACTCCACATCCATGGATGGCAGCACGGCAACTACTATGTGTAAGGACCAGCAATACCTGCTTCCAAACTGTAGGGTACCACCAGAGCCTTTTTAGGAAGTAGGGACCTCTGGGGTTGCCCTGCACACAAGTGGGAGGAAGCAAGTGCCCAACAGGGGATGAAGGAGGCCCAATAAACAAGCTCTCTTCTTCCCAAGGACCACGATAGGTTGTGACTGTAGCTTTAATCTCTGCCTCCCTTTGCCTATCCCATGTACTCTTTTTCTTGAAAATAGCTAGGGCCAGTGGTGGACAAAGTCAAGAAATTTAGCACTGCATTGGGATTTCCTGGTACAGTGCACAGAAGACCATTAAATCTTGGCCTCCCTAAGTTTCTTGCTTAAAGAAGGAAAACTCTTATGTTATGAGCAAAGCAGAGTGCTCTGCGATTTAATGAAGGCATACTATTCAAGTATTAGAAAATATTTCCAATGTATTCAAAGAAATTCCCAATTAAGAATACCCTTCTTCTCAGAACATTAGGAACACTAAAGCTAGAAGCAGTAGGGGGCACACGATGTAAAAAAAGAAAAAATGATTTAATTTTTTTTTACAGAATTTATTTTTAGTAATTAATACTTCCAAGATCTAGATTTCTTTCTTAGTTTTTTTCTAGTCCAGAAAGCTTACTCCATGGTCTAACAAAAATGCAAAAAGAAATTTTCATGATGTTTTACACAGGACTACACTGTTATGAAAATCAAAGAAACAAAGAAAGATTCAAACAATTGAAAGGAAGACCGGAGTGTCAGGACTGGCCTTCAGATGAAGGGCATGCACATTCCCAGCATTGGTAGGCTTATAGAAAATGGCTTTAAAATTGTTTAAAATTTAAACATTTAGTGGTGTGGGCAACATGCCAAGGTATTTTTTAAAAGGGGGTTATGTTTTAGAATTCTCCTCTATTTACTATACCTTTTGCTGAGACATTTGCTAGAGCAGAAACATCCCTACTCAGAGACAGCAAGAGTAGGGGAATGATGAAAATGGAAGAATGGGGAAGAATGGGGCTGTGGCTTGACTGGTGCTTCCACGGGAGTGCCCAGATGGTCTACATACTTAGGCATTGGCCAGAGACCTCAGTCTTTGGTAAAGCAGCAAGACTCCTGCAGAGCATCTTTGATCTCAGGATTCTGGGCATCCACCTAGCTCAGGTGTGAAACTGGTGGGCTCTATGCAGAGAGGCTCACTGAAGGGTCAATCTACCACGTCAAGATCTTCCTGGAAAAGATCTAAGGCCTGGGACACCTTCCTCAAGGCAGCTCTAGTCTGTGGAGACCCCACTCCTGGGTAAGGTCAGACAATGCTCCTTAGCAATACTATGTCTTCTTCAGGGAAGTGGACTGTCCTGCAGGGCCAGGGGAGAGGTATTTACTAAAGAGCCGCTTCTTTCTGACATAATAAGAAGAAGTAAATGAATAGAAGCAAGCTGGAATTAGGACACAGAGGGAAGGAATAATCACTTTTGTTATACTAAATAAAATACACATCCCACATGATTTTTACGTCTACAGCAAGGCAAAGAGAAAATCAAAATCCTGGGCAGCAAATGGATGTCACTTCAGGTGGAGGCAACTTGAGACTAGAGGAAAGCTTCTTAGAAAGAAAAGATTCTATCAAGAGCCCAGGAATATGGGGAGAAATACCGAGATTCACCTTCCTGTATGCCTGCCTGGGTTACTGAGAATTCTAACAGCAGGCCCTCGCATATACACGTCTGTATTTCTGAGTCTTCACAGTATCACCTTATAGTCTCAAGGCCTTCTTGACCATTCAAGAAACAAACATGACCTGTTGCTGGCCAGATTTGGCCTACGGTGTTATGAGTCTCAGAGAATGACAAGCTGCATTTTCAACCTCCCTCAGATGCTTGTCTACCTTTGTTAGTTCTTTGGTGGATTAACAGTGAATGAGGGGCAAAACCGACATGAAAGTAATGTAAATTATCTATATTGTATCAATTATATTAATAAAATAGTGTTACAGTGCTAGACATAAAGAAAAGCAAGCTTAATAGCCATCCATAAATTTATAGAAACACCTCTATTTTGCCCTCAGTGATTAATGCAAGCCTCTTTGTGAAGCTCTGCAAATTCAGTGATCTAAATAGCACCAACATGCAAAGCTTTGATATGACAAAACACAGACCTTCACACTGTCACCTACTGTGTTCAGAAAGAGGAGATCTGTTTTCTTGGCCTTTAAATTCCAGATCTTATTCTTTGCCTGTAAAATGGGTATAAAACTCACCTATGGACCATCCGACATTAATTTTATTACTGCTTATATACAAACATCCTTGCTAGACTCAAGCATTTCTTTTGTTATAAAATCAAATGTTAGTATCTTAACTATGGGTTACTACATTATACTTACCAAACCACATATCTTTAAAGGAAACAGCCATAAATTAGACTCAATGGTACCAGCTATTGATTATTTTAAACATATAAAGTGTCTTAAAAAGCCTAAGTCAAACTTATTGTCATTCAACTTTAAATATGTTTGTCTTAGAGCATCTCTCCAAAAGTCTGTCTTTAAGCTAGACATGCACACAAAAATCTGTAGATTGAGTGTAATGGATACACTCAGTAACAGTAGGTGACCGCTGGCCACCAGACTTTGATTCCAGCTACAGACAGAAAAATACTTCTCAGGATGTTTTAACTATCCCAGTTGCCTTATAGGTAGACATTTATAATAAATTATTTACAAAACACTATCATACATATGAAACACATCTCGACATTTCATCTCGACATACCATGCAGAGAGGACTCTCTGCATGGTATGTAGTAGGTTGAATAGAGTCTGTTGCCTTTTTCATAAGGGTGGGTCTAGGTGGCAGCAGAGTGACCCTCTCTCTCACGAAGAGGAACAGAGATGTGCTGGCTACCCACGGTGTCCAAATGAATCTCTCTTGCAGCTCAGGGATTTGCTTTGTTGCCAATTTGCAACCTCTGAGAAATTCAGGATGATTTAACATAGAATCACAGAACATTGTTATTAGAGACAGGAGGAATATCTAAAGGGTGGGTAGTGTAGGAGGCTTTGGTCTGCCTCTCCTTGTACCAAGGACAGAGTCTTAGGCACAACCAAAATCTGGTAAACTCTTGATTGTAAAAAGACCCCAAACCCATTTCCCATCCTCTGAGAAGAAAAACACTGACTGAGGAAGGGAAACACTTCCCATTCACTACATTACAGAGCAGAGATTCTTAAGCGGCTGCATTGGTCCTGCCCCATATGCTGGCTCTCTCCTTTCACGTGGCCCCGTGGTCCTTGTACTGAGCAGATCTTCACCTGCACACCCCTGACTGTGCTGGGCTAGCCGAGATGGCAAACTGTTCTCCAGTGACCAGGCCATGTTTGTCAGAGAGATACTGAAAAGTTTGCTTTTTGCTATTAATATTCCTTTTTTCCTTTCTGGAAAGCTTAATAAAAAGAAAACTCCTGGAAACTTCTATAAATCAGAAGATGAGGTAAGCTTAAGAGGGCTTTAAGCTGTAATTTCTAAATTTTTTATTAAGGTATAATAAACATATAGAAAGCACACATAACACAAGTCCATTTTCAGAAGTTGAACACAACCCATGTAAATTTTTATCATAGACTGTAATATTTTGAAATAAAAATCTCACAAAAGGATACATGAAGTGAAAAATGTTCAAATTCAATATAATTCACTTGCTATCATTTCGTATAGTTGTTGACAAAGTTATAACAAAGCTCAAAGATACTATAATCTCTAGACTACATTAGGTCACAGGAACACCTTTTGGGTATGTTAGCTTTATATCCCATAATTGGTGAGTTTCTGGCCGTCAGAACTTAGGATAAATGGTGTGTCCCAGATATAAGTCTTCTGGTCTCTGAAGAACTAATGGCAGTTTTCTAACCATTATGGAGGTTTAGGGTAAAAATTCACTTCACTTGGCCACATCTCTTCAAAGTGGAGAATATCTGGATTTTATTCATTTTTATCATGAAGTTATTTACGGAAAGAAGTGATATATGTAACTTTTATTCATCTTTTAGCCATTTTTCTTCACACCTGGCTTATAATCCCCTCCCTTCCTCTTCTCTTCAGGTTCTATAAGTCACTCATTTTAAAGAAGCAGACAGACCCTGTGGGTACTTTATGCAGCAAAAGTCTTTGACAACAGAGATGTGACTCTGACCAAACCCTGGAAAAGCGCTATTGCTATGACGCAATTTCACGTCTATTTGTGTTAGGCAGCCTCTGCAAGGGTGCCTCTGTGTGTGCCTTGCTGCTCTGTGAACTTAATTTGAATTATGAGTTCTGACAAATATTTTCAACCTGTGTATCTGCCAATGATTTAAAAGGGTATCGGTGCTCATGTGTGAGTGTTTGTATGTGAATATGTGTGTGTGCTGTGTGCATCTGTGAAATAGGAGACACAGGACATCAGATCAAGAACATACCAAAGAATTCTTAAGTGATAAAAAATAAGGATGATTTTGTTACAGCTAAAATGCCTGAGGCAAACACCAGTGAAATGTCTCCAGAGGCCTCGCGCTCCTCGTAAGTCCATCAGAAGTGCTTGACAATGAATATTTTAATCTGGTTAACAGAAATCGCTGTCAGTGCAGTTCTCATGTGACCTATGTACCTCAGAAATGCACCCGGAAAGGTGGCAAGAAACAGACGACACATATTTTCAAGCCCCCATAATACTCAGGGCATATTTCAATCTTGTTCCTCTCCCATCCAAGCAGCAGGGTGTGTAGGGCACATAGAGGTACTAAAGAAGGTGTTAGCTCTTCTTTAGTGGGTCCTGCCCAGCTCTGCCCTTGGATACTTTCACTGCCAGGGCATGGAGGAACAAGAACTCAAGATCAAAAACTTGAAGCAGATGTAATGACAGGCCAGACCACTTGGCATACGAGGAGGCAAGTGAGTGAATGGGGCAAGCCATCTCTGGAAGTCCTAGTGGTCTGAAAAATGGGTAAGCTTGGAATAAGGGAGGTATGCTAGACCCATGGAGTCAGATGGTTTCTTGTCCATAAGATAGCCAAGGTTACCATTTTAAAACCCCTAGTCACCTCATGTTTTTCCTAGTCCAAAGCCTATACCACCTTCCCCTTTCACTTGGAGTAAAATTCAAATTCCTCATCAAGGATTATAAGACCTTAACCAGGCTTCTGAGTCCCTCTTAGATCCAGCCACTCTGGCCTCCAGACTGTCTGTCAATGCAAGCATGCTTCTGCTTTGGGTCTCTGATATGCTGTTCTTTGTGCCTGCATGCTCTTCCATAAAATAGCCATGTGGGTACTCCCCCACTTGTTTCAGCTCCTTGCTCAAATGTTGTGTTCTCGAAGACCACCATTTGCTGCCACCACTCTCCATCCTTTCCCCATTTCATTTTTCTCCAGGGCACCTGTAATCACTTGGAATTACATTATAATTTAACTGTTTATTTTTGGTCTCCATGAAGTCAGGAGCTTTATTTATTTGGTGTTTTATATTCAGTGTTGAATACATAGCAAGAGCTCAGTAATACTTATTGGATGAATTAAAGGAGAAACTAACAAATTAATTAATTGATGCATGCAGGAAGCCTATGGACATTAAAAACCCAATGAAAGAGAGCAACGGCCAAGCAACAAGTAATAAAGTTGATGCCATGTTGACCTCTTCACAAAGATTTCAGCACACCTACCCAGGGAGCAGGGCTGCACCTCACCAGGTCAAGGAAGCCAGCCCTCTTCCTCTGGGACCATCTCTCTCTTCTTGCCACAAGGCACAGCTAACATGCTTTTGTATTTCTTTCTGCCCACATCTCCAACAAACAAGAAAGGCTTGAGAAGTCCTTCAGCTCAAATGCCCACCTGCAGGCATCCCACAAGAGGAGCAAGAGTGTGCCTTTTGTTGTGCTTCCTGGAAATGGGGCCAAATGCTTTAAGTTTCCTGAACTAGATTATGACTTGCGAATGGAAGATAAATGATCACTAACATAGAAATTTTACTAAAGAAAAAGAAAGACCTCTATTTTAAAAAAGAATTACGAAAATTCAAATGGCTGAAATGCATATGAAAAGGTCACTTAGTCATCTAGGAAATGCAAATTAAAGCCTCAATATAATGCATACTGCCCACCCACCAGAAATAGCTGAATGAAAAAGCCTGACAATACCAAGTGATGTGGAATGTGGAGCAAGCAGAGCTCTCATAACTCTGCTGGTCAGAATGTAAATAGGAAAGCCATGTGCCCCCAGAAATTTTAATCTGACATTTCTAACAAAAATGCAGCCCAATTTTTGTGAACAATTCAGTGGCATTTAGCACAAGTATGTTCAATGTGTAAAAAATACAGCAGGCTTTTGATATATGCATTTTTCTAATGTATATACTAATTCAATAAAATTTTAAAAATGGAATGACAACATAAGAATGAGATTGCTTTCCTTGCTTCCACTCCTTGAAAGACATCTGTTTTGTAAACAGAGAAAGTGGATAGCATTTTCTCTTTAGCCATGTGTTGCTTCTTCTTTCTCCCTGGTAGAATGAGCTTTGGTTGTATTTGGTTATGCAGTGCTCCTTGTTAGCAGGGGATATATTCCAAAGTCCCTAGTGGGTGCCTGAAAGGAGGGTTCATACCAAACCTTAATCACCTTCTTTAACTTGGTCCGAAATGTGGCAGCAGTTTTTTTCATTGGCAGATGCTGCCTCTCCAATAATTGATATATTTTTCGGGCCAAATCTATTCCTAAATCTGTGTAACCATCCCTGAATTGCAGTAAATGGCTTGGTGTCATTTGTTTCAGGTGATCCTTTTCTGAATGAAGTATCAATGCTTTCTGATGCTACACGTTGCCATCAATTTAAACACATTTTCTGTTCATGCCTTCCACTCACACATGTAATGCCTTTTCTACCTTAACTAAGCACTTATCATGCACTGTGACCACAATTTTTGTAGTTTGAAGTGTGACAGCAAAATTAGCATGAATTTCTTTTTCCTTCTTCACAATTTCATTTATAGAAGACTCCTTCTCACCATATATCTTAGGAACCCCAGCATAGATTTCTTTTTCATTCCTTATGAGAACTTACACATTTTCACTTAAAGGAGGCATTTTATGGCTTTTCTTTGGCATACTCAAACTGCCAACACACTACTTTTGAATTTTGGGCCATTGTTAAATAAGACTTATTTGAACCCAAGCACTGTGATAGGGAGACAGTCAATCTGATAACCGAGATAGCTAGTAAGTGACTTAACGGCAGGGAGAGTTTGAAGGGATAATTCACATCCCAGGCAGCATGGAGCAGGATGGCTTGAAATTTTTCATTATGCTACTCAGAACAATGTAAAACTTAAAACTTATGAATTGTTTTTTTATGGAATTTTCCATATAATGTTTTTGGACTCTGGTTGACTACAGGTAACTGAAACCATAGAACATGAAACCACTAATAAGGAGAGACTATTGTATATCGTCATTAGATCCCTTCTCCTGGATGATTTAGGGGTTTTCTATACATGTGACAAACTCATCAGTAACATTACCAGAAGGGCTTTAAATTTGTACCTTACTATTTGTTTTCACAATTAGGCAAGACAGTATATTTCCAGTTCTTTGGAGAAAGGAAATTGTTTTAATTCAGTAAGGAAAAAAGTCATAAGAAAATAATACCCAAATAAATGTGTATCACAATTATTTTGCATGTGAAAATCATCTACAATGTCATATATCCCAGACAACTATGTCTGCAATGTTCAAATGCTTTTTCATACTTGGCATTTAAAATTCTAACAGAGCCCAGGGAGAAATAATCGTATTTATTTAGTAACTATTTCCTCATTAGATAGTTTCTGAAGCCCCATCTGATTAGTGTAGGGATTAAAGTTAAAATTCAGTTTCTGGGATAGCTTCTTAGTTCTTGAAATATCCAAGTGGCTGTTACATCCCAGAACCATGGGTTAACTAACTATCAATAGCTACTTCAGCAGAGGCAGCTTCTGGATTATTACAAAACTAAATCAGGAGAAAAGAAGAGGAGCGGCCCCTCTTAAAGCAATTAATAAACATCATCTTTTCATATTTTCAACCATAGCTGATGATTCTTGTTATTTTTTTGTGGTGATATTACTTATTTATCCTGGTGCTTGAATATAAAAATATTACACAGGACATGATATTATGTGACATATAGGGAAAATTATTAAGTTTCTAAATTTGAAGTACTAAGCACACCAGCAGTGAGAATCCAGTGAGTGGGCAGGTGACCCCAAGGCCATGCACTAAGCCAGATTAACACCTAGAGAAGAGCAGCTGCCATTGTCACACACATATTCACAGAACTGATACATGACACACATCTCTGTCTGCACTCCCCCATAGAGAGTCACCTGAGACCAAGGAGCAACTAGGTCAGCCATGTGGCCGTGCTTTCCTGGCCAGGACAAACTCAGGTCTATCCAACTCTCAATTCCACATTTTTACTGCCCAACTACACTGCCTCACAACAAGATAGGATGCCCAGGAAACAAAAGTGGAAATGAGCAGAGCAAGTCCTCTCCCAGGGGGCTTTGCTCTCAATACACAATGGAAGTGTTTCCATTGGTCCCAGGGATACTGAAGGAGCAGATGCTGGTAGCCAGAAAACAAGCAGTAAGAAAATCCCTGGAGCTGCTAGACAAAGGGCAGTAAGTGAGTATGTCCAGAGTGAGAAAACAGATCTGAGGTCCCACCCAGGCTCTTTGTTTGATCCATGTATGACTTTAGAAAGCTCCTGCAGGAAAGCTCTTTGAAGAGCCCAAGTTTGACCATTCAAGAGGAGGTGAGGGATGGCTTCCAGGCCAGTCAAGTGGTACTCCGCCACCTACGATAAGTTTGTCATCTCTTCCAGAAGGCCTCTGGACCCTCTTGAGCAGATTCAGGCACTGACAAGATGTCATTGCACCTTGGGCACATGTCCCCCCTATAACAACACTCACTATCTGTTCTCAGGACTTTCCCTAGTAGCCTAGGAGCTTCCCTCAAGGATGATTTGCCTTCTCATCATTGGATGCCTAATACCTACCAAAGTCATAGTAAATAATAGGTGCTCAGTAAATACTTGCTGAATAAGTGCTATAGAATATTTTCCCAAATAAGTAGCTGGTGTCACTGTAGGTCACTCCCTTAGGGTACTATACACATTTCCAAAATTCTCAGAAGAGCTGCAGAAGTAAAAATTATATTCTAAATTTTTAAAACAATCTCTACCATAAGTGTTAAAATATGTATAGTAATAATGCTGTATCCAAGGCTAGCTTAAGCAACTTTGTATAACTACCAAGGATATTTAAATCCACCATCAAAATATCCAAATCAGTATCAGATTAGCTGACACTTATTTGAAAAATTAAAGAAGGTACAGTTACCTGTGTTGTATATGTGCACTAGAGACTGTCCTACCAGGGTAGGGGGGAGTACCTCTTTTTAATTCTGATGAATTAAATTCTTGAGAATGTTTATCATATTTTGTCCTCCTAACTACTGGATTACCCTGTTCTTCTCAGATGCCTGAAGAATCTTAGTATCTCCCAGCAATGGCCTCACCAACACCCAGTAGGAAGGGGAGGGAGAAGATAAGACAAGCTCACCATCAGGTTGGGCTCCTCTCCTGGACACATCCTAATTGCTTTCAGATAAGAATGTTCTCCTATTTGGCTGAAACCTGGTCCCTTCTCGCCTAACTAGGCTGGGATGGACCCCCATGCAGCCTGGATGAGGTCCTGGCAGAGAAGGACCACTCCATAAATGCCTGCTGAGCTGGGCATAAAAAATGTGACCAGGTGTAAGTGCTTTGGGTTCTGTCTTCTCTAAAGAGGGCAGAGGCAGAACGCACACTTCTGCTGACTCCTTTCTCTAAATGTAGGTGGGGGAAGGGACTAATTGTAAACTTTAACAAGACAACCTGTCAACTGCCAAAATAAGAACTCATGTCACTCAATTGTCCTGGCAGTTTAGGATTCCCACTGATAATTCTTTCCCCAAGTGAAGCAAAAAAGAATTCCAATATCCTGTAAGTTTGGTCAAAGTGGGCTAGATCAGAGCCTGTCAGATTAGGTTTGGGTGAAAAGGTGAGGGAGGGACACATGGGACAGTAGAAGACAAAGCAAACATACTGAGTCTTGGGTCCACTACTGGAGGGCAGGCCCACAGGTGAGAAGAGAAAGACCCTTCCAGAACCTAGGAAAAGGCCTCATAATGGGCAGGACATGAACACTGCTGGGGTGAGACCTAGGTAAGAATCTGTCCCTAACAACCTCCTGTCTCCGTGGCTTAAGCCTTGGTCCTATTTTTCTGAGCCCCAGTTTCTTCATTGGTAAAATGGAGATAAAAACATGTACCTTCACAGAGATCGTGAAAGTTAAATGATACAATAGATACTATGCCTGGCATTTAGCAAATGTTCTACAGACGTGTCTTATCTACCTCTTTGTGACTACTGGGCCAGGCCAGGAAGGTGGACTCGAGGTACAGAGCCCATACACCCTCTATCCACACTTTTGGGAGGTGTGCTGAATGCCAGTGCTCCTTTTATCTTACATTGGATGCAGTCACATGGTTTACTGCTGGCTTAAAATGATCCTCAGGTCCAGAGGTTTATCTGGGCAGGGGTAAGGTAGGTATTTTACAAAGGTTTTAGCAGCAAACATGGAAGACTGAACTTGGGGACAAACAGCTTCAATGGTAGAAAATTCAGTTCTTGGCACAGGCAAAGCTAAGAGCTTCAGAAGATATGAGACATTTAGTAACTGCAACCCTGGGTCAGGGCAGGTCTGGTTAGATGCTGAAACTGGGAGATTGGGACTCAACATATTCCCTCCAGGTATGAGTCCAGAGATGGAACCCAGGCAAGGAGTCAAGGGCCCTTGGTTAGAAGTGGGTAAGGTGGAGGAAAGGCTGTACCTTTGACATTTCTAATGTGTGAGGATCCTAGGTCACAGGCCCCGAGGGGATGTTGCTTGTCCTCCTGTCAAAGGGGTGAAATGACTGTTCCTGACTCTCAGATCTTTCTGTAAAGAATTATTTTCCTCCACAAACCAGCATTTTTAACTAATTCCTTCTGTTTTCATCCACCATCACAGCATAGCTGAGGAAAGATGTAGCAAAGCATCTGAAGGACATGCAGGGAAACCTGGCTACTGACAAGCTGTGCAGCCTTTGATAAGATGCTTAAAACTCAAACTGAGAGCACTGGCCAGGTTCCCTACAAGATTCTTTATTTCTTGTATTGTCACATCACAGAGAAAAGAATCGGTCCATAAGAGGCATCTGATTTATCAGCCAATTAGAAGTATTCCTCTCTCCTCCTTCTCTTGTGTTTTAATCGACCACCTGATCACCACTTGGGCTCAATAGCCTTCCCAGGTTCATCCATCTGATCATTTCCTCCAGCAGAGTAGCTGAAAGGCAGGGGGAGGAAAGAGAAAAAAGAAAGGGGATTGGGGCAGGGAATAAACATTGATTTATAAGAAAATTGAATCAATGTTAACGTGTGGTAATTCATATAGTTTCTGCCCGTCTTCTCCTGGGATCTGCTAGACAGCATGCCTCTGGCATTTTCTGTACTTATTCTATCCTTAGAGCAAGGGAAGGCACATGATAGGCAAATCATATGCTAAATCATTAGCAGAGCTGCAAAGTCATTTTGCAAGTAAAAGCATTATCCTTTCTCTTCTGGAGAAGGGCATTTCTTATGTGCTGCTCCAACTGTGGGTGGCAGGGATAAGAAACAGCCCATAATGAAGATGGGTTAGGGTCCCAGAGGAATGCTTTTCCATCCAGCCTGTACTACACAAGGGTATTCCTGGAAATAAAGACAAATGGAGGGGATGTTACAAAAGAAAATCAGAACATTCTAGACAAAAACCGTGAGCAAATTTAAAATTCTACATGTTTCAAATTCTGTATCTTGCCTGGATTCTGTCTCTGTCTATTATTAAAAGAGAAATCACTGACAACTCCAGAGTTGTATAGAATGTTTCACCAGCTCTCTCCCAGCCCATATCAGTTTCCTTCACTTCCCTTCGCCTTTCAGGCACTGGGAACAAGCTCCATTCAATGACCCATCCCAGTCACTACCTGGTGTCTATCAGGTATCACGCACTTAACATGTCCAAAACAAAACTACTCATCCCTACAATGCCCATGTCTTGGTCAATGACAACTACAACCTTCCATGAGCTCAGGCCAATAGGCAAGTAGTTCTATTGTCTCTTCTATTACTCTCATGTCTTACATTTGATCCATCTGATCCATAGCAAATCCTGTTGACTCAGCATTGAAAATATACCCACTACTTCATATCTCCTTCACAGGTACTACCCTGTAAATCCACACTTCTGGGTATTTATCCGAATAAATACAAAACACTAATTTGAGAAGATATATGCACCCCTATCACTGCATTATTTCCAATAGCCAAGATATGGAAACAACCTATGTGCCCATCAATAGACTATTGGATAAAGACGTGGTACATATATACAATAGACTATTTTTCAGCTATTTAAACAGAATGAAATCTTACCATTTGTGACCACATGGATGGACCTAGAGGGTATTATGCTAAGTGAAATAAGTCACACAGAAAAAGACAAAAAACATGTTCTCACTTATATGTGGAATCTAAAAAACAAAATACATGCACAAACAAAATGAAAACAGACTCATAGATACAAGAGAACAAACTTGTGACTGCCAGATGGGATGGAGGTTGTGGAGCTGAGTGAAAAAGGTGATGAGATTAAGAAATACAAGTTGGTAGTTACAAAATAGTAACAGAGATATGAAGTACAGCATAAGGAATATAGCTAATAATATTGTAATATCAATGCATTTAATCCATGTAAGTGCCAGGTGGCTACTAAACTAACCAGGAAATCACTTTGTAAATTATAGAACAGTCTTACCACTATACTTTACTCCTGAAACTAATATAAAATAATATTAAATGTTAACTCTAATTGAAAAATATAAAGTAAAAAATAATAACACATTCTTCTTAAAGAACCAATGGCTCTCTACTCTCATCTGGGAGACTCAGTGCTTGAAATTCTAACTCAAATCTGGTGAAAAGCAGATATGTGCCTTTTGAAAAGAAGTTATATAACAACAACAAAAAAATGACAGAGATGTATAAAGAAATTGTGAAAGATACAAATAGTTCTATTCTTAAATTCCTTGAGAACAGGAACACAGATATATCCTTTTTACTCTATATTATATCTACTTTTTATTTTAGCTATGGGTAGCCCTGACTTTCACATAATACTAATAATATACTAATAATAGCACCAAAAATGTATATCTTGATATCACTTTATAGATCATAAAAAAACTTTGGTAAATCATGATAACACAGTAAATACTTGATAAAAGAAAATATATTAGGCCACACAAAAATTTGCAGGGGACCATATCTTGTGTCAGATGCCCTCATTGCCAACTGTCAGGCAGGTGACGTCAGTGAGTGAAGAGGGCTGAGCGGCAGAGAACAATGGTGCAATCCTCACACCATCCACAAAAGACTCTTGGCCTCTATGTGCAAGAGTCAGTGAGGGCCATGGGAACCATCTGATACTCAATCACCACTGAGGACCACTAACAGTGCAGGCCCAGATGCTACTATATCTTCTCATTTTTTGAGAGAGAAATTAGGCCGGATTTACACAAAGTCTCCCTATATTTTTAGCATTGGCAGTTTATTCATAACTTTTAAAACACTAACAGACAATAGTATATATGCCAAAGCAAACACATGTCTGGACTAGTTGTGGCCCATGACTGCCAATTTGCAATCTTTCACATACAAAGCAAACCCCATCCCTTGCCTCTCTATTGTGCTAATGCTAATACAGGTTTAAATATTCTTCATTGTCTGATCCCCCAGATTAATCCAATTTATGTCACATATTCCCCCTAAAAAACCATTCTAATGAAACCAATCTCCTGCATCCTCATGAACATACCAGTTTCACTTCCATCTCTGTTCCTCTGCCCAACTTGTTTTGTTCCCCTATAATGGCCTCTCCTCTCCCTTCCATTCATGAGGTACAATCACATCCTACCTCTGCACACCATGTCCTATGACTCCTCTGATTAATATATCTTTTATTATCAGTACCAAAGTTCAGCATATAGTCATACATGAGTTAATTGTTTTGTGTGTATTTATTATTTCCTGATGGAGCTGGGAGTCCTGAGGGGAAAGGGGCAAGGTCTTTTTGGCTATCCATAAGATATCATGTGTTTTAAGCAGGGTAACAGGAGTACACACATACCATAAAATATAAAGTCATCTGGGACATCAGCCACAAAACATACTACATTAATTGATATAAATTAAAACAGCCACTGCTAACTTGGTATTCCTTGTACTGGGAGAAAGAGCTGCTCAGCTTAAACAAAAAAGGTCTAGTTAAGAATAGTGCAAAGCACAGAACTAAAAACAGCAAACCAATGTTGATATCCTTGAATTCATCAGTCTGCTCTATATCTCTCTGGAGTCAAGTCAGTATTTGATTGCTTTAAACCTTACTTGGGGGTTTTCCAGAAACCAGGAGGAGCCATACTAGAACCAGGGCCAATACAGGTCCCAAACTACAGTTCCCAGGAGACAATGTCCCATGAACCACCTTAACCCCTGACCAAATAAGACCAATACTCTTGCCAATGACCTGATACCAAGAAATTTCCTGAACCAACCCCATGCCTGGCATGCTTGCATTATCCATTTTCCTAAATCAGCCTGAGTCTTCTATAAATGTCACCCTGAGCCAGACGTATCCAACCCAACCTCAGAATTTCAACACCCACCAAATGTTTGAATTTGTCTGGCTGGGATATTATACTTGTTCAGAAACACCTTAACTATGGACAAGTGCCTACAATAACATCTAGAGAAGCTAGAGATGGCAGGAAACATCAGGCAGTATGCTCTTCTCTTCCTGTCTAGGATTGCAGTCTGGGCAAGATGAAGACAGATTTTAATGTCTCCATTTTGAAGCAAACACAACTCACCTGGCATCACCATGCTATAATTAGGTTTGCTTTTTCTATGAACTATATTCTGTCTTCAAGTGTTTAGACCCATCTGATGTGCTGGAGGGAAAGGGGGAGTGGGAATTCACTGTATCCCTGTAAGGTATTTTCATTTCAGTTGAGAAGCTTAATTAATGTTGATGTGTACAAACAAATGTTTGTACAGAATGGTAATGACATACTGAGATTATGAGTAAACTAAAAATTAACAGTATCTTTGAAAGTTCATAAAAGACAGGCAGAAATATACGTGGTCACAAAGTCTTCACATAATACCAAAGGAAGAGATGAACTTTTGCTCATAAATGCCCACTATGAACCATGAAACTTGCCCTTTTTCATCTACTGAAAGCAAAGATGTAATATATTTGTGGAGCAAGATTATTCGTGAGACACCATAAAATTTTGTAGTGCATTAATTAACCAGATCTATGTGGTTCATTAAAAAAATCATTTTACTGCATGTGACTGTAAACTGCACATAACTTTCCTACTAACATTCAGGGTAGACAGGTGCAAGTAAGATAAGAAGACAAAGAGGATAGGGTTAGGAGAATGAATAGGATGAAGGAGCCTATTGGATGGATTTTTCATTAACTAGAAGGATGCCCCAATCCTGAGACTTGGCTCACAGCCTTGGCAGGGTCGGGGTACTGCAGACTTCACAGTGTTGCTCCTTTGTTCATATTGTAATGTGTTTTATAGCACAAAACAGAAGCTACACTGTTATGCTGGAACATTTCATGAACCTCAAGTCTTTTATCTGAAATCAAAGCCTAAATTACTTCTTTTATCTGCCTGGCTTGCTGGCCACCCACTTTGAGTGCCTGAATGAAAATGAGGAAGGCCAGAGCTGTCATATTTCCAGGTTTCAGTGAACTCCCCAGCATCTCAGAGTACAGAGAACTGATTTGATTACCAGGACTTTGGAAGGCAATTTTTCAGAATCTGGCAGGATGTAGGAGAAAGCACTGCCTTTGGGCTAGCCATGGTGATGGCACTGGCTGAAATGAATGGAGTAAGGCCTCATCCAACCATCACATCTTTTTCACCCTCTTTCTTAGTAGGCTTCAGGCAGGTAGGCGGCTTTGTTTTCTGTGACTATGACAAATCCATCCGAACTAAGTACTTCTACCTAAAACCAAGAATACAGTTTCTCTGAATAAAAATCAAAATCAATACTTTTGTGCTCTGAGTTTCCTTCTTCTCATGACTTTCTCTTATGAGATTTATGTATACTCTTGAAACAATAAGATATTAGTTATTTAGAACATTTCTTTCATAGCACCAAAGATTCCAAAAAAGCCTTAAAAACAAACAAAAACCCAGACAAACAACATTGTTTTTCCAGAAAAATGTAGCCTTATTAATGAGTAATTAGCATGAAATTGGGGAAAACTTGGTTTATCTGTATCTGTGGACTGTCCAGGCAAAACTCTGAGGTATGCAATTTTATCTTGAGCCTTGTTCTCTTCTGATACTTCCTTCATTTGCTACCTTCAAGGTCTGCACTCCATTATGCTCTCTAGTGCTCTAGGCTACTTGTCCTCAAAGTGTAGTCCCTTTGATGTTGCAGCAGTATCACCATCATCCGCAAACTTATAAGAAACACAAACTCTCAGAACACCCCAAGTCTCTGAATCTCAGAGAATGGAGTGATCTATGCATGAAAAATTGGAGAACTACTGACAGCCTTTTCCTACTTCCTTCCCTCATTTGAAAAAGGAAAAGTATTTCATTCCTTTCTAATGGTGATGATGATGCTTACTGTGAGTGAGACATGTGCTAAGTGCACCACATCTTCACAGCATTCCCTGTCCCGATTTAGCAGATACATAATGACATGCTACTACAGCAGAGAACCTGATCAATGTTCACTATTATATGTACGCAGCCTTAAACAAACCAAGGTTATAAGTCTGATTCTTATAGATGTCTATTTATATTGGGCCACTCTGAGGCTACAAAGGACAGTCCTCAGTCTGAGACAGACATTGGTCCTAAGAGGTAGGCATGTGGCTCATCAGAACAAACCAGTCAGAAAAAGGTCATAGAGAATAGCCAACAGAGAAAGCCCCACCAGTCACTAGGACATATTGAAAGCATTGCATATGAATTATGATATCATTAATGATATCTAGAGGACTTTGCAAAAATATTTCCAAGTGTGTGGTCTTACTCACAGTAATGGTATTCCAACACATTTTCTGCAGACAAGTGTCTTTAATCAGATCAGCCTGGGAACAGAGAGGAGTGAGGTGCAGTCAGCAGCAAGAGGAAGGGGCAATTATGATGGCTCCACACATGTCATCAGAGTGGTCTTGGCAGGGTGCTCTGGTTGCCCAACATATTGGGGAGAGATGGAAGTTGAGGGCAGGGCAGAGCACTGACAACTGAGGAAGGTACTTATGCAACCAAGGGGTGAGGTGTCAATCTGGGGAAGGAGGAAACAATCTTTGTGCATCTCAGTCTTCCTTTACCTTGCAGGCGAGGTGAGCGAATCAAGAAGCTGCAGTCCCCACTTCAACATGAGAAAAAGGAGGTGTCATTACTGTAGCTCAAACATTCCATTTCTCAGAATGCATTCCCAATTTCAAAGTGTGTTCTTTAAAAGCAAGACTGCACAGAATAACCATTGAAAGATTTAAGACTGTGGTTTCCTACTTGAAAGTGACCTACTCATCTATTCATTCAACAAACACTTCTAGAGCTCCTACTGTATACCAGGCAGGGTGCAAGGAGACTTCATATATGTCTTATGAAGCTTATGACCCAGTGGTCCAGGATTATTGCTGTTTTGTTCTGGTATAAATTTGAGTCATGCATTGTGAGGATTACGTACAACCACTAGGCAGGTGAGGAAGCTGGCTAAAGGACTAGAACCTACGTCTGACCCTGACATTTTAATTTTCTAACCATCCTTATACACACATAAAATGCAAAAACTATTTCTTCATGAAACATAGCCATTAAACTTGAGGGTGAGGAAATACACAGGAAATATTAATTTTGTTATGAAAACATGATTCTGGAGAAAGTCAGGAGACTCTATAAACATTTCTACAGCCTCATATTTGGAGATTTATGAAAGACTTCAGGTATATCCCTCTGGATATCAAAAGTCTACTGAATATTATTCTTATCATATCTAATTATAGCAATGAGAGTTATTAATCTCTTCTGCTCTCCATATCTGTGAGGCATTAGCCTAAAGGAGAAATTAAACTCAATATTATTAATTCCATTATCTTTTCTAATTTTTTGTGGTAAAATTTTGCCATTTTAACCACTTTAAGTATATAACTTAATGGTATTAATTACATTCATACTGTTATGCAACCATCACCACTATGCATTTCTAATACTTTTTCATCAGCCAAACAGAAACTCTGTAACCAATAAACAGTAATCACCATCCTCCCCACCCCAGCCCCAGTTCCTGATAACTTCTAATTCTCTTTCTGTCTCTATGAATTTGCCTCTTCTACATATCTCATATAAGTGAAATTATATAATAATCATCTTTTTGTGCCTGGCTAATTTCAAGTTTCATCCACATTGTTTCATTTTTTCTATAGCTGAATAATGTTCCATTGTATGGATACACCACATTTTATTTATCCAGTCATCAATTGACAGACATTTGGAGTGTTTCCACTTTTTGACTGTTGTGAATAGTGCTACAATGAACATAAGTATATGAACATATGTTCGAATTCTTGTTTTCGGTTCTTTGGGGGATATACCTAAGATTGGAATTGTGGGTCATATGATAATTCCACATTCAGACTTTGAGGAACTGCCAAACTGTTTTCCACAGCAACTGCTACCAGGATTCCTATGAGGAATGCACATGGGTTCCAATTTCTTCCACATTTTTACCAGTGCTTGTTATTTTCTCATTTTTAGTTATAGCTCCTATACTAGGTATTAAATAATATTTCACTGTAGTTTTGATTTATATGCCCCTAATGACTAAGTATGTGGGAATCTTTTCATGTGCTTTCGGCCATGTGCATTTCCTTTTTGCAGAGATGTCTGTTCATTTTATTTCTTGATATTTTATTTTTTTTTATTTTTAAAAATTTTCCAGTTTTATTAGTATAATTGACATGCAGCACTGTATATGTTTAAGGTGTACAGCATAATGATTTGTCATATACATACATACATACATATTATGACATGATTACCATGATAAGTTTAATTTAACATCCATCACCTCAAAGAGGTACAAAAAGAAAAAAAATGTTTTTTCCTTGGGATAAGAACTCTTGCAGTCTACTTCTTAACAACTTTCACAATACCATACAATAGTGTTAAGTATAGCCATCATGTTGTATGTTATATCCTTAGTACTTACTTATCTTCTGACTAGAAATTTGTACCTTTTGACAACCTTCATCTAATTCCCCCTCTCACTCACCTCTCAGCTCTATTAACCATAAATCTAATCTTATTTTCTACGAGTTTGGTTTTCTTTTTTAGATACCACATGTAAGTGAGATCATACAGTATTTGTTCTTCTGTCTGACTTATTTCACTTAGCATAGTACCCTTGTATCTAAGAATTCACTGCCAAATCCAAGTCATGAAAACTGTCCCATGTTTTTTTCTAAGAGTTTTGTAGTTTTAGGTCTTATATTTAGGTAATTGATCCATTTATAGTTAATTTTTATACCTGGTATGAGGTAGGGTTTCAACTTCATTCTTTGGCATGTGGAAATTCAGCTGTCCCAGCTCCATTTGTTAAAAATACTACTCTTTCCCCATTAAAAGGTCTTGGCACCCTTGTCAAATATCAGCTCACCACAAAGATATATAGGTGCATTCTGGACTTTCAATTCTACTCCTGTGGTCTATATGTCTAATCCTCAGACCAGTATCACACTGTTTTTATTACCTTAGCTTTATAAGTTTTGAAATTGAGAAGTGCGGGTACTCCAACTTTGTTCTTTTTTAAGATTATTTTTTGCTATTTAGGACCCCTTATAATTCCATATAAATTTGAGAATCAACTTTTGCATTTGTGCAAAAGAAAAAAAAATGTTAGAATTCTGATAAGGAATGCATTGAATTTGTAGATTATTTTTAGTAGTATTGATATCTTGGCAATATTAAGTCTTCCTACCCATGAATATGCGACATCTTTCCATTGAATTAAGGTCTTCCTTAAATTTCTTTAGCAATGTTTTGTAGTTTTAGGTGTACATATCTGTCGTCCTTAGTTAAATTTATCTCTGGGTATTTTATTCTTTTAGATGCTATTTTAAATGGAATTATTTTCTAAATTTTCTTTTCAGATTGTTTGTTGCACATGTATAGAAACAATTGATTTCTCTGTGTTAATCTTCTTTCCAGAAACTTTGCTGAATTAGTTTATTAGTTCTAGCAGCTTTCTTGTGGATTCTTTGGGATTTTCTATACCTAGGATCATGTCATCTGCAAATAAAGAGAGTTTTATCTCTTTCTTTGCAATTTGGATGTCTATTATTTCTTTTTCTTGTCTAATTGCTCTGGCTAGAATTTCCAGTATAATATTGAATAGCAGTGGTGAAAGTGGGCATCTTTGTCCTCTTGTTCCTGATCTTAGGAAGAGGGCTTTCAGTTTTTCACCATTGAAATATGGTGTTAGCTGGAGTTATAAATAAATGCCCTTTATTTTGTTGAGAAAGTCCCCTTCTATTCCCGTTGGAGGTTTTTTTTTTTTTTTTTTTTTTTTTTTTTTTTTTTTTTTTTTTAGTGTTTTTATCATGAAAGGGTGTTGAATTCTGTCAAACACCTTTTTGTGTGTCTATTGAGATAAGCATATGGTTTTCCCTTCATTCTATAAATGCGGTGTATTAAATTGGTTGACTTTCTTAAGTTGAACTACAATTCCATTATATTTTAAAAGATAATTGCAAAACATGTATTACTATACAAAAAATATACTCTGAGCATCATTTTAAACATTAGTTCATGATTTCATTCAACATGTATTAATTGTACTCCCAGACATTGTTCTAAGTACTGAAAGTACTTCATACCAGTGACCTAAACATATATGTATACCCTCCTGGAGTAACATTCTTGGAGGGTAGGCAGACAAAAAGCAAGATAAGTAAGATGCATAGTATGTAAATTAGTGATAAGTGATAAGGGAGAAAAAGCAACAAAGGGGGAGAGTGTATGAAGAGGTATGAAGAGGCTGAGATCTTAGAGATGCCTATCAAACTTGCAGCATTACAATTTACTCACACATGTCCATTACTTAGCATTGCTTTAGAAATAAAGAAAAACACTTTAAGTGAAGGGAAAGAAACTGCCTAAACGAATTTAGTATCTTTCCCACAACAGTCTCCTTCCAAGCTACAAGCCCTACTAGGAAATCCTATTTCCTTTTGGCCCCATGTCCTCCACCAACAGATACTGACCCTGTTGTCAAATGTAACATAGTTTTCAGGTGTCGTGAGCCAATGAGGACATAAAGGGTTCTCTTGAACAAGAACGAGGTTGGAGTATCCATCAAGTATTGAATGAGTAGTACTCCAAAATAAAATGCTTCGACATACCCACCCTTTTCATTCTTCAACTCTTTTATCCATTTTTGATAACTGAAATATTCAGGACTGTGTATTTGTCTATAACTCCTATGCACTAATTTCCTGACACTGTATGTTTCTTTAAGAAGTTATAAAGGGTTAAACTGTCTTTTCATTTCCGATTCCAGCATGCTAACAGAATTTGAATTTATTCATCTGACTGTCAGAATAAATAAAGAATATAGCACAAGAATGAAGAGTGGGCATGCTATTTAATAAGCCGACTTTAACGTGAAAGCAACAACTGAGTGCCACTTAACTAAATTGTAGGAGTAAACAGAATATATATCTAGATTTTTAAATCCAGATATGCAGGCTAAACTTGCCTAATTTAAATTACAAAATAACAATATACTTATTACTTATACAATATACTTATACAGATTTTTAATATAAAGCTTCCTAGAAATGACAATCATTTGACTTTATATCAAAGAGGCTGCCACCCTGGGATGATCAATGTTTCTTTCAGGCCCATTTAACTCACTTGCCTTCCCCATCACAGTAGACAGGACATACTGTGTGAGCAACAGAAAACCTGTGCTTCCTAGTCTTGTGCTCAGGCCAACCAATTAGCATATCACCATGAGGGGGCAGATGTGCATGAATATGGAGCATAGAGCCTCATTTTTCTTTTCAGTCTATCAAACCATGAATTCACTAATCCAGTTCTGTCCTAAAACATTGGGGGTAGTGGGGGGGGGCGGTGGGCGTGGTAAAGAGAAGGAGGTTTCACAAGCCCCATCTACAGAGATGTGAAACTCAAAACAGTCAGGCTCTGTAGGTTCAAAGTGTATTTCTGAATGAAATGGCTCCATCTTTCTAAACCCAGGTGTGCTTTCTGGTGTAGATGCACAGTGACCTCCAAATTATTCCCTATGGAAGACAGTCTTGATGTCATTCATTTACATAAAGAAAAAGGAAGACTTGCTGTAAGGTTTTGAGCCTAAAAATGAGCAGGTGTAACCAGACATTTAATAAGGAAAACCAAAACACCAAAATGAGATTACTGGTTGACATGAGCTCAGAAAAAGATAGAATGAAAATACACAATGTCTAATTTTATTTATCAGATTAGAGCTATTTATATAGAAAATTACTATTCTTTGCTCATCAACACATTTGAAGGCAATGCAAACACATCCCTATTGCTACTGTGCCCAAATACTTCTCTGCTATTAGCCATAGTTTCATATTAGAAAAACCATAATAGAAAATGTGGCCAAACAGCTAGATGGAGTGTTCCCAGCAATATGGAGAAACAGTTGTGTTTATGCAGAGATTAGTCTTTCAAATTGAGAGATCTCCAGAGCTCGTTTGTACTTGAAAGGTTTGTCTTTTTGTTACCCAGTAAATAGCTCATTCATATTCTACAAAGAAAACCCACTAAATTGGGAGAAATGGCCGTATTTAACATTAGGTAGGGAAATGGGGCTGAAAGCTAGAAAAGAAGCCTATTTTCTCAGTTTCTTGGACTAGATTAAAGCTTGTCTTTATAATTTAAAATAGCCTGCTTTTTCTACATATAAGAGGCAGAAATTTCATGAAAGACTGAGAAGTACCATCCATAAATGCAGAAATTATGCCAGAGAACAAGTTAAGAAACACATTTTTAAAAAGAAATCTTGGGTCCTTTTCTCTTATTCTGCAGCACATATTTCTTAGCTGCTACATTTTCCCCAAAGGTGGAAGGGTACTTGTCAAGATGACCTAAAATGCAGAATGCTGCAACTGGCCATCTTTTCTAAAGCACAAGAGTGCCCATGAGGGTATCTTGGGATGACTAAAATGTGAGTTGCAGCATTAGGAATAAATACCAGAATTCTGTGGGTGGAGTGTAAACTATGTGAAGTGAATCAGAACCTCTGGGAGGCACAATGTACATGGGCTAAATCACTATCTCAAAAAAAAAATACAATTAGGGAGAAGAGAATATGTGTTGAGAACTGTTTTAAAGCTTGTTTCAATATAAAAATAACAGAATAGAGCTACCATGTTAGCAGGCAACTAAGATAATGCATCTGTTTTTCATCAGTCGTGTGTCCATGGACCAATCATTGTATGTGCTCTTTCAAACCACAGGCTGGGGTGAGGAGGGTGCAAACAACTGGAAAGTGGAGCCTGGCAAGCAGCACACCCTTTCAAAGAAGCAAAGGAGGAGAAAAGAGCTCTCTTTAGAGACAAAGAGGATTGGGAAAAAGGAGGGAGCCTGAGAGTCTGTCTTTGCCTGTCAAAGTCCTGGGGCGATGCAGCCTCATGCAGGAAGAAGTCAGTGCTCACAAAGCAACCCTTCCCTAAGTGCACACACATCATGCCTGAATCTAGAAACTCTGTGTGGTATGTTCAGGGAATCACCAATTGTTTCACATAAATTCTTACAGTCCTGGATCCCCAGTAGGAAAAACACTCCACTATCCTTTAAAGCCATCCTCAGTTGCCGCCCCTAAGGTCTGGACTTAACTGTCAGCTGTCCATTAAGAGCCCAGGGAAGGCTTCCATGGCAACCCCACTCAGTGTGTCCAGAGGTCTCTCACAGACACTCTCTCATGAAAGCAATATTAAGCTCTTTGTGTCTAGGTAGCAAGCTGTTCACCAAAAGGTCAGACCCTTTCTCCTTCATTAGATAGAAAAAGTTCCTGGATGGGACTTATGCGTGGGTCTTTGTGTCCTTGGGCAATGTCATTATTACTTCCTTGCTCTGTCCCTTACAGCCACCATAACTGAGCCTACCCTGGTCTTCTGGACCATGTCCCTGCTGCACAAACACATCCTTTCCCTGGAGAGATTTTCAAGACTTTGGCATAGAAGACTTTTGTATTAATTAAGTGAAGAAGACAAATCCCAATTATGTACTTCCCAGATTTCTCTTCTACAATCATTAAAATCAGTTCCAAGATCTAATTGCTTATAAGACACTGAATATCTTATAGTTCTATGTAAAATTCAGCTTATCTTACACCAAACGTCATCTTTTCCTCCCTCCCTGAGCACATGATGTGATAAATCACATCCTCGTTCACCTAGGCTTGATACCTGAAAGCTTTGCTTGGGTTCTTTCCACCCCCAGATCCACAGTCCATCAGTCATCCTGTCTGCACTTAAGTTTCTAGAGTACAGTAGCATCCTTTATTCGCAATTTTGCTTTCCTTGGCCTAAAAATATTAAATGGAAAATCCAGAAATCTCAATTCATAAGCTTTAAATTTCACTCTGTTCTAAGTAGAATGATGAACTCTCTCCCTGTTTAGGTCTATCTCACCTGGGAGGTAAATCATCCCTTTGTCCAATATATCCCTGCTGTACACACTACCAGACCATTTAGTTATTTACTAGCATCTCAGTTATTAGAACACTTAGAGAGAAAGGTCATATTCACATAACTTTTATTACAGTATACTGTTATAATTGTTCTATTTTATTATTAGTTATTGTTGTTAACTTCTTACTGTGCCTAATTTATAAATTAAACTTTATCACAGGTATATACATATAAGAAAGAACATAGTATATATAGGGTTCGGTACTATCTGAGCTTTCAGGCATCCACTGGGGGTCTTGGAATGTATTCCCTACAGATAAGTGGGGACTACTGTATTCACAGTGAACCCTTGCTTCCCAGTCTTACTGCTACTGTACTATTCAGACCTAGCTCACACTTGGCAAGCATTATTTCTAGTATGTCCACAGTTGACAATCTGTCTACTTTGGGTATGGTAAAAGATTTCACGGCCTTAGATGTTGTTCTATTGCTATAGTTGTTGCCATCGTGGTATACGAATTCCGTCCACTGTTTAAAAACTTCCTGTAGTTTCCACAGAATAAATCTTGACTACATTAACTAATTAAACAGTTGACTCCAAAGTCCTTCTTCAGCATAACTTCTGTTCCTACAAGAACCTTTCACTCTCCTTCAGTAGTCAGTACCACTGTCCTCCAAGTCTTCTTGGCTCTTTCTTTGCTTTTATTTAAAATGTCCCCCTACTCTTTCCTAGTGCTTACCATAACTCTCAAAATCCCATATATTCTTCAAGGCTCTCTATACCCCTACCCTAGACCCCAGGTCTGGCTCTTCTCATTTTCTACAGTAGTCCAGCATTCATGAATACATGTATTCATTCTCTTAACAGATGTCCTTGAAGCATCTCCTGTGGGCAGGCACTGTGATATCCAATGGAGACAAGACAAGTCAGCTTCTTGTTCCCACAGAATTTGCAAGAAAATAAACCAGTCCATTCCAATATGATGTGGTAGGGTATATGAATCACTCATTATGATGAATAAGGATGTTGATGCTACCAATGGAGGTTGAGTAAGGTTCTTAGGGTCACACAAAGGGCAAGCTGTGGAAGCCTTTTCTAGAGCAGTGCTATCTGATGTGAGTGGCACCACAGAAAATAAATATAACAACTTTATTTATTTTTATTTAATTCCTTGGCAAAATCTATAATTTTGTGTTCGTCTTATAAAGTTTATAATAGTATTTTATACGTGTGTGTGTGAGAGTGTGTGTATAAATTTTCAAATATACACATAATGGGGATTATTCTCAACATAATTATATGGAGTCATGATCCAAAAAGTCAGGACTTATTAATTCTCTACCTTATTTTCATCACTAATTCTTCTTTTGTTTTCTCTCAACAGCATCTCCTCATAAGACAAATAGAATTTTCTTAACTCAATCTATTAGAAAAATACAAAAAAAAAAAAAAAGGATACATATGGCATTGCTCACATGATATGGATCCACTCTAATGGACTGCTCTAAACTACCAATTTAGGGAAATAATGTTAGTTAACCATTACTTTCAAATTGATCTCCATTCTTCTGATGTACTGTACCCTTACAAAGCACCTCCCTTTTGTATCATCTTCAAAAAAAAAAAAAAAAAACTTGAGAAATGGTATAGTGAAATGAGAATACCCACAAATGAGGACTTAGGAGACACTGTTCTAGATTTAGCTGTCATTAACTGTATGGCACTAACTATGTGACAGAGCTGGATCTAGTGTCTGTCCTAAGGCAAAAATGTAGGGAATACTTACTGAAATGAAGATGCTGGACTAAAACTTGTAGCCTAGGAGCTAATGTAAATGTCCATATATCTCATAGAGTGAAAACACTATGAGAAAATGTAAAACTGGAAATTTTCTTCTTTTTATTTAAACAATATCTTTATATATACAAGACCAGATGTATTAGTTCCCTGTTGCTGCTATAACAAATTACCACAAACTTAGTGACTTAAAACACAAATTTATTATCCTAAGTTCTGGGAGTTAAAAGTCCAAAAAAATTTCACTGAGCCAAAATCAAGATGTCAGCAGGGCTGCGTTGTTTCCCAGAGGTTCTAGGAGAGAATGTTTCTTTGCCTTTTCCATCTTTTAGAAGCTGCCCACATTCTTTGGCTCAAAGCCCCTTACTCCAGCTTCAAAGCCAGGAATAATGGGTCATGTCTTTTTAACATCACATCAATCTGACCCCACTTCTACTGTCATCTTTCCCTCTGACCATAGCCAGGAAGGATTTTTTGCTTTTTCAGGCCCATGTATTTGGGTCTCTCTGAACTGTCCAGGATAATCTCTGCAAGTCAAGGTCCTTAATGTAAAGTCCCTTTTTCCATCTAAGGTAACATAGTCACAGTTTCTGGGGATTAAGACATGGACAGCTTTGGGGTACTATTATTCTGCTCCCCCCCCCACCTTATATGTAATTAAACAAAACAAACAAAGCCTTGCAATGAATGTTTTAACACACAAGCAGAACTACTCTCTTGGAAATATGTTTAATTTTGACCTAGTCATACACTCCAGACTGTATACAAGTCTGCTCAACTAGGAAGCACAGGATAATGCTTGTACAAATGATATGTGCATAAGAAGATCCATTTTCCTTCCTCAGCCAAAGAAGTGGAGCTAAACCTTACATTGTACATGATAACAAACAGTACTTTTCAAGTAATGTACAGCTTTCTTTCTTAGCTGCTAAATTTATTTTGCCTGAGTGGCATTTTCAATCTTTTGTCACATATAGTTGATGCAAATGTGTAGGTTTGTTGCACTGTACCTGCCTTAAAATTAGCCACCGAACTCCTCCTTTAAGTTCCCTCCTTTAGGATCTCCATGTTCTTTATGCTATGTTCTTGATCCAGGTAGGAGATTCACCATTTAATGGATTTACAACTCTCACCTTTGGGAAAGTCAAAAAATTTATTAGAACATGTACTAATGACAAACATTATGGTGCTGGAATATATCGTTTTCCAAAAACATTCATGGGTTTGTTCACTCAATCAACAAATAATTCTTAAGTACTAGTCATGTTCATGGCACTACAGAAAACAGAAAGATCTCTAGGGTATGGTTCCCTGCCTTCAGGAAGCTAATAGCATGAAGACCAGAAGAATGAGCACTGAAATAAGTAAACTACAAAAAAGAAGCAAGATATCAAGTGCTAACAGAATGAAGCTAACAGCAGAGGACATTGGGGAAGCTTGTGGAGGGAGGCATTAGCACTGGACCAAGGACAGTGAGATGTGACTCTTTGGAGATGAGAGAAAAGACAAAGGAGGGGTAGAAGTAATTTTAGAGAACTGTAAATTATCTATGCAAATAAAATAATTTAGAAGAAACCTCGTATTTCAGGAAAAACAGGTGGCATAATTCTGCTGATCTATAATTTATTAAGATTTTTTTTTACCTTGAGATTAGGGTCCAAACTTTCGTTGATAGTATAAATTGGTTTATATCTGTAAATATAATATTGTTTTCTCATTTCTACTTATAAAAATAGTTTACAAAAGTAAATTATATAAATATATGTACATATAATTGATATATGTGTACATATAACTGATTTATGTGTGCTGTGCGCGTGTGTGTGTATGAATGTTAAATCAAAATCAACATGCACTGAGTGTCTACTATGTGATAGGCTTTGTGCTGGACACTGAAAGTCTAAACTAAATAAAATATAGACTCTACCCTAGAAGGATTTACTTATAATCTAGTAGAAGAGTGGTAATTAAGTAAAGTCCAACATGATATGGGTTAGAGGAATCTGCAAGGTCATAAATAAGCACACTGGAAAGAGATAAAGAAAAGGAAATGGACCCACTGAGAACCTAAAATGACTCACACCATGATATCAGTTTTGCTGGTACTCCTCCTGGGAGCATAGAATAGCTGAGCTGTGCAGGAAGTGGTAGAGGAAATGGCATTCTCTTACAGGCATGACACATTCAGAGAAAGATTTACAGTGAGGGATTTAAGATTTAACAATTTCTAAAATCTAGTCTCCCCTTTTCAGGCAAAACTCACACCTGCCTCTCACTCCCCCACCACAGTTGGTCATTTTGGTAATTATTTATTCATACCGCAACCCAGATCATCAGGTACATTTTCCACCAGGAGCTTTGACCTGTCTCCTGCTTAGGAGTCCATGAGGAGATGCCCCTTAGTTCTTGGAAGATGTATTCTTAACGCATCAGTGAAACATGCAATTCTTCCCCTATATGCTTGGGAGCCAAACAAGAACATGTTTCTTCTAACAATGGAAAGAACTTGTGAGACAACTGGTACTCCTATAAGGGATCTGTTAGACATGCACATGGAAATCAAAGAATCGTATATTGAAACAGTGATCTGCTGGTGCTCTGAATAAAAAAAAAAAATAGACTAATAAACAGGCTCACTTCACAAATATTTTTGCCTTCATAATCTTAAAAAATATGCAACTGTAATTTATCAATTTGTACAATTGAACCAGTATTTGTCCAATTGTACATTAAGCTACCAAAAATACACCAAAAACATTGCAGTTTTCACAAAAACACCAATATTTGCATTTTGAACAATTGAGAATGATTTTTTTACTATATAAGTGTAATAAAATAACCTTTCAAGAAACATTTTGTATGTATTATAATTTCAGTTTTCTAGTCCTTTATCAGTAAATGTCCAATATCAATGTAACAAAAGTACTTTATTAACTGATAAATCCGTTTGTGTTAACAAATGTATTTATTTTGTCACTACTTTATATATTCTAAATAATTTTTTTAAAGCTATGATTTGTTTCGTATAGCATTTATGTGTTTTCCTCCATATGGTGATAGTGCATTGTATATATGTTTTTCTTTCTGTATATTATGATGTACTGACATCTTAAAAGACCTTTCTAACTAGAGAGAGACTGTCCCTTCCAGGGCTAGTCAGTTCTTAGAAATAACAAAGGACTTAGCCCAGAGCATGCCTTGGATATGCAAACTAACCAATCCAAAGCCAGATCTCTCTCAGGCCAGTACTTCTCAAGGAGCAATTTTCCTCTACCTTTATCATCCTAGTACCAGGTATCAGGCAACTAGAAACTACCCCTATATTCCAAACACTGCCAGAATTGCTTAAACTAGTCAATCTTAAACTATTTACCCTGCCCTGCCTTGCCTTTCCCACAGAAACCCCAATGAAAAACTGTGGCCTAAACTCTCCCCTCATGTCTGTCTTCTGCCTCCACTCTGCTGTGTTTCCCTGTGGCCCTGAATAGCATGTAGTGAATGCTCTTTGGGACCTCTAAGGTTAATAAACTTCTTCCAAGCCTTGTTCTCTTTTCCTCTTGTGGCCACACACACCTGACCTTATTATATTCTACACATACATTCTTAGAACAGATAGAAAGCTTACAGATTAATAATATGCAAGAATCGTGTCCAAAGAATTTGTTAAGACGGAAATACCAAGAACATCCACATCATGAAGTAGGCAGAGGACCAGAGAAAGAAAAAAAAAAAAAAAACAGAGAAAGGATGAAATGAAATTCTCATGACTCATTCCTTTGTTCCCTTTCTTGTACATCTATTACATCCTGTAGGAATAAGTCCACAATGCATGTCCTGTAATAGGAGATATTTCCTAATCTAGAAAAGAGGGCAATTTCATTTTCCCTTTCTTACTTAGGGCAGGGACAATAATTGGATGTTTTATATAAGGTTACTGGAGTTGCTTCTTTAAGAAAAAATGGAAAAACCATATTGGTTCCCTATCACTGATAAATGGTAAATGGTATCTAAGAAGAATTACTCAAGGTGGGACTTCTGCTCAAAATGATATAGAATTGTATTCAGACAGAGGAGGTGGTTGTTTGAGTGTTACATGTGAGGTTCGGTCACTGAAAAAGCCTCTAAGGATTCTAAGGGATCTTTCAGTCTTGCAATTTAAAAGGTCAGAATGATATCTTTAAATAAACACAAATGTAAATTACATTTATAGCCACCCTCCCCCCACACACATCACACACATACCCTTCATCAATTCACTTTGTGCCCATGCTAATTTCAAACTATTTCTTACTTCTCAAAGTCTTTATTGACTGCTGTGGCAGCTGCCTACAGTGTCTGTAAAGACCCAAAAAAGATGAGGCTACAGCCACAGGATATGCAGGGTGCAACAGACTCCCAGTGTAGACTTCCTCTTCTGTTGTATTAAGGAGCCACAGTCACAGGGATGTGCATCATCTGGAAATTTCTGTCTGCCCTTGGGATATACTTTTATTCCTGGTGCCCTAATGCCTCTGCTGAAACCTTCATTCCATACTTCATTTGAAACAACCCAAAATACAGACAGCAGGCATCATTATCTACTTTAAGACAAAAAAAGCAGAAAAGAAGAAAGAAATAGAAGTGAAGGAGGGAGTCAGATGGTGAGATGGAGGGAGGGAAGGGAAAAAGAGATGAGAAAGTGTATGTGCGTTTCAAAGTTTAATACATGTGTGGGAAGGTAGGAAGCAGGAAAAAATGTATTATATCAAAATATCCTTCCAAAATTACCATGACGATATATTAAGAAAAGCCTGGAGAAAGGAGAGACTATGATTTTAATTAAAATCTATAATGACTTTCCAACTACACAGGGAAGCACTTTATATAGTTTCCCCAACTATATGTTAGTGACCTTGGCTGCAGGCGGAATGTATTAGTTATGAATCCTACTATAAATCCTACTATAAAGAAAGATACTCCAGAAGAATATGTTCCTGGTATAAATACACACACACACACACACATACATATATATGTGTATACATACACATATATACACACACATGCATGCATATATAAGTTGACAGAGTGCTGTCTATGAGACTCTTGGGAACAATTTCTCTTTCAGCACCCCCTTTGGTAACTCCCCTACTGTTCTGTTCTTTAGGTGAAGGGGTGCCTTCTCCCCTCTCAAGTCAGAAGATGGGTCTTGCCTCATGAAGATAATCCTCATGTGTGTCTAGGCCAGGATGGCAGTTTGGCTTCTAGGTCCAGGGCAAAACTTCTTGTGTTGAGGAAATGAGGAAGCAGCACAGGAATCCCCAAATGAGGGGTTAGGGACAGTTCATAGGGGATAGGTACTTACCATGCCCTTCTTTTGCTGTTCTCCTTTAATAGTCAGATGCATCTTACCACCTAAGCCTGACTAATAAGTTCTGTTAGAGCAGAGACTTTGGCTTTATTCATCTTTAACATAGCAGGCTCCTCTCAGGATAAATGTTTACTGTTCAGTTCATATTTTCGGGGATGCCCTTTGCTAACACTCCTTGACTATATTGCCCAGTTTGGGTGTGAACAGAAGTGAAGGGGAGATGGGCAGCCAAGCTCTTGGACAGCTGACCTGGGAGCTGAGAGGAACGGTGAAGGAGCAAATGCTTGCTCTGCCCTAGTCGCACAGTGGTTGCATCTCTACACCTGCTCTTATTCTCCTGCCTTAAGCATGTGCACCAAGTAACCAAGCCCAACTCCTCCATGAAGAGTGAGGATACACAGGACAGTGAGGAGGACACACCCCAGAGGGATGGATGTCTGGGCTTTTAAATAATGCTGAGAAGCTCCTGGTAGTTCTCTACATTCTCAAATCAGGAGCAGTTGTCACTGTAGGCTCCAGCCTCTTCTCACCACAGGCTCCCCAGCACCTCGGAAGGTAGGGGAAATGTGTCATCCACATCTGTGCTTCCTCATCCACCCTCTTCATCCCATCTGCATTCGTGTCATGATTATTTCACATTCCATTAACATAACAAAAAATTATATGTCTCAGGTATATAGTATGAGTGGTATGTTCATTCAGGCAGCAGAAAACAACTAAAACTGCTTTACATCTTTTTATCAAGGGATTCTCCCGTTTCTTTTCAAGAGTTCCTGTTTACATCTACCCTCAGTCATTAAGACTCACAGACAGTATTTCTAGCTCAGAGATTAATAGCTATCCTCAAAGCTTCTACTATTAAATCTAGCCATTTCTTCCATCATTAAGTATGTAGTAAGCATATCCTCTACTGCTTCAGCCTAGAACACTCATTTCATAACTAAGAACTTTTCAGACTTACTGTATCTGTTTTATTTCATCAACTGACAGTATAAAGATCCATAGCTGGGTAAATATATAGGTTATACACAATGTATTTTATATTTTCTTCTGGATCCTTTAGAGTTTTTAAATCTCAGTTTTAGTTTTAATATATATCTAGAATTTAGCCTGCATGGGCCTCACAGACACACCCTGCACCATTGAAGTGCACAGAAATCCTACCTGAGACAGTGAATCCTAGTTTGACTAGATGTGCCCATTATGTTCTATTGACAGTTAATTACATAAGTTCATTACAATTGTGCAGTTTTCTTTTCCTATTATGGAGGAAGTACCACTTTTTTTTCAGGTTTCCAATATTTGTGTAGACCCTTGAAAAGCTTGGAGGCCCTTGGCTCCCTGCCCAAGAGCCTACTGAGTAAAAGATATACCTGCCAACTCTGGAAAATCCCCAGTCCTGGTGCCAGGATGGGATTAAGCATGCTTGGTCCTCTATTGAGGTTCTCCTGGCCCCTCCCCAGCAATACCCATGCCTCTTTTCCCAGCTCCTGTGTCTGCCCATGGGTGCATGTATCCCAGCATCAGTCCACTTTAAGCTCTTTGTAGGTAAGGACCATCAAAGTCTTACACAATTTGGATTGCCCAGCACTTTGATTGGTGCATATGAATCCACTCAACAAATACTGATCGAATACATACTCGGTTCCATGCCCTGTCCTTGCTTTGGGTGATCCAGCAAAGTATACATCAAGTAGGATATTTCGTAAACAGATTAATGTATAAATGATCACTATTTATATCTGAAGTCTCAGGATTGTATGATCTCCAAGGCAACACAAGACATCCCATACAACGGCTCTTGGCATAGGTACACAGTGTTTCCCTGCTCCCCAACACCTTCTAGACAAGGCTGGCTATGTGTTTGCCTGAGCCCTGAATGCACTCAGCACCCTGCCTACCTCACCTCTGCCAGCTGCTTGGACCTGCAGCTTGGGCAAACTCCCAATGTTGGCCAAGGATTTCTTCCTGCTACCCTCCTTACACAGGCAGCCGTTCTTCAGTGTGGTCAAATGCCACCAGCCCTGTACAGTAGATAGCATCTGGCTGTCTTGTCCATTCACTCTAAATATATTTTTCACCCAGCTGTCTTTTGCAAAATGAGAGCAACCCAATAAGGGGAGAGGGGAGCAAAGGGTGCACTGAGGTATTAATAAGAGCAAAAATTATGAAGAGAATGGAGTCATTTGTTAATATGAGCCAGGAAGCAAAACAAGATAAAACTATAAGCCAGAAGTTCAAAATTCTTTATGCTTAAAATGTAATATAATGTACTTAAATCATCCCTTTAAATTTTGTACACTGGAATTCTTTTATGCATTCACCTAACACATTTAGAACCTCTTTCTAGAGCTCAGAAACTCCATCTAGATAAACATTAACCACAAACAGGATAAAATCTAATTTATTTTAATGAAACGACTGTATCCTACCATTATCATTAATAGTGCTTTCCCACCGAACACTATTTCTTACTTACTCTCTCTGTCTTACTAAAGGGAGTTCTTCTATCATCGTAGGCCCAGAAAAGCAACACACTTTATAAAGGAGATAGGAAGTCCCTTTTGGAGAAAAACACTATAATAAACAAAAACAACCATCGAATACTGGGATATGAGCAGCGTCCCTGCAATCAGCACTAGTGCCGGAATGAACATCTGCAGTGTAAAAGTGATGCCCATTAGCTCCTGCAGCTTTGTTAGCATATTTTAATGCTGTGATCACAGCTTTCTATTTCTATCAAGGTGCTACTAGGTGCCAGACTCTGAATTCACACACTGCGTCATTATTGTCTCCAATGAACAGATTATACAGCAATACTGAGGATGGGGGTTGAAAGATAATGAGCAGGGGTAACACTGGGAAAGGCAGGTGGTGTACCTGGTACTTTGTAACAAACAGATGGGTCAGTCACACAGAAGGGGTTCTAATTTTAGCGGGTACCAGTAGACATTTTATGCCCTGATGAACACCTCTCAAAAACCTGTAAATAATTGTTATTTACAAAGAAATAGCTTTGTTGGATAAATATTGTCTTCAATATTTATCTTATTAAAGTTAATAACGCAAATCACTGATTGAGATGTTTTTCTTTGTTTTGTTTGTTTTTTTCTTTTTTGAGCCACAAGGGACTGAGAAAACCCAGGCCCAAGGTGCTAATGAATCAAGGTCACTGAAGAGAGTAGTGAAGCTGCTGATTTGTATTCTAACTCATTCCTGTGACATAAGTAATGCAAAAATCTACTGTCACCCAGGATCAAAACAAGTTTCAGTGCTAGGCATCCAAGAAAAACATCATTAAGCATCCTGCCCCTCTGAACATTACACCCAGTTTCTGTGTAACACTACAGCAATTCACAGGTCTCCTGATTTCCATAATGCACACATACAAACATATACCACTAACACGCCAACAGCAAACCAAAACAAAGTCCATCATCATTTGTTTGCAAAGGGGAAAATAACGGACTCTGTATCTTTCCTCAAATACAATTCCCTCTGTTATTCAAATGTTATATTTGCACACAATAAAATCCCATGACACAGATGCATTATAGAGGGTTGGAGAGTAGGGGAATAGGGAGAAATGGTAAAAGGGTACAGATTTTCAGCTATAAGATGAATAAAGCTTGAGGATCTAATGTGCAACAGGGTGGCTATGATTGGTTATGCTGTATTGTATAAATGAAATTTGTTAAGAGAGTAGAACTTAAATGTCCCAACAACAACAAAAAAGAAATATGTGAGGTGGTGATGTGTTAATTAAATACACAGGGAGAATCCTTTCACAATGCATACATGTATCAAATCTCTATGATGTACACTTTAAATACCTTACGATTATGTCAATTATACCTCAATATAACTTAAGTATTTTAAAACTTTAAAGAAAGTTGTAAAGTACAACCAAGACGTTGATTGTTATGACTGTGGATGTTTCCTATGTTCCTTAGTTTTTTTAACTCCCCAATCCCAAGTTGATTGGTGGCAGAAGACCCTAACTACCCTTTACTGGGAAGATCTGCCCCATGAGGCAATCTTTCCTCTTCCTTTTCAGCTCAGCGACTAAGTTCTACCCAAGCCTCCCAGAAGGAGGCTCCTCCTCTTCTCTGTGCCGGATCCCATTCCCTTCAGAGACTTGCCCAGGGGTTCTCCCCCTCCTCTAATCTCTGCTGGCCTCTCCCAGACAGTCCTTTGCCCTGAAATAACCTTAGTCCCTTCCTCCTTTCCTCACTTCCTCCTTTCACAGCACTGAGAGCCTCTGAAGGCTGCCGGGTGCTGTGCTGGGCCCTGAGATTACCACAGTGAGATGTGGCCTGTAGAACAACAGCAGGCCCCACACTGAGGAACACCCCAAAACAGGGTATGTTGCCAAGCGGGGACACACTTGGACTACTCCTGTATTCATCTCCTGAGGTAGCTTTCACACTGATTCCTCCCAACTGTTTTCTTTACATCATCTTGACAACTATCATAACAATATGAGTGTATTCATAAACTATTGAAAAGATGCAATTGGTGACAAATGTGCTGGGGGTCTGCCCTCTCTGATAACCTTCCTAGTTATGTTTCTGTGTCTCTGCCCTCATGGGGTGCACATCAAGTTCACCTAAAGGTCACGTACCCTACTGGAGAAGGGTCCTTCCAGGTGACTCCTTTATTCTTTGTCTTTTTATACCACTGTCTTACCTGACAAGTTAGTGTTATACAGTGGAAAGATAACTGGCCTAAGAGATAAGAAGCATTGTACCAGAGTCTCTGCCAATCACTATTTCATGACCTTGAAAGAGTTATTTACACTTTTAGGTTTAAGTTCCCTTGTCTATGAAGTGCAGTGCAGAACAAGGTGATCTCTAAGGACCTTCACACATGTAATTGCATTGTACCATATCCTCACTCTCCTCCTCAGAAACCTTCAAGATAAAGAATAGAAACTATTTGGTCTGACATCCCTGAATTTCTAGAATCTGCCCCCAACCTACCTTTCTAGAAATGCTCCCAAAATTCATCCCTTACCTCCAAGCAAGCTGGCTTATAACAACAATTCCTATATAAAAGCTCTGCTCATCTATTGTGCTCCTGCCTCCTCCTTTCAGGCTGCTCAAGACAGTAAGAGTTCTCCAACACCCTGCTTCTCATGATACAGTCTGACCTCAGCACCAAATTCAAGGAAATTTTCCCACACACTGGCACTGGAGAAACTATCCTAAACTTTTACAGAACATCTCAAGTGCACTATTTTAGCACCAGATGGAAAAAGCTGAAAAGAGACCATATCCTGTAAACCCTGCAGCCACCCTCTCCCCACTGTATAATCTATACCCACCCTATCACCAACACCCATATATTTTGCACCCACCCCATCAACTATTCCCCTGCACACTCTGCATCTCCCCAACCCTTCATGTATACCTGCACCCCCCACCCCATCCCCCATACACCTACAACCACCCCTTCCCCTAGCCCTGTGCCTCTCTCATATTCAACACTCACAAAAATACTTTCTGTGAAATATGCCTCCCAAAAGGATACATGTTGATACTATTTAATATATCATTTTCTGCAAGTAACTACCTCAAACATGTTTGCTCTAGAGTACTCTTCAGCCTCCTGTCCAGACATTATCTTTCAATTAAACTTATTTCTTTTGACAACATCTGAAAATTAATCAGTCCTGGTATCTTGTTTTTTGGAAGAAGCCAACTGCACCGGTCATCAGTCCTTGTCATTTCCAGATTAAAATGTCTCAACATGTGAACAAACATGGACCTACAAGAGTATGAGGAGGCAGTGGCCACTGGATCCTGATAGCCTTTTGGGGAGTTAGCAGGATGCCCTGGTAGCTCTGAGAGAATGAAGACTGTTTCCATCTTTTGGAATCAGACTGACATTCAAAATCTTCATTTCATGCCAAGCCCTCTCCCTATGAAAAAGACATACTCAACATTTCTACCTTCAAAGTATACATAATAAGAAGAGGGGCATCTCTTTTGGTTGCTATTCTGTGGAAAATTATGTCAAGTTACAGACATAGACCTAAATCAGGTCATAGAAGATAAATAATTATCCTTGCCTGGTTTAGCCACTCCCCCATTACTGGGAGAGTGGCCACTTGGCTTCAACTTGTTACCTGTTTCGAACCCAGACTGTTAGAGAGGCTGTGCCAGTCTGAGCATGGCCCACCTCTGCACCTTATCAAGAACAACATTTGGGCCTTCCTTCCAAGATCTAAAGGGAAAAGAGTTAGAAATTTAGCTCAATTCCTTTTTCTCCCATTTTTAAGAATCAAATGAATAATGGAGGCCCAGAACCCCCTCTAAAGATAAAGAGATAAAGATAAGGAGGCAAAATACCCAGTCATCCCTTCCAGAACAGGTGTGTGTCAAAGTGAGAACAGGTGCCTTTTCTCAAAGAGGAGGAACAATATTTTTGTAGCCAAGGCACATACATGAGTCACCCCCAAAATCTTTGGAGTCTTTGAAATAGGCAGATGCATGTTTTGTTCTTCTGATTATAAGTGAACAGAACCCAAACATATTGGGGTTCTGCCAAGTATTGTCGTTTGCCTTCCAGACACCAGAGGTTGTAAGTGTAAGTTGGCATCACGTCCCCACATTGCGCTTTGTGGCCACAAATGGATGCTCCTTACAGGTTATCCAAAGGGAAGGAGAGTTTATGCCCTAATTGTAAGAGTCTGATGGGGACAGCAAGCAAGGGTTTTAAGGAAACAAGACACCTTTCTGAAAGACTGTTGTACCTTCAGTGACCTCAGTGATATTTCTGAGAACTGTTTTGGAGCAAGGACGGACTTACTCACTGCTTATGGTTGCAGCTCTTGAACACAAGATCTCTTTCTTTCCTGTCCAGAAATTGTGTACTTTTTTGATCTTTGATTTTCCCTTTTCTTCCTAGGAAGGAAGAAGCAAAAACCATCTACTATTCCCTCTGCTATGAGCTCTTAGGACATAACAAGAATGAATAAGGAGTTAAAAAAATGATTATTGCTAAATTTAGGTTGCTGGAGTTTTGCCAAATTAAAAGCCTTTGATGGTGTCTCCATTGAGACATGACTAAAAGAGCTACACACCCGTATGATTAATTCAGAGGTCTGACCCTCAGGAGGTCCGGTCACTCCACCTCTGTAGTACAGGTCTCATCACGCAACAGTTGAATTCTATCCTTATTTTTTGTGATTTTTCAAAGATGGTTCCTTACAAGTTTTACTATAGACCCTTTAGGTAATTTTCCTAGGGCAAATATATGATTGTTGACATCAAGCCCAACAATGAAGCCCCTCCCAGCTGAGCTGAGTCATGCTCTTCTTGTTGGTGGTCCCCTTGCCTTCTCCCATAATTTCATCCTGATAGCAACATCCCACTTCCCCACCACCACCACTACATTTAGACTGAGCGTTTTCATATGTAGAAACTCACTACTTGTGTCATGCAAAGTCCATTCCTGGCACCCAGGAAATACTGAGTAAAACAACCATCAGAAGTGTCCATGCACTCAAGTGCACCCAAGCAGGGTGTTTATGAGATTTTTACATTTCCTACACCACCGCCATTAGCAGAGCTGGCTGGGATGAGATCCAGCTTTGGGAAGTTCTCAGAGATTCATCAGAAATGATGAGTCTCTAAAACCCTTCCTAATTAAGAGTCTAAACCCATGAAAATAAACAGTCAGGGCAGCCTCAACTGGAACAGTACCAGGTTCATCAACACACACAATTAATGCAGGTCACCCGATAGTCTGTGTTCTTGTTTTAATGACAGGAGAAAATGTCCTCCTTTTTCTGTTCTTCTCTAGCCTTTCAAAGATGTATGAATTAAATCATTCTGAATTCTGTGGTGGAATATAGTTTAAATCAATAGTATTACCATACTACAACTCTCCTTTGACACTCTCTCTAATGCCTAATATTTGTCAAGTTTGCACTAAAATGATCAGTAGTAGGGGGTGTTTTCTTTCAAGACCCCCTCTGAATCTAACCTCTCCTCCCACCTTTCAACCTCCCGCAGGAAGCAGATCTACATTGATTTCTATCTGATTACAGGAGAGCCTGCCCTGACTTTCCCCAGCTACTTAAGCCTGTGTCTCATTGCATGTCCTTAGAGACCAGGGCTTCGCTCAGGCAGAGAGCGTCTAGACAGTATTCATGACCCATCTGTCTGGCACAGCCCAGTGGATGGAAAACTCTATTAGAACTGAAACCATTTTTCCCTTCTCCTCCTCCCATCTCTCTCCCCCTTTGCTAAGCAGGAATCTGACACTGAAAATTACTATCATTGTTGCAATTCTCAAAATAGCACTGCCAGACTTTCATTAACATCCATGCTAGACTACTAAATATTTAAAGAAGTGGAAAATTTCATCTGAAGTGGGACAGCCCCACATACATGAAAGCAGTAACAGAATCAAAATGTAAATCTAAGAGGTTGTTTTTATCCATGTATATTTAGTGTCACAGCAGGAGGAAATGATGCCTAAGATTTATAGAAACTTTCCCTCCCATTTGCTCTCTGCCTTTGTTTATTTGGAAAGGCAGAATTGCCTTTAAACACCCTACAATATTTTAATTGATCAGAAAGCTGCCTTGGAGAAACAAAGGCAGCAAACCAAAGTGGGCAGCAGGGAAGGGGCCCACCTTTTGGGGGGTAAAGGAGGAGGGAGAGCTTGACCAGTGGCGCCTCTGTGGCTTACCCGCCAAAACACAACCAGGTGGAAACTTGTTGCCAGTGACCACCTGCAACATGATCAGGCTCAGCCTAAGAGATGCATATCCTCCTTCTCACCTTGTTTGAAATACCATTTTCACACAAGCCAATAATTGTTTTGCTGCAGGTTCTTTTTTTAAGTTGAAAAAAGGGGGAAGAGACCTGTCAAAAGAATACACAGGGTTCAGCAGAACAGCTTGATTCATTGAAAGCAGCTTTACTACCAGCCTTGACCAAGGTAAGCCAGAAAAAAGCAAAAAGAAACTTCAGAGCCCACACCACCCCATTTCACCATGTTCCGGGAGAACAACACACTGGAAGATCCTTTTCCCACCCTCTCTGCTGTCAGCAACATCAAGAGTCTAATCCACTGTGTGCTTAAGGACCCAGGAAGCAGGCAGGGGCCCATGTGTGCTCCACTGGCACAGATGTAGGGGCCAAAGAGCTCAAGCTAAAAGCCCACATCTGGCCAAGAAGGCATCTTTCACAGAAAGTAAATGGAATAGAGTAATGGCAGAAATAGTCTCTCTGTTCACTGAGTCCCATCAAACTTGAGCCACACGATCTTTCAGGTCAGTTCCCATTATAGTCACCCTCCTGATGGAGAAAGTAAAACAGAGAGGGGAACTGACTTCCCCCAGGACACGTAAACAGTACACAGTCCATGCAGAATGGAAGAAAGGATTAATTAATTAATTAGTAAAGGAAACTCAAAAGAACTCAATAAACTCAATGACCCCTGATACACTGGGTTTCTTGGGTTAATTTTTTGTAATCTATTTGAAAATCCAGAATGAAACCAAGATTAACATCATCTGTGTATCAATTAAAAATTGTCATATCAACAATTGTTCTTGAAGCACTCACTTAATAATAATAGATTTTATCTCCACTCCCCTCCTCCAAACTCTATAAATCTTTAAAAACTGATGATTAAATCGTTATCTTACTGAAAAATATCATGGAAAACAAACAAACAAATGTCCAGAAGCAAAACAAAATCGCAGCCCTGAGTTCAATTCCCAACTGCAGCATGTTCTAGCTGTGTGACTCTGAATAAATTATCTAACCTCTCTGAGCACTGTTTCCTATGAAATTTTTCTGGGATGATTTTGAGAGATAAATGAGATGATGCATGTAAACTGCTGGGACTCAGCAAATGGCAGCTCTCTGCCTCCATCATCCCCACCACTAAGAAGCCACAAGCTTTCAGATAAACTCCTTGCATCCACTGGTCATCAGAGAAAGGAAGTATTGCTACTTCTCTTTGAGTAAGAGATGATGAAATACATGGGAAACAGAAGTAGGTTAAAAAAAAAAAAACACCAAGATCTCTGAGCTCTTGTATGCTCTTGTTCTTGAACAGTCAAGATGATAACCAATGGATCCAGACTGGAAGGGATCTGAGATCCTAGTGCAGCTTCCTCCCCAGCAGTATTCCCACTACTTGTCCAGTGAGCCTTTGCTGAGAAACACAAACAATTGCTGTGAAAGATGTGATGGAAGTAACTGACAAGAGTTTAATGTGGACTGCATCGCAGAAAATAGTACTGTATCAGTGTTACAGTTTCTGAGCTTTACTAAGTATACTACAGTTATGGAAGAGAATTTTTTTCTTAGAAAATACACATTGGAGTATTTTGAGGTAAAGAGACATGATGTCTACAAATTACTCCTAACTGGTTCAGAAAAAATTAAATTTGTAACTGCGAAAAAATGTAAATGCATAAAGACAGAATGATAACAAGGATAAATTTTGTAACTTTATAATAAAAGTTTGAAAATTATTTCAAAGTAAACTTTGAAGGCAACAAATAGAGAAACAGGGTTGTAAATGTAATATTAATTGAGCATTTACTACATGCCAGGCATTATTCTAATTGCTTTACCTAAACTATTTTATTAAGTCCACAGAACAACCCTTTGAAGGAAATACCAATATTATCATCTTCATTTTATGAATGAGAAAATCAAGTCATGAAGAGGTTAAGCAACTTGTCTAAAGCTACAGTCCATGAGTGGTGACTCCAGGATTGAAATCCAGGGCCTGATATTGTACTTTGTAGTTTAAACAAATTGTAGGACCAACTTGGGAAACTAATCACAGGTTATAATGTTGTTTATAACATTGTGCCCACAGGAAACATGGTCTCCAAGTAGCAATATGAGACTCAGGGTGCAAGGGATACCTTGGCATAAAATAGGGACCTGTCCTGGTAGGACTAATCAGGCAACTGAAGCTAGACACCACCCCCAAACTCAGAAATACATTCACATGCTCACACACACCCACACATGCACACACCACACATAGGCGCACACTCACACACTCTAGCACACATACTTGTTTGGGTTGGGCAGGAAGCATTTCACATTTCTTCTGAGCTTGATCTGAATCAGCCCTTCATATATTACATGGATATTCAGAAGCCAAAGGTTCGTCTCTTAAAGGTTGCCGTATTAAGACATCTTGCTCCCAGTAAAACTCAGTAAAAGTCTATCATGCTATTCATCACAGAATAAACACTTTACACTAGAGTAGGTTTATACTCTGGTTAATTTGGGTGTTAATAATAACTAAATATAAATTGTAATGACAGACAATTTGGGGGGGGGGTGTATATCATCTCTTTCTGTGTCCTATCATGCAGGCTCCCTGGATTGTATATGGAGGTCTTTGCAATGCTCCAGTGCCACTAGCAGGGTACTAGGCCACACGAAACAAAAGTTTTTTTCATCCTCTAGTCAGATTTGAGTTTTCTAAAATAATCACATTCATCCATTCACTCAGCAAAGATTTACAGGTCCATGAACCATATGCTATATATGTCACTTACTATATGCTATATATACCACATACCATATGCTATATATGTTATGCACCTTATACTATATATGCCATGTACTAATGCTACATATGCCATGCACCTTATGCTATATATGATATGCACTATAGGAGGCACAATGGCTACAGCAGAAACCTACAGGCACTGTTCAATTGAAGGCTATGCTGACAGCATGCTGGGAAGTAGCAGAGAAAGGATAGATAGCTTTTAGTTCAATTAAATAAATACCGTCAAATGTCCATATGGACAGCCCAGGCTTTGTTAAGAGTGCCAGGGCTTCCAAAGATGAAACATAGCCCCTGTCTTCAAAGAGCTTAATATCTAGTGGGAATTATAGTTTTACAAGCAGAACAGGCACTTTAAGAGGAGTACGAAGTGCTACAAGGTTCCAAGTAGGAGAAATCATTTCTGGCTATGGGGAGTGGAAATACCAAAGGAAGAACTGGTCTGGGTGTGGAGGGGAAAATAATTGGTTCAGCTTTAGATACTCAGAGTTTGGGAGCTTATAAGAGGTATTACAAACAGTTGGATACATTTGTCTGGGCTGGAGATAAGAATGTGGGCATGGTTTTAAAGCCATGTGATATCTGGAATTACTCAGGCAAGGGCAAGTAGTGAGAAGTATGGGCTGAGGATGGTACCTGGGGGACCAAGAAGCTGCCAAAGAGAAGGAATAGCTGGAGGATGATCAATTTTATCAATTGTGGAGAAAATAATAACAAAATCAAACGGGAAAAAAGTTCACTGGATTTGGCAATGAACAAGTAACCAAGGAAAAGTAGCTAGGGGAGTACAGTGGTTAGAAAAAAGAGGTTAAAGAGGGAGCAGTCAGACAGCTGTTTAGCTATCTTCCCAATGCAGTAGGAGGTAAGCTGGCACTGAGAGGGAAAGGGACAGGGGATGGGAGATAAGGGATGGAGGACAGGTGGAGGCAAGCAGAGCAGATCTAGACAAGTGTGAAAGAAAGAAGGAGAGGGTTCCAACTGGGGAAATGCAAGGATTCTCAGGGGTGCGAGGGCTCTGCCTGAGTAGAGGCCATGCCCAACCATGATGCAGTGCCTGCTGGCAAAGGAGGGCTTTTTGGAAGGAGCTGGAGAGCAGACTGCAGCCCTGGAGTCTACAACGTAGGTACAGCAGAGGGCACTGTGCTCAGAGGCATAGGGCTGTAAGAAGACACTTCAGAAAGTCAGAAGTAGATAGGTGAGGACAAGGGATAGGATGAACCTAAGAATGTATGGGAAGAAAAGGAAAGATCAACCAGGTGAGATGATGAGCAGGTGTGAGGGTGTAAGCTCATGAGGCTCTCAGTTGCTGTGGGGGTGCTTTGGGGTTTTGGGACAGGGTCAGACCCTGCACTCCTGAACTTTCACCTCTTTGAAGTTGAACAAGACATTGGGGCTGACAGAATCTTGGATAAGACCTGGGAGTTGGTTACCTAAGTGCAGCTAGGAGGTTTCTAAAAAGGTTCCATGTAAAAATCAAATGTATGTTAATTCATCAGTTCATAATGACACAAAGTAAATCTCATTGGTTACTTCTGAAAGGCAATAGAGAATTTTCTCATTATTAAGAAAACTGATCCTATATTGATACTTATTTCATAATAATCACATAATTGATGGAGAGTTTCTCTTTATAGAAGTATTCCCACTAACTAAGGGAGAAAAAATGATAGAATTTGCTTATGACTGTTTTTGTAACCCCTAATGACCGATGATTATCATACAACAGAGAGACAACCAGACAGTATATGCCTCCTGATGGAAGGCAACAGCATCTATAAAATTGCTTTTTAACTACACAACTTTCAGACCTCAATCTCCCCAGAACCTTTAGACCTAACTGCCAACTGACAGTAATTATAAGGGACAGAGGAGCACACTGAGTAACTTCATGGGAAAGCAGTCAAAAAATCCAGAGTATGGAAACTCTATAGAACAAACAATCTAGATCTTTTCACCAAAAATTACAAGAAGTATGGGGGCATGGAAAGGGGAATATTGAGTGAAAAATTCTTAAGTTCATATAAATCCATCTTGGAGTAATACTTGGAGATTCTCTGGGTCCTGGTTCAAACAAACTATAAATGGAACAAAACGAAACACACATTTGTAAGACAATTGGGAAAATATGAATTCTAAAAGGATATTTGATGCTATTAGAGAATTATTGTTAATGTTTACTGAAATTATAGAAAAAATGTCTAGTCTTTGTGAAGCCTGGTTGTGGATAGGCTCTCTATACACAAAGTACTCAACTCTTTGCTAGGCTATATAATTATTGCTTCTGACAAGTCAAGGAACTCTGCTCTCCCCCACCAAGATGTGACAAACAGGTTATGAGCCTGGTCTCAAATACAAAATCCTTAGTGTTAACTAAACTTATCATGGTATTCATTTCACAATGTATGTAAATCATCAGGCTATATACTATAAACCTACATAGTGCTATATGTCAATTATATCTCAATAAAGTAAATGAATGAATAAAAACAAACAAACATACTTGGGAGGTGGGGAGTTGATAGCCAAAAGTGAAATACAGGGTAATTTAGCTCAGTGCCTAAAATGACTGTGGTCTTGAACCTTGGTAACAAGTAGGGTGCCAGATCCTTTAGCAAAAAAAAAAAAAAAAAAAAAAAAAAGAAAGAAAGAAAGAAAAAAGAAAAAAGAAAAAAAAATTGAGGAAAGTGGTAAGAGCTGGTTTGGGAAGAAAGACACTGAGTCCAGATTTTAATATGTTAAATTTTATCTTATTTGGTTATGACGACTATAAATGGACTTGGGGAGAGAAAGTTTCCTTCTGAAAAAGTCCTGAGGTTAAATTCCTGGCTTAATTGGGTACATTTTATTAGCTTCAGTTCATTGGATTTTGAGATTCAGTTTTATGAGGTCACCTATTGAGAAAGAAGCAACTTTCCCCTCCAGTAGAATTGGGAGAATCAGCAATTCCACTGAAGTTGAATGTAAAAGTTGTTCTGATTGACTGCTGGCTTCGTATCAGTTTTTTACTCTGAAGGACTAGTAACATGAATTCCTTAGCAGTGACTGCCTAAGGAAAGTCAGTTTTTGCCAACACTTTCAAAGTACTCAACTCTTTGCTAGGCTATATAATTATTGCTTCTGACAAGTCAAGGAACTCTGCTCTCCCCCACCAAGATGTGACAAACAGGTTTTGAAAATGCAGTGTAACTGTAAATACTCAGCTTGGTAGGAATGGTGAGGCAGAGGGTTCACTGAGTGAAATGCTGGTAGCTAGCATCACCCAGAGCAATAGGCAGACTGTGCAGCTCTCCCCTACTCACGACACTGGACCCGCAGGCAGTAGGTGTCTTTTTAGAGACAAGGGCAGAAGATATAGCGTGACTTACTGGCTTTTCTCTATGGATCCAACCCACCTTTCCAGCCCTATCTCAGGCTACCCCTAACCCAGGCCTTCTGTAGAGTCAGGCCATCTGTTCTCACTCTCTCCACACTTATGCTTTTCTCTGCCCTAACACTGTCCTCTGCATGACACCAGCACATCTCCTCCACAGAGCCACCATGACTACTAGTCCAACTAGAAT